>VWZE01013043.1:348369-511495 GCA_013396675.1 Eubucco bourcierii | reverse complement strand
TCTGTCAAATTAAGTTTTTATTTTACTGTCACTGATAATGTTTTCTTGCAGATTTTGAAGCCACAATCCATTTCCACATGTCTATGACCTGCATGGTATCTGCCTTCTGGAGGGATGCACTTTTCACTCCTCACTGTAATGGCCTCGGGCAGATGTGAAACTGATAACAGAAGAAAAAGGTAAAAATACAAGTCTGTAGCTTTAACAACTCTGACATTTTGCATTCAGAATGAGTACACCGAAGTCAGCTTCTCCCACTGGCATCAATGAATGGCAAGTAGTAATAAGGTCTTCAGTGGAAAAAAAGCACAGTCAATCTTCTGGTTAATTCGTAAGTGCCGTCAAGTGTGACATTAGTTTTAGCAAATACTGAAAGCTGAAATTTCAGAAACATTACTTCTCCACCCTCCTTCTGAAATATCAGACACACCGAGAGAGAAAGCAACCTATAAAAGCAAAGCTTAGCAAAATGCCAGCTGAGCTTCACACCAAATACTTCAGAAGCACAAGCACCTCCAGGAGACAGCAGATGAACTAGCACACTGCTTTCTAGATGTGTGGTCAAATTTTAAATACCAATGGCATTTAGTAAAACAACAAGAAACCAAGTATATTGAGGAGTCAGCAAGTGGCAGTACCATGGGCAACCCTAATATTCTTTATTTGACAGATCTTTAGTATTGCTCTTTCAATAAAGGCCAACTACAGTGCAGTCACTGTTGTCTCTCGCTCTTATATGGGGAAAAAAAAAGTCTTGTCTTATTTTATCACATTATAAATCAAAGTAAAATGAAGTGGACTTTGAATAACTCCTTCAGGATCTCTGATACCACTATGAGTAATCAATTTTTTAATTAAAAAAAAAAAAATCATTGTGGGACATAGATATACAGTATGTATACATGCATATGCTGAATAAGAAACCATATATGAAGAAAAAGAACCTAAAAGCATAAATCAAATGGCCATAGTCAATAACTTTTTAGGGTGTTTGAGTACAATTACTGTCTAAAACCATGGCATTAGTGCTATTAGAATACACTACTGCTTCCTAATTCATTCAGACCTCCTTGCAGTCAAATGAAGCAGCAAGCAATGCTAATATTTTGTGGTACCTGGAGTCTGTGCAAGACTGCAGGTGGTGAGGATGTGACGGCATATGCTGACAGGGAGATAGTCATGGGGTATTGTTCAAAAGTAGCAAAGTTTTGGAGACAGCACACAACCAACTCAGTTGACTGTAGCAGGGAAAGGATGCATCTACAAATGCGCGACAAACAATGATCTCCGTCAGGACTAGATCAAGTAGGGAACTCCTTTCTTTCTGTTCTTGGAACACTAAAACCTTATTCCAGTGCTCAGAAAGCAGCATGTATCAGACTGGACAAGGGGACTTACTGCCTCTCTAACTCTGGGAAGTAGAGCATACACATTCCAAAGCTGTATTTGTGCCACAGAACTTCCCATGTAGCTTCTTTCCCCATTCAAACAGTGGCTAGATCCAAGTTAGACTTCTTGCCTAGGCACTGGCAAGCAGTCTCCTACTGTGGTAGTAGGTCCCCCCCCCCCTTAAAAAGATTTCTTTGGAGGCTGCTCTCACACTTGCACCACCTCCTCAGCTGGGCCTAATCCAACCTCTAATTAACTTCCTGAGTACTGCAATCTTAAAAATAACTTGCTGGAAAGCAAAAATATGTTATTCTAATCTAGTTCCATTTTCTATTTATGACACCAAAGCCCCACATACAGCTGTGCTGGCACAACATAGGGGGAAAGTGGCTCTTGGTGGCTCAGAGGCACCAGTCTCTGATGCTTGATCTATGCTGAGAAAAGGGTAAGAGGTGTTACTCCCCGAGATGATGAACACACATTGACTATCTGGCTCTTTGATTACACCTCTGGCTCTGTTCTCATGGTTAATGCAGTGCTTACAGCCAAGGAGACCAAGTTTCCATATTTAGTATTCTCAAGGGTAAACATAGGTGGGGAAAGATTTTACGGCATTTCAACATCCTCCATTCTCTGATTTCATCTGAATGACCTGGTAAAGCCACTAAGATACATTAACTGATTTAATGAAATATGAACAGACAAGTGGCAGTGAGCATGAAGAAAAAAAGTGTAGCATGGAATGCATTCCATAGAGCTGTGAGCTGCAGATACAGGCTGCTGTGTCTCGATAACAGGTACAGAACAGTTAGTGGCTGAAAGAACATGTACACTGAAGGCAAGGATACAACTCAAGGAGTGTTCCTAAAGATCAGCTTCTTTTAGCTTGTTTGGAACGTTCAGTGGTTCTTCTCATTTCCCTACTCAATAAAAACATTTAGTAGGACAAAACTAGCATTTCTGTTAAATATTTCTTATGCCCTATGTAAGGAAATTATAAAATGTAGAAGAGGAATAGTGAAACTGGAGTACTGTGTGCAGTTCTGGAGCCCTCAGCACAGGAAGGACATTGAACTGTTGGAGCAGGTCCAGAGGAGAGCCACAAAGGTGATCAGAGGGTTGCAGCAGCTCTGCTATGAAGACAGGCTGAGAGAGTTGGGGCTCTTCAGCCTGGAGGAGAGATTTGAGGAGACCTTATAGTAGCTTTCCAATATCTGTAGGGGGTCTACCAGAAGGCTTGGGAGGGACTATTTACAAGGTCTTCCAATGACAGGACAAGGGGCAATGTGTTTAAACTGGAAGAAGGGAGATTTAGACTGGATGTTAGGAGGAAGTTCTTTCCAGTGAAGGTGGTGAGACACTGGAACGGGTTGCCCAGGGAGGTTGTGGCTGCTCCCTCCCTGGAGGTGTTCAAGGCCAGGTTGGATGAGGTCTTGAGTGACCTGTGCTAGTGGTAGGTGTCCCTGCCATAGGCAGGGGGTTGGAACTAGATGATCCTTGAGGTCCCTTCCAACTTTACCATCCTATGATCTTTGGAATTCAGAAGTACATTCACAAATACATGATTTCATAATTTTTTAAAAAGTAATATAATTATTATTCAAAATACACTAAGAGGTGTTCTGCTGGCCTCAATAATTCCACCATGTTAAAGAACTAAGAAATACATTGTTATTTCTGAAATGTTATCCCATCATGTCATGGAGAAAATTATTTTAACATGTAAGTAAACGGTAGATTTGGAAGAAATGGATTATTGTATGGTGGTAAAATGTGCAAGACAAAACAATAAAAGCAAAGAGTGATATTTGATTTGCGGTTTTTCATGTTTAGAATTAAAACACCAAATGTCATGGAATGACATCTCATCTTATTATAAACTCAGAAGGGCATTCCCTTTGCCCATGACTGGGCAAATTTTTGCCAGTAGTGAGATTATATACAAATCTTTAAGGAAAGTAATTTTACAAGACACAGAAGATATCTAATCCTACACTAAACCAACAACCATGGAACACATCATTAGAAGAGACAGGTTCTATAAATAATTCATTCTGCATTTCTTTGGTACAAATTGTCATTGCCATGAAATAAACATGATTTTTCTGATTACTTCCAACCGCTCCACACCTGCATCTTACCTGCCTAGGCTGGCATTCCATCGACTATTGTTAATGCAAATTGCTGCAAAACATGCCTTTCAGAAGCAGCTACTGCTTCATTTCATTATTAGCAAGCACGGTGCTCCCATGTTAATATTAAAATATCCCTATAATGACATACAAGAACTGCTTAACAGGACTGCCTTTAGACAACAAAACACATTACTCTCGAACAGCATCGCTTGCAAGATTTCATCTGCCAACACCTTCCATTACAGTTCCTGACTCATCTTTGTTGTTCTCCATAATAAAGATGAAAAAGAATGTCCACCATAGTATTTTATCCAATTTCAAATGTATGAACTGAGAATTACCGTATTTTCCAGATGCTTCACACAGTATCACCAAGGTTGGAAGATACCTCAAAGATCAAGTCCAACCCATTACCACAGACCTCAAAACCAGACCACGGCACCAAGTGCAACCTCCTCCTGGTCACAACCACCCTTCAGGTAGTTGTAGACAGCAAGAAGGTCCCCCCCTGTGCCTCCTCTTCTCCAGGCTAAACAATCACACCTCTGTCAGCCTCTCTTCATAGGGCTTGTGCTCAAGGCCTCTCCCCAGCCTCATTGCCCTTCTCTGGCCACGTTCAAGCACCTCAATGTCCTTCTTAAATTGAGGGGTCCAGAACTGGACACAGTACTCAAGGTGTGGCCTAACCAGTGCAGAGCACAAGGGGAGAATGACTTCCCTGCTCCTGCTGGCCACACTATTCCTGATGCAGGCCAGGATGCCATTGGCCTTCTTGGCCACCTGGGCAAGATGCTTCTGCTAAAAGCAGCAAAATATCTGTCAGTACTTTGGCTACTAACCACATTTACGTGAATTTTGTTGTGATAATGTTATTATTTCAACATGCTCTCTGATTTTTAAAAAAATCAATTAGCACACCTGCAGAGCTCCTAAAAAGCATGCCAATGCAACAGTGTGTCTTACATTATAAAATTTGTGATATTACTATCTATTTGATACTTGTAGTAGTGTAAAGGCAATACTAGCTCTTCTTGAAGAGCGAGACATATAGAGAATACTTAGCTTGATATTTAACATTTCCTGAGCTTTTCACTCCTCATTCAGTCATTCTTTACTCTGTCCTCAAGCTCGGGAACACAACATACATTATACTCATGGATTGTTCATTCAGTCCAGGTGGAAGTTCCCATTCTGTATAGACCAAATGAACCCACTGGAAAAGTTGTAGGCTCTCCTGATTATCTCAGGAGTACACAGGATACTTACAAGAACCACCACACGAAATAAGGTAAGTACAGGTTTCCCTCCAAGATAAACAGAAAAATTCAACCCATGTGAGCATTTCACACTGACAACACTAAAGCAACTGTTCCCCCAGCTTTAAGAGATGACAGGGCCCAAGCCAGAGTTTTGGATTATTTCTTGGTAATACATTCAATAAGCAGACCTGACTTCAATGTTGTTAACAGATCCCTGCAAAGGACTCTTCCTAGCTCCTGCAGAGATATCTCAAAGGGGTCTGTGCTGGTTTGAGGTTAATTGGAATATTTTAATAGAGAAAATTATATTACAGACTCTGAAAGGAAAACAATGGTGATGTCTACTTCACTCATAGGTTTGCTGAGATGTTTAAGAACACAAAACATAGATAAGACACTTGGGCTTGCAGACACTCTGGGGCTGTCAAGCTTCTTGCCTTCTGCTCTCTGCCAAGTAACCTCACTAACCACTTTCCTTCTAACCCTCCTGGCCGATCCTCCAAACTCACCTTGCATGTAAGCCAAACTCTGGGGGTAAGGCATAGGGGTGGGGAGAAGGTGGAAGGGTGGTTGGGAGCCCCTCCTGGGGTCTCTGATTTCTGGGAGGGGTGTTGTGTTTCTGTATTACCTTTAACTTGTATATTTCTGTAAATATTCCTGTATATTGTGTAAATACCTGCTTGTATATTGTGCTAAGGTGTAAATAGAGCTTCAGTGCCTAACTTCCAGCCAGTTGAGTCTAGTCTGCATGATTTTACAAAGTAGGGGGGTGGGGGAAACTACCAAACCATCACAGTCTCAAATGCTATGAAGAAAAAAAAAAAATACACTTCTGCCTCTTTTTTGTTATCTGTGTGTGTACTTCAAACTTTCTATGCTATGAATCGGACCATGAACAGAGGGTAACTGTTAGGCACAAGAAAGTATGAATAACAAACACAAAATAAATTACCTGGTTAATGTCAGAAAGTCAAACTAAAAAGCCAACATGAATTGACAATCAACAATTTATTTTTTTCTTGCACAAAACAGCTATTTTATAGTAAAAGCCACTCAAGAAAGGAAACTGGTCCAACATTTTTATTCATTCTATAACCACCAAGAAGGTAAAACATTCACCATCCACTCTAAGTGTGAATATTTCACCTTTCCTTTCCGAGAACTACACACTTTCCTTATTTCCTTCAAGTCACAGACAAAAAAAGAATTCCCTCTTAAATAAACCCAAACAAAGAGGGGAAAAATGCAGTCAACCTCCTGCATAGATTCTTCTTCCTTTGGAATAGAGGAAAGAACCAACTCCAGACTCATCAACATATCCAATACTACATTTCTGGAAGGTGCACAGATACTGCTGGAATGAAACATGCCAAAAGAACACGGAAAATTGCTGAAAGCCGTCCATTTCCAAATTAACTGTGCAGACATTTTGATAGTTGTGACTAAAACCTACAAAATAAAACTCAGGAGCTTTCTAAGTTGCATTTCAAGCCCCCTAGAATCAATCAGGAATGTTTAGCAACTGTCACAATACAAGGTATGCTTTCCCTTGGGCTGCCATCTCACCAGAAATAAATAAGGATACATATGTCCTGTATCTCAACATGTTATAGCAAGTTATATCACAGTATAAGAATTTGCTGCTACCTGTGACATTTTGTCACACTGTGACATGTTATCTAGCATTCATTATGTGTCTAAATGAAAACCAAAGACAATCACAGGATCACAGGATGCTAGGGGTTGGAATAGACCCAAAGAGATCATTGAGTCCAAGCCCTCTGCCAGAGCAGGACCATATAATCTATCTCGGGTCACAGAGGAATGCATCCAGACAGGCCTTGACAGTCTCTAGAGAAGACCACTCCACGACCTCTCTGGGGACCTTGTTCCAGTGCTCTGTGACCCTTACAGTAAAGAAGTCCCTTCTTGTGTTGAGGTGGAACCTCCTGTGCTGCAGCTTAAAACCATTGCTCCTTGTCCTATCATGCAGAGGAAGTAAGCAGAGGTTGGTCACCCTCTGCCTTCCCCCGCCCCCCCACCCCAGCCCTCAGATATTTATAAGCATTTATTAGATCCCCTCTGTTTTCTCTTCTCCAGACTAAAAAGCCCCAGGTCCCTCAGCCTCTCCTCATAAGGCAGTGCTCCAGTCCCCTAATCATCCTCGAAGCCCTCCATTGGTCTCTGTCCAGCAGATCCCTGTCCCTCCTATACTGGGGAGCCCAAAACTGACACAGTACTCAAGATAGGGTCTCACAAGAGCAGAAGAGAGGCAGAGGACACCCTCCCTTGATCTGCAGGACAAGCTCCTCTTAATGCACCCCAGGACCCCATTGGCCTTCTTGGCCACAAGGGCACATTGCTGTCCCACAGACAACTTCTCATCCACCAGAACAAGACAAATCACCAAACCTCATGCACAACCCAACAAAGAGTTTGGGCTTTGAGAAGCTTACTCTACCTTTAACATGCAAACCTACACCTAAGATAGCACACACAACAACTGCGTATTGCTGTCAGGGCAGGAGTCTAAAACATCTGGATGACACATACTTTGTCACTTAAAAACAAGAACCTTTTCCTAACTGCTGTTTCATCACATAACTACTTAAATGTAAAACTCAACAGTTCTTAATTTCACTTTGGTTTTGCAGTTGTAGTTTTTACGCATCTTGTGAATTTAGGTAGGAAACTCCAGTTTTTAAGCCAACTGAAGCATGCTTACATTGGAGATTGTCTTGATTTTTGCTACATGGGCACCAAAATCAAATTCATCCAACCAATGTTAGTCCTTTTACAGGACTAGACTGACTAGACCTCCATCACTTTCTGCTTGGGAGGAAGCAAATATATCATCTTTAAAGTATAATTAATTAAAGATAATTGCAAGCAAGAATGAGAAGTGGTTTTACACTTCTTTGGATTTAATTTTCCTTAAATTTTCAAGAAGTCAACATAATAAAAAACATGTTACAAAATTCCATGTACTGCACTCCATAAAACCTTAAATAGTAATTAAGCACCACTGGACCATGATACAGTAAATCCTAGCCTCACACATTGCTGGATTCATTAATGTAGTCTAACTCACTTTGGAGCAATTTAGAGGTAAACAATTTAGAGCAACAAGACTTTTGGTTAAAAGCAGAATATTTTTAAGAAATTTGAAAGAACTAATGTAGAAAAAGCATCAGAATTAACTATGCAGATTGTCTAGGTTTGTTCAGCAAGGGGTAGGAGAGGAAAATAATCAGCCATAGGAAACATGGATTAAGTGATCCAACAATAAAGCCAGTTAGTATCTCAGGAAAAACTGATTCTTCTCTGAAACTACTTTTGTAGCATCTGCCTCTTACTTTCTAACTTATCTCTGTGCACATTTCATAAGGGGCACTCTTGTGCATTTACACCTTCTGCCCCTAGAGATGACACCACATATTATTGGGAGTTCTTTGAGTCACAATAGTAAAACCGCAGTCCACAAAACTGATAATCATCAGGTTAAGACAGGCTGAGCTCACATTGCAGGCTCACTGCAGCAAACTTAGAGATTGCTGGGAAATGATCTATCAGATGGGCACCTCCCATGAGGGAGGAAGGTCATCTTTGTTCCTTTCCCTAGGATCTCTCCATCATGTGCCATGTCCGAGGGGACCCGATAGTAGCCTTCCAGTATGTGAAGGGGGCCTACAGGAAGGCTGGGGAGGGATTATTTACAAGGTCTTGCAATGATAGGACAAGGGGCAATGGGTTTAAACTGGCAGAGAGGAGATTTAGACTGGATGTTAGGAGGAAGTTCTTTGCAGTGAGGGTGGTGAGGCACTGGAACAGGTTGCCCAGGGAGGTTGTGGCTGCTCCCTCCCTGGAGGTGTTCAAGGCCAGGTTGGACAAGGCCTTGAGTAGCCTGTACTGGTGGGAGGTGTCCCTGCCTATGGCAGGGGGGTGGAACTAAATGATCTTTGAGGTCCCTTCTAACCCTATGATTCCATGTCAGAGGAAAGAGTACAGCACGAGAATCAAACATCATCCAAGCACAGTTCTTAGCACAGGAAAACGGATGGATGCCATCCACAAACACTGCTGCAGCAAATTTAACAGTCAGGGCAATATGTGAATTCTCTTGGACCTGATTCAAGCAGGATATCGAGGTCATCTCTGTGGAAGGCCTGGCATCCTGCAAATCCCTAGCAGTAAATGGAATTACGCCGAGACACAAAGCCTACCCTGCAAAACAGAGCTGAACTTAAACAAGGAATGTGTTTCCAGTGATGCAGAAGCTTGGGAAGAAATATCTGGAATCTCCACCATATATACAAAGTTTAAAAAAATAATAATAAAATAAACAACAACATGAGTAAGTAAACATCCAAAGTGACAAGCATTCAAACACCAGGATCTTTAGACCTTTTGCATGTCCCTTCTGAACAGCTACTTGCCCGGATAGAAAATTTAATATAATCAGATCAGCTTTGCTATTTCAGTCCCAAAAGTGCTGGTGGAGCATATGCCTGCAAATAGTAATGTCATTTGTATTACTGCAGTGTCTGAAGACCCCAATCAGATGCAGGCCATGGAACACTCAGGGGAAATTTTCAAAGAAAACTCCTGCCAAAAACAGTTCAGCATGCAAACTAAGAGGGAAATACAACCTGTGGATTTAATTAAACCAGCAATGGTAGCCAAAGAGGAAACATACAACACAAACATAGTGAACACACAGGTATGGTCGACTTTAACACCATCCTGCAGAAAACTGTTACAAGCATGTACCAAATGGTTTTGTTTGGTTGAAACCTGAAAGTTACATTTTGCAAAACAGTTCTCTCAATCTTTGGATTAGATTTTAAGAAAGAAAGCAGTGACGTTTTGGATTGTAGTTGTCCGCCTGCTCACTTTGAACAAACACACTATCAGCTCTCGTAGTAAGAACATTTTCTCATATTATACAAAAACTATTTAGACCAAAGAACTTCACTGAAAGTTTCAGCTCACTTGTGATCTCTGCTGATAAGAAGTCATATCCAGCCTATAGACACATTAAATCTTTTCTGTTCACAGTAAATACTCAGTCCTCCCTGTATGGACCCACCATAGAGAGACTTTTGTTAAATTCTGCCATATTAAGCCTACACAGTTAAAATTGTACTGACAACAAAGTCCAGCTCCACAATCTTCTTCAAAACTTCCACTTAGTTTGTTAATAGCAGAGGGCATAATCCTCTATGAAGTGCAGAGGAAATCAAACATGTGAGTTAAGTTTCCCTTTCTATTTGCTTTAAAATATCCTGTGCAGGTTTGGGAGTTACCCATCCCCCTGCCATGGCTAGGAATCCACCAGACTCAGTCAGCTGGAAGTTAGAGGATGAAGCTGTATTTGTACCAAGCTGAACTTGGCACAATTTACAAGCACGCACACACACACTATACACAGATATTTACGACTATATATACAGTAATGCACAAATTAAAGGTAATACAGAGCCACAAAACCTCTCCTGACAAGCACAGCCACACAGGAGGGCTTTCAAACGAACCTCCCATCCTCTTTCAACCCTTTCCCTTATCTCAGAATCCCCTTTACATGCAAGGTGAGGTGGGAAAGGTCAACAAGTGGTGTTGGAGGAAGAATGATTAGTTTGAGTTACACAGACCAAGGCAGAGGAGTTAACAGGGCAAGCAAGCAGCCACAGACTAGCCTTACCTTTCTTTGTGTTCTTGTTTTTATGTGCCTCAGCAGAATGAATTGGTAATACAGACATCACTATTATTTTCTTCTCACAGCCAATGATGTAATTTCTCTCATTACAATATTCCAATTACCCTCAAACCAGCACATACCCTCAGTGGAGGGTATCAACGTTTTACAGAATCTCATTATCATTCCTGTTGTATCTATCATACAGCAACAGGTGTGTTGACAGGTACATTGTTTTTTCAATTATACAAAAACAGCATTTCTTTGCAGTAATTTGTCGAATAACATCTGTCACAATCTTAAAAGGACAGTGGCTGATACACAAAGTTAGGAAGTTCAACATAGCAACTACATAAACAGTAATCACTCTTTTTATCTTGTAATTGACAAGGTGGCCTGTAGCTACCATAGCAACAAGCAATAACTGGTTTCTTCCAAGAAATGCCAACACTTCACTCAGATACTTTGCCATAAAATTTTAAGACATGATGGGAGGAGGGGGAACAACCAACCAACCAAGCCAACCAACCAAAAAACAACAAAAACCCAACAGCTCATTCCACGTCTTACAATTCACTTCTTTCTCTGTATTTCCTCAACAGAAGAGAGAATTCCTCAGAAGAGAGTTTTATTGAACAGGAATGTTCCACTACTGACTGGGAAACAAAGTTTATGGAGCCATACGTTAGCAACAGCTTCGCTAATCTTACCAAAGGAGAGACAGGATGCATCCTATGAAAAATCCACTTCCCAGGCATTGCTACAAGGGCTGCACATGGATTATTTAGTACAGTAAAAAGAGATCTTGGTATGTAAAGGTTATGCACTTTTTCTAATATGCCCTAATAATTATGAGTAGCTTCAGTTAATCAGTAATAGCCACCTCTGTTCTCTGTACTTCACAGACATTTCTATCCCATATCATTTATATTAAACTCTTACACATACAAAACTCTAACATTACACAAGTCTCAGTATCTTCATGAAGGAGAGAAAAAGAGAAGGGAATGAGTGAGGAGTGGGACAGAAATGTTAAAATCCAAGAAGAGAGGCAAGGCAAGCTACCAGCCAGCAGAAGCACTCAAGGCTGCAGTTTCAGCTTCCCATCCACTGTGCTACCACCGGGTTAAAAATCTCTACCTAGAGCACAGATTTGGTTTACAGGGTTTGGTTGTTTCCACATAGGCTACTGACTGAGTAAATGAGGGATTCGGGACAAACCTAAGAGAAAGGAGGAGGGTGTAAGCAAAGGATTTCTGCTTCCAGGAAGGAATTAGCCGGGTGTCACACCAAAATAGATGCTTTGGTCTGAAATTCCTCAAGTTTTTACCACAGCATCACATTAAAAACTTACGCACCACTGAGTATCTCGATCCAGATACTTAAAGCAGTCTTATGGGATGTCTCTTTGAGAAAGTCCAGCCCGCCTTATGCCAAAGTTAATCTCCATGTATCCGTTTCACTTTTTATCCTTACACCTGCCAGTACTAACAAGATTAAGAACTAAGCTGTTAAAGGGCTGTCTGTTAAGGAATACCAATTTATCTATTGTTTTAATCATCAGAATTACAACCAAATGGAGCTCCAGGCCTGGGTAAAGGGAGGTACTATAACTCAAACTCTAAAATGAAGGCCCCATAAAAGTCATGCTTGTAGTAGACTGTGTCAGCAGACTGTGCAGAGGAGACCATAGGGAGGAGGAAAGAGACACCAGTTTTCTTGTATGGGGACATTCTTATTTAACCATTAGGACAAGAAGATTTTGCACGTGATCTCTCCATATATTCAAATTCTGTCTTCTAGATCACTTGCAGATCCCACCTTAGGCATTCAGAGAGTGTTTGAAAAGGAGGGCACGTGCTCATACTTGAAGGCAGACTCCATCCAGGGAACTCAAACCTCCTTATTCCAAGTTACAATCTAATTCTCAACTGCATCATTGACACCTGCTTAAAGGAGTTTGTTACCACCTGTCCCCAAGCAGAACTCACTAGTCCAGGGCAGTTTCTGCACTTGAGGCAGAATGCCTTATGTATTTATAAGCATATTTATCTGTAAGCTGCCACAACTTAAGTGCCTATGAAAAAAAATTCGTAAGACACTTCTGTACCACAGACCCCTTAACAGGGAATGAATGAAAAGAGAAGAGAGAGTGGCAAAATAAGTTGGTTTTCAAGCTGAACACACATGCAAGTGGCAAAATTTGCCTTCAAGCAGGCAGAAGAACGTTTATTATTTGGGGACTGTTTTGAACCTTTGGAATTTATCTGTTTTGCTGATATGATGAAGGCAATTGCTACGAGAGACCATCCCAAAGTTTTGGACAATCAACACCTTGTCAGGAGATCAGACTGAAAATAAAGCATTATTTTTATTTACTGAATGGAAGAGAGTGCAGATGTATTCAAAACATACACAGAAAGGATCAAGGCAGACAGCACATGAATCTGAAACAAATACTTCCAAGCTAGGCACAGGAGAGTATCTCCCTGCCGGTGACAACAATGCAATGAAACAAACACCGTTTGTTCTCAATTGGCTGCACTTCCGCCTCCTCCCTTTCATTCAATACTTAGTGTTAGTGATGATTCCTCCATCTCCATGACATGCTGGTTGCAAATACTTTTATCTCAGTGAGGAAAGCAGGCTGGAAAAAGCATATGATCACACGGTAAGTTTATGCTTATATTTGCTGGCATGAAGGGGAAAAAAAACCCTATCAAATAGGTCACTTCATTAGTAAAGGCTATTAAACATTAAGTATAACTGGATGAAGCATGTGGATCCTGGGTAAATTCAGCAGGGGAGTGTGTGCTTAAGGAGCAAATGGGACAGCTGTGTACCTCTGAAACCTTTGCTTCAAAAGCAGTAAATGCTACACGGTCAGAAAAAGAAAAGAACCCCCCGTTTTGTCCTTTACGTTGATAGTCTGTTGTTGCCCAAATGCTGTTGCTCCTGAAGGAATTCAGCTCAGATGTAAGTCAGCTGAGACGAACCAGAGCCCCTCACCCCCCGTTGTATTATTTGGTACACAGTTCCCGGTAGCTCGCAGTTCTGACAATGCAGAGAAAGAGGAAAAGAATGGCAGAGGGAAGCAGAGCACAGCTGTACGTTGCAGAATATCTCCATGTTAATTTGCCAAACAAAGCCAGTATTCAGAAAAGACAACAAAGGTGCAATAGGACCACATCAAATCCATGCCTCTGAGCAGCGAGGGGTTCTCTAACAATGCATTCAAGCAACAGATAGAGATTTACCTTCCAAATGCAGGCCATGTTCTTTCTCTATCCTTCCTACCACAGAGCAGCAGGATTCTACTTTGTGAGCAGCAGTTCCAGTGTCAGGCAAAAGGCTGGTGGAGCTGCAGAACTGCTAGAGCCTACATTCCTGAATATCCAAATAAGGGTACCACGCATCCAGGATCCGTTAGTCATATTAGTCTTTTTATGCCCCGTTTGTTCCACCCATCAGCTCCTGCCACTGGCTGGGAGCCAGCTCGGTACCTCCCCTCCGTCACATGACCGAGTTTGATTCATGGCTCCAGCATGGATTTCTGTAAGCTCCAGCACGCTCTCGTACACTGCTATACGTACAAACGGCAAGCTGTACTTTGCAGCTGGTTTGCAGTGGCTGGAAATCAAGCTGCACGTTTATAACTAGTCCCCGTGCAACTCTCTAACGTGTTCTCAGGAGAGAGTTGCTGCCAGTTGGTCAGAAAAGTAGAAACTCTAATTACTTGGGCTCTAAAAAGGCTTAACGCTGCTTGTTAGTGTGGAGCGGCGTTTTAGATTCAGCCCTCTCCATCGTACAGCAAGCTTCCCTTTGTTTGAAAGCTGCAACTGCTTCCTGACAAGAGACAATGACTATCAGCAACCAACACAAATATCTGTGCTGCGTCTGCCTTTATGTGCAAAGGGCTGGTGTACATCACAAGGAATGGAAAGCATGGGAGCGTTTACAGCATTTTTAACTCATGCAGGTCTTATAAAGGATCTCTGAACTTTCTTTGGACTTCGCTACACTGCAGTAGGATTAACTGCAGATTAATGCATTTAGCTGTTTAATAAATCTTTTATTTCACATCATCTTATCAAATTATTGTTGTTTTCTTACATAAAATACTACATGTATTATAAAAGTTTCACTTATTTGTCATGCTCCTGCAGTTTCTACCTTCTACACTTCCCCACTGCTTCTTGTTACTACATTTTTTAACCCTTTACCTTTTCAGTATGTATTCCTTCTGTGGTATGTTGTTTCACTTCTGCAGCTTTAACACACGCCAAAGCTGTTCCCCTCCCTTAGTAAATTCCTTGTAGTGGATGTATTCAACCTCCCTATAGCAGCTTAGGGTACTAGTTCACATGCAGCTAATACACACAAGTTCATGTTATGAAACTGCTTACCACACACTTACTATGTGGAATCCAGAAGGGGTTCGTACTATTTGTACATTTAATAACCAATATTGTTCCCTCCCTGGCAAGCCTCTCCTGTCCAGGTGCAATCCCTCAAAACAGTAAGTAGGTTGGAACTAGGAATTAGCTGCCCTCACTTCTTGGCAGGGGTAAACCATCCCCAAGGGCAACGAGGCTGGTGAGAGGCCTCGAGCACAAGCCCTATGAAGAGAGGCTGAGGAAGCTGGGATTGTTTAGCCTGGAGGAGGCTCAGGGTGGACCTTATTGCTGTCTACAACTACCTGAAGGGTGGTTGTAGCCAGGGAGGGGTTACCTTCTTCTCTCAGGCAACCAGCACAAGAACAAGAGGACACAGTCTCAAGCTACACCAGGGGAAGTTTAGGCTGGAGGTGAGGAGAAAGTTCTTCGCTGAGAGCGTCACTGGCTACTGGAATGGGCTGCCCAGGGAGGTGGTGGAGTCACCGTCCCTGGAGGTGTTCAAAGTGCACTTGGTGCCACGGTCTAGTCTTGAGGTCTGTGGTGATAGGTTGGACTTGATGATCTTTGAGGTCTCTTCCAACCCTGGTGATACTGTGAAGATAAAGAGGCTGGGGAGGCTTCTCCAGCTCACACCCCTTGCTGCCTTCCTGTACACTATTTGTGTTTGGCCTTTCAAAGGTTAGTCGTTTCAGTATGTCCAGAGAACTGAGGGATTTCCAGTGAATGACAGTCCCCAAGGAAAGACAGAAACCTAAGTAGGTGTCTTGCTTTAAGTGTTTGTCACTACATATCACATCAGACAAAATATGGTGACCTTTAACTTTTAGACTTTTTGTAAATGGACATTTTACCTTAAAAGATACTTCATTACTCCACCGCAGCAGTGGAATTCCTTCCTTCCTCCCTCCACAACTCATCACAATCCAAACACTTCATATTCACCTGCCTGTCAGGATGCTTGTGCAACACCTTTTTAAGAAAGTACTTCTGTTACATCCTTAGATTGTCCAACAGGCAGCTACAGCCCCTCTAGGCTTTCTTAGTCAGAGAACTTTCAGTATTCCAGAAAATCTAAGTTCCCATTAGTTGTTCACAGTGTGTAGAAGGTGCCACAGTTCCTGTTGACAATTCCAGACAACAGGGACCCCTCCAGCAGCAGCAGCTGTAATTTCAGAAAATGTTGATGTTTGCAAGGGAGTTCTGTGAAACTCCAGTCTCTGCAAATGTAGGCAAAGTTCAGATTTTTTTCCTTCCAGAATTTAATTTAGAGAAAATCCAAACTCAAGCCTTTCAGAGAAATTAAGGAGATATGTGAGATTCCATTTCATTTGCTCCTGGGGACAACTACTAAAGGCAAGACTCTAGCTGAGATCACTGTAAATAGCAGCAGAAAGCCCAGCCTTAGACTGAGCTAATTTCACCTTGGAGAAAGATATGCATCCATCAAACGTTAAAAGCGAACACTGTAAACACTGCTTTTCCCTGAACCTCATGAGGTGTTTTACATGAACTTAATACAGTCTTGAAATCAGGTTTAGGTCAGACATAGCTCACACAAGTTTCAGCTGTGCTTGCAATTTACAGTCCAAAATTAACACAGTTGTTGATGCTTGGTAGAGATGTTAAAGGCAGTATGAAACTGCCTTTCAGACTTAAATTGTAGCTGACAGGCTACACAAAGTCACCACCTCTAGTTCTGCAAACAAAGACCATCCATGTGTGCCATCTAGTTCAAACTCCTCCAATACATTCCTATGGAGAGGCAAACTTAGGGAAAATACAGTTGGTTGGACAGTAACCCTTTTCAATTCTAGGTCTTAAAAACTTGATTCTATCACAATAATTCAAACCTTTCTAGAGAAAGTTGATTAAACCTGAATTTGCAAAGGTTACCTCAGCTACATAATGTGTACAGCTTCACTGCTAATATGGCTAATTATGCTGGCATTCTCCATGCCACAAATATTGCTAGGCTGCTTTGTCAGCTAAGTGGACATCATGTAGCTGATGAAGCTGAAATTTCACCTACAATAAAAACAAAGCCAAACTCTCACAAATAGGTATCAAACTTAAACATCGGTTTTTAGACCCATATTCTGTGTTTTTAAAATGTGTGCTTAGAAAAAAACGTCTGAAAACTACCAGATTGTGTTGAAATCAGATAGCAGCCCATCTGATGAAGGCATGCCAAAAGGAAGGAACTATTTTTACACTTGCTGCCAATACAAAGGTTCATCAGACAGAGGTGAGACAAAGTGGCATTTCTCACCCTTCAGGTGCAACCTGAGTCAGCACTGAAGTAACAGATCTGCTTAGTTGTCCTGTATCAGTTTTTCCTTACCTCATGTAATTCACCATTAGAAGCAAGCAATATAAGCTGCTTGGAAGCCCAATGGCATGACAAAAGTAGATGAAATGATAGAAAGACAGCAGCCTATAACTCAAACAGGAAGTCTTATCAGGTCATACAATTTTAATTTAAACCTTTCCTGAGCCTGACCTTTCTGTTAAGAGAAAAGGCTAAATCAAGGTAATGTGCTTAATTTCCAAGTCTAACTCCTTCTACACTCTGCTTGGAATCCAGAAGCTGAGAAGAACATGTAGGTCCTCGGACAGCCTGAAATCTGCCTTTACTTTTCAGAAAATCCTTACAGCTTAAAACAAGCATGCCATATATACATGTGCTGGTTTGAGGTTAATTAGAATATTTTAATAGAGAAAAATACACTATAGGCTGTGAAAGGAAAACATCATGATGTCTACTTCACTCATACGCTTGCTAAGAAATTGTTTGGGAACAATAACCAAAACATTAGATAAGTCAGTCTCTCTCTGGCTCTTGCTGGAGCAGGAGCTGCTGGTGGGATCTAGCAGTTTCTGGGCTCTGGCTCCTCTGCTGATTAATCCTCACTAACCACTTTTCTTCTAACCCCCCTTGGCTGATCCTCCTAATTTACCTTGCACGTAAGGACTAACCACTTTTCTTCTAACCCCCTTGGTTGATCCTCCTAATTTACCTTGCACGTAAGGCAAACCTTGGGGTAAGGTACATGGGTGGGGAGAAGGTGGAGGGGTGGTTGGGAGCCCCTCCTGGGGTCTCTGATTTCTGGAAGGGGAGTTGTGTTGCTGTATTACCTTTTACTTGTATATTTCTGTAAACATTCTGTATATAGTGTAAATATCTGCTGTACATTGTGCAAAGCTGTAAATAGAGCTTCATCATTTAACTTCCAGCCAGCTGAGTTCTAGTCTGGGTCATTTTACAAAGTGGGGGAGGGGTGGAGAACTCCCAAACCTTCACAATACATTAGTGAAAGAGTCCACTGGATGTATTCCTCTACCCAGCTTCCTTCTCAGCACAACTCATCTGTGCCTTACTCAGCTGCAGGACAACCATGTCACGTTTTAAAAACAACCAACCAACCAACCAAGAGATTTAGTTGTGGAATACTTCTGCATGTTTTACTGGCAGGAGAGAAGTTGCTCAGCACCATTAATGCTATTAGAAATTCAGCTCCTCACCCCACTATCATTCAGTGTCATGGTAACAATTAAGCACAGCCAGGCAGCACTTTCAAACCTTGCAGGTTCTTGAGCTCCCCACAGCCCCTTTCCAACACACAGACACATACATACCCTAACCCATGCCTCCCAACTTTCTTTCAACTAAAAATTCTTTTAAAAAGAAAAAAAAATTTAAAAAAAAAAATCAAATGCTGACCAGACCTAGGGGAAGGAAAAAATTCCCTTTACCTTCCAACACAACACAAATCTTTGAACAAGGTAAATGCTACACTATTTTATATCTATAGGATATAGTCTGTTCTACATCTGTAGCATATGACTTTTATACAAAGCACAGGATGTTGTGACTAAATATTTACAATTCAAAAGAAAACCTAAAATACACAACTTTCAAAAATTCCTGAATATTCAGAGACTGAAAGAGCTGTCAGAGTTCCTGGAAGCCAAGCCAAGCAAACCCTACACACTAGTAATCTCTTCAGAATGTCGTGATTTCATTTTCAACCCAAACTCATTTGAGAATGTCAGATGACTGTTTTTGAAGATGCTTATCACATTCATTTTACACTGAACCACAAATTGCTGTATTTTATAATAATTGGAAAATGTAGGTCCTGTCTGTTATCTGTAAATTCGTTTCCACAGGAAAAATGGAATTTAAACCACAGGGGGAAAAAAGGTGCTCACAGAAGAGCACTGCCTGTCTTGCCAGACAGCTTGCTCTGATTAAAACAGGCTAAATAACTCCTCAGAGTGTTGCAGCCATTTGTGCCACCAGCTGTTTTGCCTGTATAAAAGTCATAAAACAGACACAACTTATTGTAGTCTACAGGAGTAAATCAATACTACTCTGAAGGGCATTCAAAAATCTAAGTGTTTGAAGAATCACTATGGTTTAAAGATAATATTGGTGACTAAAGAATATGGTTGGTCAACAGGCATTTTTTTTGCAAGTTCTTTAGCCAAGGATGTGTTTGTTAGTGTTACATTTTTATGTTCTTTGCTCCTATTGTCAATGCCTCCCACTCTCTGCTATCTTTATAAGAGAGTTCTAACACTACAAAAACATTAACGTTTATTTTACACTAAGCTGCATCCACGTCAGTTTGCCCCCTAAACAGGATTTTATCTTGGGGAACACAGCTGTTCATATAGAAAGAGCTTAGAAAAAGGAACCAGCAGCAACTTCCATCACAGAATTGAAGGTCCTAAATTGGAACAAAAAAAAATTAAATCCAGTAGTTCAGCTTAAGAGAATGCCCTCTCCTGAACTGCAGAAGCAAAGGCTGTTCCCCGCTGTGTTTCCTCCAGAGATCCAGTCAGCTATTGATTTTATGGGCTAAGCTCTGTTATTATCCAAACTGTCTGTCTTTTGGTGGTGGTGGTGGAGAAACAAACACCACCACACTAAACCCATCCCAATCCTTTCCCAAGGCTTTATCTAATGTTTCTTTGCACTTGAAAGGAAAATCTTAAAAGCACAGCAATAAAAGCAGAATATTTAATGCAGTGAGGGAACTAGTTTTGTTTGGGGAAGGGGAGCGTGAGGAGGAGGTGGGTTTTGTTCAGGGTAAGGGGTTTTACCACTCTCATGTGACATATCTAGAGCGGCTCAGCACCAGCACTGTCAGATCACAGCCACACTTCACTCAACAGCATCCTCCTATAAATTATACCATCATAAAACTCTGAATCCTGAAGCCTGATTTGTCCTTATTCATTCATCTGTATTTGGGAATGAAATAGAAACTTGAGAATCCTGCTTTAGTCAAGGAGGACTGAGTTGGTGAAGAACAGGAACCTACCCCTAGTTTACAGGCTGGAAAATATGGAAATAGAGGAAAGGGGTCTTAGCACTCGCTTTGCCTACCCAATGTCATGTGTTTTATCCTTTGAGGTACCACGTCAGCCTCATAAATGTCACCATCCTCTGAAGGTTCTTGGAGGTCTTACTCTGGTTCTGACCAGCAGCCACAGGGCTGTGAATGGGGACAGTAACAGCCTCTGCCCAGCAGGCTCTGCTCTGCCACTAATAGAAAGCCAGAGGGATGTGCAGCTATACCAGGGAGAAGAGATTCTCTGCTCACAGCTTCTTAAGAGACATAAGGAGCATCACAACAGCCAGGACAGAGGTTGTGCATGTATGACCAGTGTCCAAAAAAATAAGGCAGATTTGGCCTGTGTTCTAAAACTTTCCATTTCTAAACAAAACCATCACACTAGCAAGTCACAAGGAGTCAAAAGTTGTTTTTTTTCTAGTCTTAGTCTCATGATGCAGGACCCTTTGTAGTTTCAGGTTTTCAGCAAAAAATTAGAAATGGGTCCAATTCTGGAAAAATTTATCAGCTGCACCAGCTCTGCCAAAGCCAGAGTGCATAAAGGATATAGACTAAGAGCAAGTGTAACTTGTGGTCTTGTTCCATTGAGCATTATGAAGAAGCATTTTTTTTTAGCATTTTATAAATGTATCTGCAACATAATAGAAGTCATTTTAGGAGCAAAAAAGTGTTTCATGGATTTTTTTTTTCCCCGCTCTCTCTTGTGTTTTATTCAGTTACCACCCCAATGTTCAGACATGCAGAAAAGAAATTTTATATAAGAAAATATTGCTTAGTTTTCTGGTAAGAGAGGTATTATATTTAGAAGTTAACAGAGACAGGCAGAAACTGGGATCCACATATTTTGGGGTTTCATTTAAACCTAATTCTGTACTTGTTTCTCAAGTTACAAAAACAATTGAACTATCATACCAAAAATCCAACTCTACTACTTACATTAAAATTTGCTCAGTGAAATTCCTCCTTGACCTAAAGTCTTACCTAGCCACAGCAAAAGCTGATTACAAATCTTGAAGCGTGAGCTTTACTCATGTGCATACAAAAACTGATACCCTACACCCCTCTATCAAACCCACAGTCTACTTGAAGGCTTTAAAGGAGCAAGTGTGCTGGTTTGAGGCTAACTGGAATATTTTAATAGAGAAAATTACATTTTAGGCTGTGAAAGGAAAACATGGTGATGTCTACTTCACTCACAGGCTTGCTAAGATGTTTAAGAAAAGAACTCAAAACACAGATANTGCTTGTATATTGTGCTGAGCTGTAAATAGAGCTTCAGTCCTTGACTTCCAGCTGGTTGAGTTCTAGTCTGGGTCATTTTACAAAGTGTGGGGGTTGGGTAACTCTCAGACCATCACAGACTAGCCAGCCATCATGCTGTGTCCTAATATCCACAGACTTTGGACCTAAAGATGTTAAGATCCATTGGATCTAAAGGAAAAAAAAATATATCTGCCTTGCTATTAAAGCTACTTTAACCCATGAAAATAGCCAGCAGCAAAACTTTGCTGTATTTTGAAGAGTCCATCTGAAACTATGAAGATGAATTCTCAATAAAAAGACCTTTTTATCTTCTGAAACATCTGATAGCTATCATAGCAGGTTTTTAAAAATATCCCATGCATGTTTCTAATTAACAGAGACCACACTACAAATTCATTACTGACAATGAGGTTGCCTCTGACAGTCTTCTACACTGTTGTGTAATGCTGAACTATAACTCCCTTTTTATAACTGCATCTTTGAATTTTGAAATCCTTAATGATTTAAAAGAACTTTTGGATATTGCTTATCAGAACAATCAGCACCCTGGAGTTTAATGGTTTAGGGTTCAAAACACATTAATTGAATTACACTCAAATGATATTATTGAAAACATGCAACTGAAGTTGTAGACTGAACACAAAAAACACAACTCAGTTAAAGAATTCTTAAACTGCATCGTTGCTTTATTGGGGCAGAAATTAGTGGGGTTTGTTTTGTTTGTTCTGGGGGAGTTTTGTTGGGTTTTTTTAATTATTTGTTTGTCAATTTTGTTTTTGGGGGGTTTGTTTGGCTTGGGTTTTGTTTTGAGGTTCTTTCAGGTTTTGTTTTTATTTGGGGGGGGGAGGGGGAGTGTTTCTCCCTCCCTTTTCTAGTTCAAAAGATAAAAAGTGAAAGATTAGAGTCATTCAACATGACATGCTTCTTACTTCTTCACTTTTGGGGGGGGTGGGAAGGGGGGGAAATAAAAATTAAAAAATTATATAGCAAATGAGAAATAGCTTTAAGGAAAAACTGCAGAAGCAGTTAGATGATTTATATCATTGAAAGTAGCTATGAAGGGATGCATTCTGAACTTGTCTCTAGCAAAACTCCTCTCCAATGTTCTCTGAATTAATAGCTAGGTACTAGCATTATTTTCCCTCATTTTCTAGCCTCCCAGTTGGAATCCATAAGGGCTTATTCACTGATTCACTGGATACTTTCAGCTGCAATTGAGGTAATAAGTGTTATATTTTGAGCATATTAATTGATACATAATGCCAAGTACCTTTTTTTTTTACCAAAGATGTCTTATGAGCCCTACATATGACAGCAGTATAAATGGACTCTATTTTTTCTGTGGATAATTTTGTTTCCTATAAAACAGTAATCATTTTTCACGTGGATATGTCATATTACAGTAAATGGCATAAGAGCGTCCATTAGGAAATTAGGCATCATGTGTTCAGGAAATGCTTTCACTTTTATGAAGTAACATGTGGCACAGGGCCACACTTGGGCAAGGAAGAGCAAAAATAATATTGACTAGTTGCTCTCCACCTGCACCTGAGCAATCTGTGCACATAAATAAGTCAAAAGCATTAGAATAAAAACCCATGTTATTTAAAACTACACATAATGNAATAGTTACAGAAATATACAAGTTAAAAGGTAATACAGAAACACAACACCCCTCCCAGAAATCAGAGACCCCAGGAGGGGATCTCAACCACCTTTCCACCTTCTCCCTACCCCTATACCTTACCCCAGATTTGGGCTCACGCACAAGGTGAGTTTGCAGGATCGGCCAGGGGAGTTAAAAGGAAAGCGGTTAGTTAGGTTACTCCACAGAGAGAAGGTAAGAAGCTAGACAGCCCCAGAGCGTCTGCAAGCCTGAGTGTCTTATCTGTGTTTTGTGTTCTTATTTTTAAACATCTCAGCAAGCCTATGAGTGAAGTAGACATCACCATTGTTTTCCTTTCACAGCCTAAAACATAATTTTCTCCATTAAAATATTCCAATTAGCCTCAAACCAGCACATTGACATTTTGAACTTTTTAATACCTACATTTGTTATTTAATACCATTTTTATTCTAGTACCACACAAATCAAAGGCACAAAATCCATCTCCTGCCATTGTAGTGACACTCAAAGGGGTTGCCAGTAAAGTTTTCTAACTTCCATGACCATCCAAGACACCACCCTCTCTGAAATCAACAACTTGCACAAAACAGTCACTTGAAGACCTAGAGTAGAAAGACAATAACCTTTCCCCAACATGTGGTAGCAGCAAAGGCAGACAAGATCATGTTCAGTGACAAACCTCTATCTAGTTACCGATGACTGCTGAATCTACCAACTTTGCTATTTTATGGGATACAGCTTAGAGCACTACTATCAATATACCCTTTTGCAATTAGAGGCTACAGAAAGAACACATCACTACTATGCTACCTTTAAGAAGAAAAAAGCAAAGATAAAATTGAACCTTCCATGTTATTTTAAGAGTCCAGATAAGAAACAAGAAGGGTCAGAGTAAATCCATTTAATGGTCCAAATAAAGTCCATGCAATGGCACCTGAACAATTAGACAAGTGGTCTGTTTGTTAATCTGGATGATTTATGACTTCCAGTGATCCTGATGATTTGTTAAAAGTCACTTTATAATTTCCAGAAAAGGATTAACAGTTCTCTGCTAACAGTTTCCTCAGACTAAATGTGGAATGTGCTTATACCTGTTATAGTCATAAACCCCAAAGATTTGGTGGTGTGACTATTTTTAAAAGCCAATTTTTTTTTTTTATTTTTTAGCAATTTAATCCTGCAATACATCACTCTAAGCCACTGAGAGACTTTATTGACTCTGTGGTCTTTGGTGTGAAATACCAGGTTTTGCAAGATCATTAAATCTCCAGTTTTCACTGGAAGCTGTCTTTCTCCAGGAGAAATTTATAACGTCTTCAAACACACAATCATTTGCAAACCTTCATAACTATAATTCTTCCTTCACTACAATTTAAAGACCCCTATAAAAGAATTAATAAATGTATACTGAAGCTGCTGACAATATAACCCTGTATTCATAGCCTATAACCCAGTAGCAAAGACATCAGAACTTTAAGCTAAAAACATTTGAGGACTTCCGAGTTAAATGTGTTCATAATGCAGATTTTTTGAATATCAATATGCAAAACAGGTTTTCATCCACCTATATTTTGAAGGGAATTATCAGCATATCAGTTTCCTAGGTCTGTTGTTCTTGATAGGACACCCATTAGTGCTTGCACATCAACCTAATTCTCTCGCAACAAAGTGAAATTAAAAATGACAAAAAAGGGAATGAAATAAGTATAAAGAGGTATTTTAGATACAAAACGTTTTGAGATGGAAATAATTTCAATCATCCTCAGGTGGGTAACATTCCTCATTCCATTTCCCCTCCCCCCAGAGATTTATTACTAGAACCAGTTATCTCTATAGTTAATCTCTATAATAACTATAGTTGTTTTGTTAATCCACCAGAAAGTATCAAAGTTAAAAAATAGCCCATGATTTATCATGCAAACCATGATACAGTTTCATAACATTTTTTATGATCTTTTTTTTTTCTAAGCCTTCCAGGATTTTCCTTATCAAGATGTGACAGAAGTCTTCCCATAGCTCAGCTGTCTCTTTAAAATGCTGCAGTACATGATAAAGAAAATGCTTTATAGTTGAAGATAAACTTGCTGTGCATGGCTTTCCATTTTAATAAAATTTACAGTAGCACTGTGTACAGTTCTGGAGCCCCCAGCAGAGTTGAACTGTTGGAGTGGATCCAGAGGAGGGCCACAAAGATGATCAGAGGGCTGGACAGGCTGAGAGAGTTGGGGCTCTGCAGCCTGGAGAAGAGAAGGCTTTGAGGAGACCTTATAGTAGCCTTCCAGTATCTGAAGGGGGCCTACAGGAAGGCTGGGGAGGGACTATTTACAAGGTCTTGCAATGACTGGACAAGGGGCAATGGGTTTAAACTGGCAGAGCGAAGATTTAAACTGGATTGTTAGGAGAAAGTTCTTTCCAGTGAGGGTGGTGAGGCATTGACACAGGTTGCCCAGGGAGGTTGTGGTTGCTCCCTCCCTGGAGGTGTTCAATGCCACCTGTACTAGTGGGAGGTGTCCCTGCCTATGTCAGGGGTTTGGAAAGGGTTGAGCTTTGAGGTCCCTTCCAACCTAAACCGTTCTATGATGCTATGATTCGGAGAAACTGCAGTGCAAGATTTCATTTCATCTGGAAAAACAAAACAAAAAACACACAACACAAAACACAATGTATTAGGAGTCAAGGCTGACTTTGTGCCTATTTAGACATTTTGTGTGGCAGTCACAAAAGGAAGGACTGTCAGTAAAAGGACTGGCTAAGTTTATTCTGGAATCCACCTGCAAGTAGGATGGCTGCTGTTACTAGAAGGCATCAGAGCATGTGGACAGCCTAGACATTTTTTTTATGCAAGACTAAATGCAACACGTATCTGCAAAGCCAGAAATCCTCCATTTTATTCATCTGAAATAAAGTTCTCTTTTGCAGTTAAAGTCTCCTAAAGTAGAGGTGTATGATTTTGGAGTTGTGGGCAGAGGGAGTGTCCTGCTGGGGCAAAACAAACCCAGACTTTTTGGCAATGCTGGTGCTCTGTTTGATTGGCAGGGTTTCAAGCTTCTCTCCTGCCAGTGGTCTGTTTTGCCTCGAGGAGTGACTGAAGGGGGTCTGATCTGGAAGGACCTGACTGCACTTGCTTCCAGGCTCTGCTTCTCTGCCTGCAGCCAGTGTTGCTGAGGACTGGCTACCCGAGGACAGGTGGCTCCCCCTTTTGCTTTCGGTTTTGGCAGCACGCTCAGCTCGTGCCACTCCCTTTGCCTTGTGGTTGCACCGAAAACACAATTTGGGATGATAATTTCTTCAATTATTACCTCACCAGAGCATTTCGGGCTGATCAGCAAGTAAACTTGGCTATTAAATTAATTAGAGTCTCTGGTTTTCCTGCCAATAGCCCTGTTTAAGGGCAAGGAAAATCCATCTTCTGACTGGCAGTGGCAGTTGCTGCTCCTCACCCTCCCATCTGAGTTATGCATAGGATATGGAGTAAGAATGAGGATACTGCACACTAATTTGGAGTTTTAAAGAGGAGTTCTATTTACAAGGGCATATATACATAAGCCAATCAGGTAAAAGAAGTATAAAATCCACTAGGTCCAAACTGGCCTTCTAGAATCCTCCACTCCCTTCCACCCTCAGTCAGCCTGAGAGTAAGACAAAAATCACCCACCCCTGGGGTGTTGGGGCCTCAGTGGTTCTACTCCCTGCCCAACTTCCCCCATGGACCATGAGATAAGAGCGCAATGCTCGAGAAGTGGAATTAAGAAAGGCAGGGAGGAGAAGGGGGAGAGATCGAGTCAGGCACTATCTTTTAGTCTGTGATACTGGAAAGGGAATAGAATAACAATATTACAGTATCCTGGGCTGAGCAGGTCCATCCCCCTGCAATAAGCTTCTGTCCCTACGGTTTTGTTTAAGGGGGACCTGGGATCCCTCAAACTACCACGGATTGTATTGAACTAATCTTATTAATTACCTTAATGAAGTACAATTTCAGAAGTGGATGCCACAAGGGAAATGGTCAGATTCATTGGACTTTGCCCAGCATCATATTTATGTCATTCTTGGTTGGTTTTGACCTTACCTAACAGTGAGGTTTGTATCTTCCTTCCTAGAAAAGATCTCAAAGGATTGCAATTTATACCAAGAGGGAACTGATCCAGAAGTGCCTGGAAGGACAGCTTTTTAAGTCTGCCATACTCCTCCTACTCTTGGACAACTTCCTTTGCAAGTCACATTGATCTACCTTCTCCTGATAAGAATAAAGAGAATTGCACATTGCAGTGTTCCTGTGAAAATCTTAGTCTAATTTAACAGCAACCAGTAAAGAGTTCTCCTTTGGGAAACACCAAGAACTGCTCGCTTCCTAAGCATGCTACAGAGTGATGTGACTACTCACAGAACTCAGTATCCGCTCTCAAACATCTTAGGAACACAGGCTATTAGAGGGTGATTATCCTGCATTTGATAAAACCATAAAAAAAGATCTCTCATAACTCAGGTTTATAGCGGTTTGGTCAGTTCTTGTTTCAGGATGAAATGTCATTATTAGAATATTGTATTCCAAAAGCACAGACAAGTTATCTACACATTGAAAAAATAAGCCCCACCAGGTGACCATATCACCTACCTCTTTTACAGTAACAACATACACTGTAGTAAGTTAATCCCAAGCACAAATCCAGGCTGGGTGGTGAATGGCTGGAGAGCAGCCCTGAGGAAAAGGACCTTGGAGTCTGGGTTCATGAAAAGCTCAACATGAGCCTGCAGTGTGCACATGCAGCCCAGACAGCAACCAAGTCCTAGGCTGCATCAAGAGCAGTGTGGCCAGCAGGGCAAGGGAGGGGATTCTGCCCCTTTACTCTGCTCTTGTCAGACTTCACCTGGAGTCCTGTGTGCAGTTCTGGAACCCTCAGCACAGGAAGGACATGGAAGTGTTGGAGCGGGTCCAGAGGAGGGTCACAAAGATGCTCAGAGGGCTGGAGCAGCTCTCCTATAAGGACAGGCTGAGAGAGTTGAGGCTCTGCAGCCTGGAGAAGAGGAGGCTTTGAGGGGACCTGATAGTAGCCTTCCAGTATCTGAAGGGGGCCTACAGGAAGGTTGGGGAAGGATTATTTACAAGGTCCTGCAATGACAGGACAAGGGGCAATGGGTTTAAACTGGCAGAGGGGAGATTTAGACTGGATGTTAGGAGGAAGTTCTTTACAGTGAGGGTGGTGAGGCACTGGAACAGGTTGCCCAGGGAGGTTGTGGATGCTCCCTCCCTGGAGGTGTTCAAGGCCAGACTGGATGAGGCCTTAAGTAACCTGTACTAGTGGGAGGTGTCCCTGCCTATGGCAGGGGGTTGGAACTAGGTGATCCTTGAGGTCCCTTCCAACCTTACTATTCTATGATTCTAAGTTAGAACTGCCAGAACACAGTTCTCTCACAGGAAATAATACTGGAGCCTGGCACTAACGACCTCCAAGGTAGGTTGTTCATGATGGACTTGGGCTGTGTTTTCAGTCAGAGTGTTTTAACCCAAATTCCCATGCCCATGGTCTTCCTCTTGCGGCTTCAAAGGCAAAGCACCACCACGCAAATGAAACAGTACATTCTGTTCAAAGATTTCAGCACAGGGCAATGAAACATAAAATGACATTGGAGAACAAACTTGTTAGCATCTTTGCTTAGGAGCGTGCATGCAATGGTATTCATAGAACACAGGCTTTTTCAAGTGACAAATTCAAAAGGCACCCAAGCACACACACTGACCTCCCTTCCCCTTCATGGTATTTGGTTGGGTACAACAGCTCACTGTGGCTCTTAGATGCCATTTAAACTACAACAGTGTAAGCCATAATTTGTACTTAACAGAGACACTCCAAGTGAGATTGAATTGTTTTTCTGAGTCACAGCTTTCTTTGTAACCTTTGCTGCTCTCCTTTCCATTGTGCAGCATTCTGATAGCACAGATGATGTGAATTCAGCCCAATTTATCCAAACCTTATGCATTTTTAGATTTTCAGATAGTTGCACAAATCTAGAGAATGATAGTAATTAGACATTGTATTTGTATACTTATATCACCTGTGGCCAACCAAAAAGAAAAACCTTATATATAGGCTTTTCATTAAGTGAGGCAGGTTATGTTATATTGCTAGAATATCATAAAGCAAAAACTGTCTTGAACTCACTGAGGTGAGCAGGATCACATAGTCCTGTCTTGTCTTACTTCCAAACCAGTCTCAAGAAGAAAAGGAATAAAGGAAAAATAGTTATCAGCTCCTAGAGCAAATACCAATAGCACATTGAACATTGTCCAAGAGCTAGCCTCTTGGAAAGAGAAAACAGAATGACCTGAATTTCCCACTTCTCTAAAAGGTTGGAAACAGCTGATGTTGTCCACTTCAGTATTAACAGTTATTAGGACATAAATGACAGAAAAGCATACGTGCTTAAAATAAATCAATAAGCCTTAAATGGTCAGAGTCATGCTTCAAATAGATTCTTCAGTTTCCAAAGGATGACTGCCCCTTTTCTGCAGAGTTGGGGCAAATACAGAGCATGGTGATTCTGGTGCCTGTGCCTAACCCAACATGATGAAAGACGAGCAGGAAGGAGGTAGGTACTACCCTTTTATAATGCTCTAGTCCAGCTCCTCACACTATGGAAACATTCATATTGTCTCCAAAGGCTTTCAATTTCATATTTTAAAATTTCCTTAGGTTGATCTATTGTGTTATTTGGATTTTATACCTACCATCAACTACAGAGCTGCTGTGGTAGCAGTTCATAGTGTACATACAGGTAACCTCTTAGAAAGACTGAATTACTTCACTGGGATTGTTGTTTGGAACCAATTCTCTTTCTGATACCTTCCCTAGAAAGGTTTTTGAGGAGATTTCTCTCTCTTTGTTCTCTCACACACCTTGCTGAGTGAAACAAAGATTCTCACCCTTCTAAGAAACAGATTAAAAATAGACTGTCCTTGATAAGAATTTTCAGATGTGTGATCTCTGTCCTCCCATTGCTTCCCAGAGACCTTCCATGTGATTTCTCTCCAAAATTCTGAGTTAGACCAGTAAGGAGTGACCCTTACAAGCTGATAAAAGCAAAACAAGTAAACAAGCCATGCTGGATTGACTCCATTTACAGAATACTGCCTGCAGGAAAAGAAGAAATAGTCATGTATGCTTATGTAACTAATTTAATGACTTCCAGAATTCCTTTCCTTGAGCTTAAAGGTCATAACCTCACAGGGAAGCATTTGACAAAATGTGTGTCTTTGGGAAGATGACTGCCTTCACATCTTACAGCTGTTGTGGTCCTCAGCAATCAAGTGACCCTCACATGAAAGGGAAGCCTCAGACTGAATCCTAACACTCTCTTTTCTCCTGCTACTGAGTGTTGTGGTTACATATTCTCCTGCTATTTTGACAGGTCAAGCAGCCTTGAACTGACTGCTGCTAGCCTCCAGAATGAAAGAGGAAGGGGACAGTGATTACTGCAGGAACTAACATGCTTCCATTTTATTTCCTAAATGAGTCCTTCCCTCCCAGCTCAAAAAAAGGCTCCTGCTTTTAGCCTGCTACAAAGCTTCATAAGCCACGTGTTTGGAGATGTCATACAAGCAGTTGTTGTAGTCACAAGTGTCACAATCCAATCTCAGAGGAAGGGTTCATAGGAGGTTCTTTAGGGATACCTAAGGAGTGAGTGACACAAACTGACATCAAAATGGCTAGAATGATTACAAGCTAGTGCAGACTGCTTTGACCACACAGTGGTTCTTAAGGCAGGCAAGGCAATCACCTAGTATGTGCCAGAGAGAAAGAGAAAAGTGAAGTAAGATCAGAGGTGAGAGGAGAAATTATTACTACTCCAGGTTCCAATGCAACCCATGTGGCCAATACCATCTCAGTGCTAGGTGTACACACCAACAGTTGGTGGTGCTGCCTTTTATTCCTGATTTCCCCTTCATTCCCCACCTATGGGTAGTTGGTAGAAATGTTCTCAAAGCAGACTGGACCTCACACCGCTCCTGTGATGGCACAGGCGCATTGGGCACTGTGGTGGTGGCAAAGCAGCAAGGGCCCCTAATATTCTGTGTGACTGTTGCTTCTCCTTTCTTTGAGCTTGCACAGCTGTGACCTTGAGTTGGCACAGGTGAGGTGTAGGCACCCAAGCAGTGCTTGTACTGCCAGGTGCTGTTCCATGAGTAGACTGTCACGAGTGCTTGAGCACAAAGAAGAGAGAGCAGAGCAGCAGTCTGTTCCAGACAACCTTCTGTGACAGCAGAGAAGCAGTCTCTGCAGAAAAAACTTCTATGGGGATATAGCTTCCACAACAAAACATCTCTTCACAACTCATAGAGGGTGCACCTGCGTACCAGATGCAGAACAGAGAGTACTAAACCTAGATTGACTTCTAGGCTCAAGATGAAGCCTTACAGTGAAATTGAGGGGTCTGAATCCCCAGTTTGGCAGAAAAATACCCATCATATTATAAAGATCAACAATTAGCTTACCAAGTACAGAAGGTATACATGCTGTATATATTTCTCCTCAATTCAGTATATAATCTAATACTTTCTACTCAGTGCTAGCCATTCCTGGATGTTTTCATGCACCAATACTCTTACCTTAGTTACAAGTTCTCCAAACCCAGCACACCCTCAAATGATGCATCTGTTTCTATATCTAATCAGCAAAAATAGAACTTAAATTATGCCTGGGCCTGCACTGAATGAAAAATTTAGATTTTTCACTCTGTTTCATGATTTAAGGATTCCACCAGAATAGAAAATACATCTTGCTACTGACAGTTTATGCACATCACATTTTTGGCAAGGTACAGGCATTCTGTTTCACAGTGCTGATGAATTTATTGTATCAAAATGTGTTTGTAAAATCTCTTGGGAAAGGTAAAACAAAAGAAGACAAGTTCTAAACAACTATTCATTGGCCTTCCATTCTCTTCAGAGGTTCTGGTCCCTCTGAGGATGCACTTTTCTTCCTTCTAAAACATCCCTACAGCATCTGTCTCTAGAATGTTACACAGATTATTCTGTGTCAGATGAAGTGCAGTAAAACACTTATGTGAAACAAAGCTTCTTGCTGAAACAAATGAAAAACAGATTTGCCTCCATCTTTATGTTGAAACAGTAAATCACAGAATCAACTGATATAAGCTGTCACTTAGGTTGTTTGAAAATGTGCCAGCACATCAGAGGAGTGCTGTCTGCCTGAGACTACACAATAGCAGATGATACATATTAAGACTGGGGCTATGCAAATAATTGATTTTGGAGTTTGCTCGGGGAACAGAAAAGCTCACTTCAGATTAGCCTGATACATCCTCAGTCCTTGAGGGTGAAAATAAACAAAACACCCCACTCAGGTCAGAAAAAGATATTTCATACTTAATATTCTTAACTTTCTGAAATGTATCTGCATAAGAAGCTAATAGAGGAAACATTTTAAATGTTTATTGCACGTTCTGCAAAAGAGCCATCAACGCTATTTTTCAGACAGACCTTGAAACAGTCACTGTTTAAAGAAGAAAAACATCAATCTTTATTCATATACACTGTTAAATTACCCTTACAACTATATGTTAATGAAAGGAATTTTGCAAAATGTGTTTTACACCCGCTGCATAGAACACAACACCAAAATCTAGATACTTGTATTCTCTCCCTGAAGAAAACTGGAATGAAATGGTGATATTTTTCTGGAGCCTTGACAATATATTTAGCAAAATGTTGAAGGCATTCCTATTTATGTTAGAGAGTCCTACAGTACAGTATTTCATTCAGAGGAAATATTATAACCTTTCCCTCCAAGGCGTGCAGATCTGTATTTCCATGTCCCCTAGGCTGCAGTGCACATCATCAGAGATTTTGTTTGGGTTTTTTGCACATATGGACCAAAATAACAAATAACTGAAATGCCAGCTATTCTGTGCATCACCAGTAACACAAGAGATAGTCCTGGGCCAAGTCAGGGGCTTTAACAATCATTTTTTCTTATTAAAATTGTAATTTTGATAGCAGTAAGGAATTGGTGTAGATGAACATGTCATAGAAACATAGAATCAACCAAGTTGGAAGAGACTGCGATAGTTTGGGAGTTCCCTGCCCCTCCACTCTATGAAAATCCCCCAGATTAGAACTCAGCCAGCTTGAAGTTAAGGACTGAAGCTCTATTTACAGCTCAGCACAATGTACAAGCAGAGATATACACAATCCCTTATGTTTTCTGTGTAAGTCTACTGACTCATAATGATCATTAAAAGGTTTTTAAGTATCCATAAAACAACCAGAAGCATTTTCTAAAGAGTTATTAAGAAATTTTTTCTTCTGTTCATAGTTTGAAAGAACTTTTCTGTGACTTTCATCACAGAAATGATGAAAGAATTAAAGAAAAAAAAAAATTCAGCATTATCCAACATGCTGCCTCTGAAAATTCAATCAGCAGCACTTTCTTCTTACCTATTTAAATCTTAGCATTTAAATAGTACTCTACAGCTTCAAAGCAAGCACTGTACAATTATTTTAACTCACCTTCAGAACACTTCGCAGCCTGCATTAGTTCAATACTTTAAAACAAAAATAAAGGATTTCTACTGAGTAGAAAGAAAACAACAGTTCCAAAAAAAAAGCAGCAAATACAGCACACATTCATCATCCTGAACACACAGATATCACAAAGCACAAGGCCTGCTTTAGAGACAGCAAAGCCCACACAAGCAAAGATGTTCTGAAATGTGTTAGCATTAGAAAGCCAGCACTGTATAGGCAATGTTTTGAGAAGAGAAACGCTAATAAGAACAACTCATTTGCAAACCAACCTTAGCAAGCACATCCCACTCCTTCCACAGTTTCTCAGCCTCCTCTGCTCAGTGCAAAGCCTGAGTGGAAAGGTGTCTGTTTAGGAAGTGCCTCTCTCACCTACATTAAAGAAGGTCAACTCACCTGATAATCATTTAGAAATTGATTATCTCAATCACCCTCTCCTGGGTAATCACAAGGCAACTGTAACCAGCTTGGCCAGAGCTTCTGCTCTCCATCTATTTCACCAAAGCCAATGTATTTGTCATGTGTAGGAGTTTTACAAATTCCACAACAGCTGTACACATTTAAGCATTTTAAAGACCAGGTTTGCAAAAGTGCTCAGACATGTAACTCCTTTACTGCAAGCAGAATCAGACATCTCTCTATCTCTATGGCTTTAGGCCTTATGTCTGTGCAATCTATCATCTCCCAGCTGCAGTTAGAGATAATCTGAGGATTTGGCACAAACAGCTCATTTGTGTCACTTCCTCCAATTAGGATTTCTTTTCCTTCCCTGGCTTTCTCTCTATGTATTAGCTTCTTCCTTCCACCTTATTAGATTTACATAGTTCAAATCCATTTCTATTTGTTGCTTACTGCTGGGACTCCATTCTGTATCTCATTTCTCCTTCAATTTAATTGTAAAGTAGATGCTAGAAAACCAGGGTGGACAGCTGAAGTCTAAATCAGGTAATTAAACTATGCTGACAATGCCATCAGCTGACCAGTCCCCTGTAGACAGTGTGAGAAATTCTTGTTTCAAATTCAAGTTCAGAAACTGTCCAAGTTCAGCAAAGGCAACTTTGCTCACTCCCTCACACACCACTCTGGAAAGACAACAGGATAGCTTCAGGAGGAGAATGTCCTCTATGAGTCATTTAGAACAGATTAAACAAACCTACCTGGCTCCTGCCACAGAGAGGGATCAGGTACTAGTCAGGGCTGAGGCTGTATTTGCAGTGCTGAGTGCTGCTCTTAACCACAAATCCACACAAGAAAAATTTGCTATGGAGTCAGTCATGCACAAATCTTGCCCCAACTTGCCTTATTTTGGCCCATTCAATAGCCAAAATGTAAGTGGGAAATTCACATAAATACATTTTTTTTCTTTATCTGCCAATGGTACCTGTTACATAAGAGAATCTCTCCCAAATCTTTTTTCATATCTCTGCAGACCTTCAGGGCTGAAAACCTGACTGCAAAAGGGAAAGATGCAGGGGGCAAAAGACACGGAGAAGTTTTTCATGAGGAAGCTTAAGGAGTTGTTTTTATTGCACATTAATGACATTAATTATGATGGATGTACCAAGGTTTGTTATCACTATCACCGGTTACAGAGGTAGTGGAGGACAAAAAATAGCCCAGCAACTGTACACAATGCATTGCTTTTAAGATTGTGACCCGAGTGTTCTATAGGTTCTTCTTGCAACTCATAATCACAGACCAGATGATACAACAAGGGAAAGCCCTTCTTGTGCAAATGAAGGGCATTAGGATGCTTGGAAGGATAACAGGGGGCAGAAATTGAGCTTTTTTTTTCTTTTTCCTATATGTTTCTATGGTATAAAAACCTCAATCCAGCTTTTATGTATTCACTCGAGTCCATGCTGGATTTATTTCATTCTGAAATTACCTTGGTTCAGCCAGAAGGCACTGCTCTCAGCTGAAATAGATAGACACAAAGGATAAGATGGCAATTAAAGGTTACCTTTTTTTTTTTTTTTTTTCTCCCTGGGCTTCTACACAGAGTTTGTCCTTCCTGGAAGTCACAGCCAGAGGACTACAGTGCCATCTCTCTCTCTGAGCAATGTTTGCAACATTAGTCAGCCCACCTCTGTCACAGGGCAAGCTCGTTTTGAGGATGAATTATGTTAGTGTATGCTAAGCAGGCAATCATTGCAGCTATTGTGCATCCCACCATCTCTTTTATGTAGCTGCAGACAGTTGCCCCACTGCCATTTTGCTGTGGTCTTCCAGTTTCAGTAACATCTTACTGAAAGAATTTAAGATTCCCTATTAGTTTGCATACTCTGTGTGATGCGATTGAAATGATGCAGCTATGTAGCATGCCAAAACAGCTAACTCCTGCAGAAACACAGAGGCTGGATTACAAGGGAATGCAGCCGAGGCAGGCAGACATGCTTAGCTGTCACACTTCATGAGCAGCCTTTGCTCACAGGAGCCTTAGCAAGGCCAGTAATGCACTGCTATGTTATTACCTGAAAGCACAGATGCTTTCTACCATCAGTTCTACAACTCACTCCTAAAGGGAACTGTGTACAGTTCTGGAGCCCTCAGCACAGGAAGGACATTGAACTGTTGGAGCGAGTCCAGAGGAGGCCACAAAGATGGCCTACAAGGTCTTGCAATGACAGGACAAGGGGCAATGGGTTTAAACTGGCAGAGGGGAGATTGAAACTGGATGTTAGGAAGTTCTTTCCAGTGAGGGTGGTGAGACACTGGCACAGGTTGCCCAGGGAGGTTGTAGCTGCTCCCTCCCTGGAGGTGTTCAAGGCCAGGTTGGATGAGGCCTTGAGTGACCTGTCCTAGTGGGAGGTGTCCCTGCCTATGGCAGGGTGTTGGAACTAGATGATCCTTGAGGTCCCTTCCAACCTTAACCATTCTATGATTCTATGAATAAACTTCTGAATGACTGTTTTATTGCTATATTTAAAAGATCTTTTTGGAGACCAGCAAGTTGGTCTGTCCTGGGTCAGCTTGAGGGGCATCTCTGGTGAGTCCTAGAAGGATGTTGTGGTAAACTGTATTCATTAATATCCCTCCTTGTGCCAAATTCAGAGTGTTACAAAAATTCTGGTAGAATAGTAATGCTTCAGTGCCCTTCTCCCATCAGCACCATCTCTGGGCGATAGGACCCCCTTTTATTCCTGTCATTGTATTGAGTTTCCAGCTTTCTGAAATATGCTGGCCTCTAGGAACAAGCACAGATAGCTGCAGCCAGCACTCTTGGATACCTCCAGTTACCGGCATGCTTACGACATAAATTCAGTGTCTTAAATGGCAAAGAAGAGATTTCTCAAAGCAGAATGGTAGCTTTCTGGAGAATCCTACATATTTGGCTCAAGAAGCTTAAAACTAGAGACCGTTTCCAGCATATTTAACCTCACTATGTGACCATCAGAACTGCAGAGATATCTCACCATGTTAGACCTGTTCACTGAAGAATGTCACTGATCTTCATTCATGAGCCAATATGAACCACTTAAGCCCACATGATTCAGAAAGAGTCCTGGTCAGCCTTAGGTTCAGGTCATATATACCAATCATCTGGCTAACTAGACGGGTTAGGGAGACACAGGAAAAACATTTCAACCATAGCTAGTCCTCAAAATTAAAATTCAGTAAGCCTGTACAAATGCTAGTAGTGAGAGATTCACTGCATCTTGGAAACAGAGTTTAAAACAAAATATTTTGCTGCTTCTCCCTAACAGTTTACTTTTACCCTTCAGGTCGCTAACTTAGAAGGTAACAGGGTAAAAAAAACGAAAAAATACACTGGATTTGATTTCCTGAAGGGTAAAACAAATAGGAACTCACATCCAGTGTATTTTATCAATTTGTCTCTCACGTGACAAAGATTTTCCCATGCATTCATAAACTCCCATAGCAAATTAATTGTGATTCAGTGACCTAAGAAAGTTCAAAGCTGCTAAAGCAGCAAATCAGCAAAAGTGAGCCTGAGCCAGTGCTAAAAAAGAGCACATGCTACCATTTACACCCTTGGAAGCTGATTTTCAGGAATGCTGAACATTCACAATGCCAGTTGAAGCCAGGTAGAATGGTAGGAGATCAGCACATGAGAAGATTAGGCTCTTTGATTTAAAGACTATCCTGAGGCACAGAAACCCTACCAGTGGGATGAAAGTATGGAAGACAATGACTAGCAGTAAGAGACAAGCATTCTGAGAAAACAAGTTGAAGCCAACAAAATAATCTCCTCCATGTCCCACTGCTAAGAAGAGCACTTTGAGAACCCAGGGGTGAGAAATATTTGTGGAGAGAAGACAAACTAAATAAATAAATAAGGTGGTTAGTGGCGCAGTAGCATTTTGGAGCTGGGTTTTTAGGGTGACTGCTGAACAGATGTTTGATGGGATACCTAAGGGAAAGCTATTATGTTCTCCAACTAGTATAACCCTTCTCTGCAGAGGGATGATATAAGAATCCTTCTGCACATGCAGAAGATAAAGGAGAAGCACACAGACATACACAGCCACATACTACCCAGCTGTTCAGCAATTTCCAAATCTGCATAAATATCATAAATTATATTTTACTATGAAATATATTCTCACTAGTACCTATAAATTTGACAGCTTATTGCAGAGTCTTGATTCAAAAGTATTTCTATGCCCTCACTTAGTAATTGCCTCACCCACTGACAGCTACAGCTCTATCAAGATGATCCCAGTGATATTCATTATGCAACAGTATTAAAATACTAAATGCTTACTAAATAGTAAAACATGTCACCCTCTACTTACTCTTTGGTATTTTTGGTAACCACGAAGGAGGACTTGAATACATGTATATTAAATAGGAACAAAAAATTACAAGCCCTTTCAGGTTGTAAATTAGCACATTCCCAGGTGTTTCAAACTGCAGACCTAGGACCGGATCAACACTCTCCACAAACATGTGGCAATAAAGCAGCATGTTTCAGAGTGGTTTGTCAGACTGGAGATTTTCTATGCTTAGCCTCTTATTTAACTTGTCCTTTACTCTTCCTCGTTCTCAAGATGATGTAACACCAGGCATTGTCCTCAGCTGTATCTGGTTGCTGTGGAGTGAGTCCAGAGGAGGCCACAAAGATGGCCAACTTACTCCAAAGGGAACTGTGTACAGCTCTGGAACCCTCAGCACAGGAAGGACATTGAACTGTTGGAGCGAGTCCAGAGGAGTCCAGGAAGATGCTCAGAGGGCTGCAGCAGCTCTCCTAAGAGGACAGGCTGAGAGAGTTGGGGCTTTTCAGCCTGGAGAAGAAAAGGTTTCGAGGAGACCTTCTAGTAGCCTTCCAGTATCTGAAGGGGGCCTAGAGGAAGGCTGGGGAGGGATTATTTACAAGGTCTTGCAATGACAGGACAAGGGGCAATGGGTTTAAACTGGCAGAGGAGAGATTTAGACTGGATGTTAGGAGGAAGTTCTTTCCAGTGAGGGTGGTGAGACGCTGGAACAGGTTGCCCAGGGAGGTTATGGCTGATTCCTCCCTGGAGGTGTTCAAGGCCAGATTGGATGCGGCCTTGAGTGACCTGTGCTGTTGGGAGGTGTCCTTGCCTATGTCAGGGAGTTGGAACTAGATAATCTTTAAGGTCCCCTCCAACCGAAGCCATTCTATGACCCTCTACTGTGATTTCTTTTTTCCCTACTTGAAATGCAGAGACAGTCAACCAGGATGCAGGTTCCTGTTCTATCAGGTACAGGACGTAAACAACTGGTTAGTAGCTCTTCCAACTGATTTTTGCCTTTTTTTTTTTTCCCAAGATAAGACTGCCCACCTTTTCTAACACCCAACAAGTTGGAATGTACACACCTGGAAAGCAGGATGCTCCCAGAACCGGTGAGAATTGCTTGGCATCAACATGGAAGAGTTTTTTATGGTTTGTTTTTGGGTTTGGTTGGTTTGGGTTTTTTTCAGTATGGGCCACACTGTAAAGTTTTCAAAACCCTCAACACCTCTCCAATTGTAGCTGCTTTCTGAATGCAGGCAGTGTATTGTGGAATGGGAAAAAAAAAAATCTCAAGTTAATACAGCTTCAAATTCCTCTAGGTAAGTAGAGGTTTTCATTTGTCTGGAGAAATAGATGGAAGCAATGTAGTTAACCTGGGAGAACAACTCCAAGATAAGCTTCCCCTTTGAGACTGGGCACTGAGAAAAACAGGGAGATTCCAAAAAGTAAACAGGATATTCAGAAGAAGAAACATACAGAAAAGCAAGTGAAAAGGACATGCTGTTCTCAAGTTCTTTAGAAAAGATAATCTTGAATGGCTCCCTGGTCACCAAATTCCAAGCACTGTAAGTTACTAGTGTGCTAAAGCCCCAATTAAATAGTTTATCTCATCATGCCCTAGTTTAGTCAGGCCTCAGATGCTGCAGTAGAAGATTCTGAAAGAAGAACATTTTTGGTTGCTAGTGGAGAGGGGATGGATCTAAATGTATATAATTGCTTTGCTGCATTAGGCATTAACGCTGGTTATCAGTTCTTACCAGAGCTGAGCAATTTGTGAATATGTTATTCCAAGCTACCCCTGCTGCAGCATGTACATGCTTTGAGTTTTGCCTCTGTTTATACAATTAGCTCTATATAATTTTCCACTGCCAGTGGTGATTTCTGCAGTAATGTGAGCTTCTCTCCAGGACAGGCTTTCAATAATATAGATACCAATAAAGCTCTAGTGTAAACATTGCTGAACCTCAAGGATGAAATGCATGAGATTTGAGTACCGAAAATAAAGCCAGAGTGGATATTTGTGTCTTCTCTTTTCTGCAGCTGCCTGAGCAAGCTTTCCTGAACAGGAAGTAATCTTGTTACGTTGTATTTAGTGGGCCCTAAGTCCAATGTGGCTTTCCATATTTTCAGTGGCTCGTACTGTTTTCCAACAGCTGTTGTTGAAAACTGCAAGGCAAAACTACATTCTGGTAGTCTAATTCTTATATAATTTCTCACATGCTTTAACATAAATTTGGATTAAATAGGCTGTAACTCCTACATGTCCTGAATGTCCCTTGTAAGAATTTGAAGGAATAGTTAGAAATAGTTAGAAAATAAACCTAAAATACTTAGTTCTCTAGGACAAGAGACTGTGTGCAGTTCTGGAGCCCTCAGCAGAGGAAGGACATGGAAGTGTTGGAGCGGGTCCAGTGGAGGCCATGAGGATGATCAGAGGGCTGGAGCAGCTCTCCTATGAGGACAGGCTGAGAGAGTTGGGGCTCTTCAGCCTGGAGAAGAGAAGGCTTCGAGGAGACCTTAGAGTAGCCTTCCAGTATCTGAAAGGGGCCTACAGGAAGGCTGGGGAGGGACTACTGACAAGGTCTTGCAATGCCAGGACAAGGGGCAATGGGTTTAAACTGGCAGAGGGGAGATTGAAACTGGATGTTATGAAGAAGTTCTTTCCAGTGAGGGTGGCGAGGCACTGGAACAGGTTGTCCAGGGAGGTTGTGGCTGCTCCCTCCCTGGAGGTGTTCAAGGCCAGGTTGGATGAGGCCTTGAGTGACCTGTACTAGTGGGAGGTGTCCCTGCCTATGGCAGGGGGTTAGAACTAGATGATCCTTGAGGTCCCTTCCAACCTTACCATTCTATGATTCTAAGAGAACATAAAAGGTGGTGACATCAAAGTTTGCATGTGATTAATATTTACTGCGGGTCATAAAACCACATGCAAAAGTCCCATTGATACCTACAGGCGATGTCTGCGTGTCATTTAGCCAAAAGATTCCCTCCTTGCAGAGACACTAGTTAGTATGTTGATAAACTGCATTGTAACTACACTTGCTTAAAAGATAAGAAATAAATGTCTGGATGCTGGTTACGTCTGACCAGGCCAAAGATAGTGCAGCTTACTCTGCGCATTCAGGCTCCTAGCTGCAGTCCACACAAGCCTGATCTACCTTACCCAGTACCTAAAGCCCCAGCTGAAACTCAAGAGAAGGCCATCCTCAAGAGAATGATTTTTTTTTCTAAACATATTCACTTTAATCAACTAAAAGAAAGTTTTAGCTGATACATTTGAAAACAAAATGTGGTAAAAAAAATGTGTTTCTCTTGAGCTGGTGTACAAAGAAAAACTGAAGATAAGCACATGTAAGATGGATCTGATAAAAAGTTCTAACTAAACACAAAATATTTGCAGAGCTTTTTTTAGGTGCAGTAATTAGACCTGTTGTAGCTATATTGTTGTGTATCATACTCTCGTCTTTCAGGGAAGAAGGTTGCACAGAAAGTCATCAAGGAATCTATTCCTCTTGCCCAACCAAGTATGACCTTTCTCTCTGAGTGATTTAGATGGGCATATTCACAGAAGGAGAGTCCTTCATTCTCTAAATAACCAGATTATAAAACAACAGGAATTGCTCAGGGCAAGAAATCAAAGTGTATGGTTTGATATGACACAGCAATTCCTACAGCACTGCTAGCAGTTCATTTCCATACAAAGTCCTTCATAGAGCTAGATAGGAATTCCACTCTCCCTTGGCTATCTTTAATCCACAGAATTTGCATGGCACACAACCTTTAGACATTCCACATGAATTGTCTCACACTGACATACATACAGACTCGGGTGCATGTCCTATACCCTGAGAGCTTATGAAGGAACCCCTCGACAAAGGAGTTCCATGAGGCAGTCAAGGGGCTAAGTACAAAAATACTGAGTTGGAATTGCTCTGAGAATGTAGGATATCACAGTATCACAGTATCGCAAGGGTTGGAAGAGACCTCAGAGATCATCAAGTCCAACCCATCACCACAGCCCTCAAGACTAGACCATGGCACTAAGTGCCATGTCCAAACGTGCCTTGAACGCCTCCAGGGACGGTGACTCCACCACCTCCCTGGGCAGCCCATTCCAGTGACAAATTACTCTCTCAGTGAAGAACTTCCTCCTCACCTCCAGCCTAAACTTGCCTTGGCGCAGCCTGAGACTGTGTCCTCTTGTTCTGTCACTGGTTGCCTGAGAGAAGAAGGTAACCTCCTCCTGGCCACAACCACCCTTCAGGTAGTTGTAGACAGCAATAAGGTCCCCCCTGAGCCTCCTCTTCTCCAGGCTAAACAGTCCCAGCTCCCTCAGCCTCTCCTCATAGGGCTTGTGCTCCAGGCCTCTCACCAGCCTCGTTGCCCCTCTCTGGACACGTTCAAGTACCTCAATGTCCTTCCTAAATTGAGGGGCCCAGAACTGGACACAGTACTCGAGGTGTGGCCTGACCAGTGCAGAGTACAAGGGGAGAATGACCTCCCTGCTCCTGCTGGCCACACTATTCCTGATGCAGGCCAGGATGCCATTGGCCTTCTTGGCCACCTGGGCACACTGCTGGCTCATGTTCAGGCCATGTTCAATTATTGGTTAGCTCTGTGAAAATACCTGTTAAGAGAGACAGAAGATATTCCACATTAAAAAAGTATCTGGCACACTCATAGCTAATTGACGTTAACATTTAGTATGTTTGTAGAATGGAGCATAAGGAAACAATTAAGCCTCCACAGAGCTTGTAGGCTGTAGAATTGATTTTTTTTACATCTCATCCTATTTGATAGAAAATAACAGCAGCTTCCAGCCTGCTGTCAGAGTTTATGCAACTAAAGTAGGCAAGGCAGTTTTCTTTTGAGTCTATGTCACTTACACAGCATTTAAGATCAAAACGTGCATTTTCCCTCTACTTTTATCATCAATTACCTTCTCTTTAACAGAACTGCATGTTTTAGAGACAGGAAACAATTCAACTCTTTTAAAAACATGAGCAGAACAGCAGCTGTTTACTTGAGAGTGTTCAATAACACTAGGTCAACTCCTCTTCACTCCAAAAGAAGAGCTGAGTTTTAAAGGCCTGTTCCCTGAGCAGTACATTTTATCCAAATGCTTGTTAGCTAGTATTTTTCCCCTCAGTTGTTGGAAAATATCAAAACACATATTGGAGAAGCCTCATAGCTTTCTCTTCACTGTAAAGAGTATACCAATTCAGGGGTTTAGCAAAACTCTTTGAAATTTGGAGATGCCTCTGAATGAACTCCAAAATAAACAAGGAATGCATGGCCAAAACTTAGAGACAGGGGGAGGGGGGATGAGATACAAGCAGTTCTCTCTCCTGTCAGCATGCTAAGCAAAGAATTCACCCTTGTTTTCCAATAAATACTTTAGCAAGAGCAAAATTAGGTCTTCATTGTTGAGAGATGACAAGGAAAGATGCTCCTTTTACAACACTCTGGAAATAAAGTTAAAAGGTTCCATCCTTGCAGAAGTAAACTAGATCCTTTTGAAGAAAAGGGAGCATTGCAGAAGCCAGGCTCAATTCCTCTGCAATACCCTCTCCCATTTAGGCTCTGTAGCAATCTTTACCTTTTTGGTAAGCTTTGTCTATTTTTTTATGTCTTTTTCCCCTTGTCTGAGCTGCAATTTATCAATAAATAAGCAAGCATGCTCTGGACATATCATTGTCATATAACATATTCTATATACCTGAAGGTAGCATCTATCTCTTGTCATCTCTTAAACGTTCTGCAGCTTTTTCTCCACCTCCTCCCTCCTTCAAAGATTCCATCCTTGCAAAACATACTTGAGTGGCAAAAATAAATAAATAAATATTTAAAATACTGAAGCACACTAGTAGGTTGTTCCAAATAGTCTGGACAGCACGTGCAATGTACCTAGCCCTAGCCATGATTGTTTTGAGTACCACCTTATCACCTCATTGGACTGGTATGCATCTAACAAGGGTTGTAGCAGTTTGGCTGCCTTCACCACTAGCCTCACAATAATGCTGCCTAATGGCTACTGAACAGACCTGATGTCCATCTGGTACCTCAGGGTGAATTGAAACTCATTCTGCAGCAGAGAACATGACCAGCAGCTCCTTTTTAATCAGAGTTTATCTCCCTTCTGTGCCCATCAAGGCACTATAAGCTCTGCTGAACTGGTTTTGCCCCACTGTCGCTCTTAGCTCTCCTGCTCCTCCTAGGCAAAACTTTTAGCAAAGGGTTGTCAAGAGCCAATACTTCCTTTTTCGTATTTATGTCCTGATCCCAAAACTTAGCACTGTAAAGTGATCTGTACTTTACGGGAGCACTGAATGAGCATTACACTTAGAACTTCTGCCCAATGGGTTACATTTTACCGTCCCTGATGACACTCTCAGGACAAGTGTCAAAATCTGGTTATCAATTCTTTTGACAACATTTCTATTAAAACAGGAGCAATCTTTCTGACCTTGTACTTTGAGATCTGAGAGTGCACAAGACTACACAGCAATCTGTCAAAAGCAATATTCAATCCCTAATATGAACTTGAATTTGTTTGTACACAGAGTAATTTTTATCATTTATTTTTAAAACAAAAAGGAAGACACATATTTGTCCACAAGTTTAGCTGACAGCAATAATTATGGCTAATGGAGATAAAGGGGCAACATTTTATGAAAGTTTGTCATTTTGACCTTACTGAATCATCTTCTGTCTTCTATTTTCAAGGTGGATTTTATATTAAAGTAGCCACAGTTGCCATTCTTACAAGTAAAATAGTTAAGGTTATTGTAAGGTCTTTTTTTCATCCAGAGAGAGGACATTTTAAAAAGCAAACTATTTCAGCATTTCCTCCTTCATTATTAAATTCATTCTCATAACATCCTTCTTCCTAATGCATTATGCATTGAAATTTTGGCAATTAAATACTATTTCCTTGCTCAAGATTTATTTTTTAAATTTGCTTTGTATTACAAAGGGTCAGCTGAAAGTACCTGGTGCTATATTATGGTCAAATATTTTATTACAAGGTGTCCCACGAATCCAGCACAAACGTGAGGGTAGCTTACTTGGAATGTTTTCACAGAGTAACTTAAAGATCAAGATGATCCTTAAGTACCACTTCCAAGATAAGTTGCTAATTTCAAGAGCTATTTTTAAACCCAACTTACTCTTGTATTAATCCACATAAGTGTTTTTTCGTATTTGATTTATTATACTGAATAAATCTGTCCAGCTTTCAGCTGAAGATGATAAAGGATTTGTGTTGCCTTAGTTATGTGAATTATCATCTACTGGAATAATCTTAAGAAGCTTTATTTATGTTTTAAAGTCTGTATTTTGCAGATGATGCTAGACAATCTGGACTAACTCCCAGTGCCCAGTCATCTGAACATCCTGGCAAATCTCCCTGTAATTCCCAGGGTGTTAATAATAATTTGGGGAATTTTTTTTTTTTAAAAAAGAGTACTACAGAAAACTGATACAGCTTAGTGGCTTGTGTAGATGGAAGGCATTATTCATGCACATATTCACTCAGCTGCTGAGAAAATCCGTATATTTTAAGAAATAAACGCCCCTAAAATACCAAATTTCATGTAATAAAAAAAATAGTAAAATATTAATCAGATTTCTGTCTAAGTTATCTTTATCAGAGCTCTACCTTCTTGCAAAAAAAAAAAAAAAAAAACACTGTAATGAACAACTTATTAAAGCAAAGTGTTACAGTACCATTTGGATTATTATGGGCTTAACTCAGTTACCTGCAAATGGTACCATGTAAGATGCTCTCGGAGTCTAGGTACCCTTCAGCTGCAATCCCAGCAGATCTTTCACAGGTTCTGTCACACCATAACAGATTTACAAAATGAAAAGTCATATAGTGCAGCATTCAATAGTTAAGTGAAGTTTAGTCTTCGACCTAGCAACTTATGTTGCTTGCGTAATCAGATTTAATAAATTACACACTTGTCAGTAGCTTAGCTAAAAAATTCCATCCAACATCCTTACAGTCTGTAATAGAAACAAGCACAAAGCAATCATACAGGGAAGAGCAAGATAGAGCTTTTGCACATCTAAATGCCATCTCCACTAATTCAGGTCTTTCAATGTGCTAATAATAGAGCCGCTTAGATTTAGCGGCGGAAGACAGTTGCACGTCACGGAGCGGCACAATACAAAGTAAGAAACTTTTAATAACTGTGAGAAAAGTTATCAGCATTCTTAGCAGAGACTATAATGTACTGTATCCCCATTATTTAAAAGTAGCATTTCTTTGATCTGTTCAGAGGAAGATCTAATTGTAGTGGAAGGGGTAATTAATTACTGCAAGACGATATTTGAAAAAAATCTTAATAGAATTTATTAATATTAAATATTCAGAACTCACAGCACCCTGATCACCAAAATGATAATAGTAACAGGTTCTTGCATCATTATGGAAACTATATACAAGTTACAATAGGATCTAAAAATAACCATTAAATATATATATTAATTGAACTCAACTAAACTGGCAGAGAAAGCTTTGCGGTCAGTGTACCGCTTGCAGTCAATACGCCGCTTGCTTACTACGTGGACCCAAGGAGCAACTTTCTGCTTATGGCAGGAGGCAATTAATGATTATTAGAGGCTTTTGGTATTTACTCACAAAAATATCATCTGGCAGTACCCAAAGCTCGTGGCGGGGTTGCTGTCGGTGGCTGTTAGAGGCTTTAGAGTTTCCCCAGGCTTCTGGGCACTGGAGAAAGGAGACAGACCATCTCTGACCTGTTCCTGGCTTTCTGGATGATTTGTGTTCCCTCCACGGCTTCCCCCTGGGCAGAAGGCTTTCAGGTGCAGGCAGATGTCTTGCGGTGTGCAGTCTGGGCACGGTGTCACGCCGGCTGTGCAGGCCAAACGCGTGACAGGTATCAGAGCCTCAGCTCAGGATCAGTGAGGCAGCAGGCAGGGATGCAATAGCAGACACACCTTGGAATGGCAAAGCCCACGCTGTGCTCCCTGCTGGTCTCCTTTTATCCAGTACAGCCCGAGACTAATGGACCTTTGGCCACAGGATAGCCAATCAAATGGCAGTTAGCCAAGATTTGACCATATTGGGTGAAGCCATAGGCTTACTTTACCCTTTTTTGGGCAGAACACAGCCTTGCACAAGGCAACCCTGTGCACCTTGCTTACCGCAGTTGCTGGGCAGGCCACAGACCCCAGACTTAGTGGCTCCAGATTATTTGTCCTTTTTCCCACGGTTGCTCTCCCCAAAACAGAAGGAGAGAGAGCAGAAAAACAGGCCTGGGCAAGCCAGGACATGTACAAGCCTAATTTGGCCTGCTTAGGCCTACCACAACACTAATTCACAGACACAGTCTTATTACAGCATCTGAAATCAACAGGACTATTGCTACCTTTCCTGCACACCACAGGACCTCTGAGTACAGACTGTAAGGACACATTCATGTTTAATTACTATGAAAATGTCATGTAAAGAATGAGAAGGGAGTTAAATCACTGTACAAAGATTTCAACTGGAAGCTGGTAAGGTTTTAATAACTCTCTGCATGAATTATGCTTCCAATAACACATAAATGTATTATGAAGCTTTAGCTGGTGTAAAGGAGTTTCTTACGGCTTAACGTATTTGAAAAGGGAATGGCTGTACTTTGTGGTAACAGAAATACCAATTATGAAATCAAACTTGTAGTTTAATTCACTTAATTATAGCTGCAGTTAAGGCAAAAGCCATGCTTAAACACTCTGCCTTCAGTTTGTGTAAGTGGAGACAATATTCATTTCCTCGTATTTACAGGAGCACGGTAATGAAAGCCCAGTTCTTCACTGCCCTCTTGGCATGCCTCTTGTTTGAGATGGGCTCCACCTGAACCCCAGCCAACTTGTGCCCCCTGCCACTCAACACATCAGGATGGCAGCTCCTGTGTCGTGGGCCATTTCCCTATTTTTCCTACCATAGCACCTCCACCTTACCTGTGTACCCTAAAATATGCAGCCATGGTTAAGAGCATGAGCAGAAGTTAGCAGCATGGGCAAGAGAGGGTAGAGAAGCAATTCTGAAAGCTTCTAACACATGATGCTTGGTCTATTGCCCACACACAGGTGTGTGTGTGTGGCGGGGGGAAATCAGTGCAAGGAGAGAGCAAGGCTGCTCTGTTTGCCTGACATAGCTGGTTCAAACCCAATCTGGCCCATTCCACAGCAGCCCTACCACAAGGCACAGCTGAACCCATCACCAACATATTCTGTGGTAGTACATTTCAGACGAGGAAAACCACAAAGCTGTGGAAAAAAAAAAAAAAACAAACCACCAAAAAAACCCCAAAAACACCACCAAAAAAAACCCACACACAAAAAAAAAACCACCCCACAAAAACCACCACCAAACAAACAAACAAAAAACCAAAACAAACTAAAAACAAACCCAAAAAACCCACAGTGTGAGAAATGAGCCCTGTGAGCAGCCAGGTGGGAAAAGCAGGAGAAGCTCTGGGTGCTTGAGCAGGAACTCCAATGGAGAGACCACAGTGGGGTAGATTTTCTCCTCAAGGACTGCAACCTGGGGCACAGGAAAAACAGGAGATCTACATTGCATAAGCTGAAAATATCACGTGCACTTGCTCTGTCACAAGCCAGGTGAATTGTTCCCAAAAAAAAAAATCCAGCTTGCTAAAACCACCTTGCCTCATCGGGCAAAAGCAACAGCTTCACTAGGCGTTTTGAGGATCACTTGTGGTGACTGCGTGTAAAAAGTTGCTTGCTCTAAAGATTCTTCTTCATTTTACTTGCTAATGAAGAGAGGATGAGCAGCACTCCTTTCTTGCAGCAATTGCACTGGAAGAAAGGTAGGTTTTTTCCTTTAAAAAAAAGACTCTGTTGGTGTATTGGGTTCTAGCTAGAGTAATTAATCACAGAATCGTAGAAGGGTAAGGTTGGAAGGGACCTCAAGGATCATCTAGTTCCAACCCCCTGCCATAGGCAGGGACACCTCCCACTAGTACAGGTCACTCAAGGCCTCGTCCAACCTGGCCTTGAACACCTCCAGGGAGGGAGTAGCCACAACCTCCCTGGGCAACCTGTGCCAGTGCCTCACCACCCTCACTAGAAAGAGCTTCCTCCTAACACCCAGTCTAAATCTCCCCTCTGCCAGTTTAAACCCACTGCCCCTTGTCCTGGCATTGCAAGACCTTGTAAATAGTCCCTCCCCAGCCTTCCTGTAGGCCCCCTTCAGATACTGGAAGGCTACTATAAGGTCTCCTCAAAGCCTTCTCTTCTGACTAATATGTCTAGTTCTGATTAATATGTCTAATTAATGTCTCTGCAAGAACAATTAACTTGCTAAGGAGTATTTGGAAGGAGGGATTTTTACTGCATTATGAGATTTGTGCTTTATGTATGTAGAAGCATTTTTCTGTTAAATAAAGGCCTCGCCACAATCTCAGCTCCCCTTCAGTCATGAAAGAACCTGACAGCTCAGATTTCTCCTGACTGCTTGTTCTAGGAATTAAATTGCAGTCTTTAGCCTGAGTCTGCTTTATTTAGAAGTGAGAACATCCAAAATTTACAGATGAACCTCTTCTGGCCCTCTTTGAAAGCTACTGCTATTCTGTTCCCACTGCTCCATTTCCAAGAGGGCAATTACAATATTTTGTGTACATTTAACACTAACATGAAATATTTATTACCTTGTCCAGCTTTAAGTTCTATTTAGTGTTTTATCTCAAACCCCAAACTGGCACCAAAAAAAACCTCTATATAACTGGAAAGATTCCAGATGCTAAACTCATGAAAGGCTGCTCTTGAGTTGCTTCACAACTCAATTAAATGTTTATTTGCATTGGACATAATCAACACTCTTCCACTCTAAATTACCTCATCATTACAGTGGTACAGGAACATATAAAGAAATTTTGAAGAATCTGAACCTGCAATATTACTTTTTATAAAATCTGTCATTAAATCAATGCATTGTGTCTGACTGGAAGTGCCTGGCATAGTCTTCCTAACTGACCCAACAGTAAAATTCATTTTAACATCCTCAAGCATTTCAGACCCCACACTTCAACCTCCAATGCAACACAAAGCCCACATACTGCAGCACCCCATCTCTAAAAACCCACAAGGGTGCCAACTGGCCTCAGCCCAGCCCACTGGCCAGGCATACAGGTTTTTAGGTTGCCCATCCGGCTTCCCTGTGTACATAGACAGGTAGGGCACACAGACTCTCACCATCTACACAAAGGGCATGAAGGGAAGATGGAAATTATGTTTACCTTGTTCTGCAGGCTGCTGGCAAATGCAAAAACTCAACCCAAAGAGGGGAAGATTGCATCTTAAAGACCAGCTGGAAGGACACAAAGATTAAGCTGCGCAGCAAAGTTTCAGCCAGGGCATCCACTGCAGAATAGGAGCATGACTAAAGGACAACAGTGCTCTAAGACAGGGACACGCAGTAGGGCAGGGTTGATAGGTAGCTAAGAGACCCACAAGGTGTCCAAGGAAAGGCTGGGGCCATGCTGCCATACCTGCACCCCATGTGTGCCACTGCAGAAGGAAATGGCTGAACCTGAGCATTCCCATGCTCAGTCACCCTACTTGGGTACTGCCACCCAGTCAGCTAGACAACTCCTGTGAGGGCACCTGTAGCAGCTCTCCTGTGGGTGCAGGGCTGCAATGGGTCAGGTCCTTACTGAAGTTTAGTGGAGGCTCTAGGAGATGCAGGCCAACAAATCATACCCCAGCACTCATATGCCCCAGCACTCCAGGGCGTTTTTCAGTTCCTCCCCAAGGTAGACACACAGCTAAAGTCCAGCCCAAAGGACTGAAAAGCACTGTTAAAGAGATTCATACACGCATGGAAAAGCTGGAAGACCAGAAGTAGTGTCAGGAACAGCCTGCAGTGTGAGAAAGGCCTTCCACAGACTCTAGCCCCAGCTTAAGGTACTTCTATGTACTCTCTGTCAGACTTCTTTGAAGAAAGAGTGCCAATACACTAAAAGAACCCCTTTTTAGAGTAAACACCTCTGAATAATTCCCACACTTCTGTCTCCTGCTATTGCTTCCTCCAAAATTCTATGCCTTAACCCCAGAAAAAACAAACCCCACTTGAAAAGATTTTGAAATCCTACCAAAATCTGGTTTTCATTTTATTAACCACCAATGAGTCAGTAGCCTTCCCTGGCTTTGATGACAGCAGCTGCCAAGAAGTGGCCTTCAACTCACTCAAATGGCAGAGGCTTTGTTACAGAGACACTCCCTTGCAACAGAAGAGTTCCAGCTGGATGTTGATAGCTTATTCACATTTTTCCCATAAATTACACATTTAAAAAATATGCTACTTAAGCTTTACGCAATGTCCTGAAACACAAAAGCCAAAGCTTCTCCTTTAAGATTTCAAAAGGACAATATATTATTGCTGCTTATGTCTGCATTTGCTGAAACAGATGAAGTTACAGCTCACTTCACACGTCCTTGGCCATTATTCCCTATTGCACATTCAGCTTCCACCTTATTAGTCAGCCTTCTTGTTTCCAGCAGAAACTCTCTCCCATCTGAGTGAGCATTTAAACAAGAGAGGGTTCCACAGGCGCTCATCTTCGCACTCCCTTCTTGCTAATGCAGTAATGGAGCTTCACGATTCTTGCAGTCCCATAAATATGGATATAATATGTAGGACGACTTCCTCCTATTTCTAAACAGTATCATCTTATCTTAGGAGGCTAAAAAATAAAAATCACATCTTACTATATGCCACAGACTATTAAAAAGGCTATGCATCAGCATAATAGGTAATGTATAACTCTTACAGTTCCCCTTGTGGAAGAAGCTATGCAAAGCCTCCCACCAGCAAGCATCTGGAAGGCAAAAACACCCCAGAATGCTGCTCAGCTCCTGGCAGTTCCTCGCTTGCAAGAGGATACTCAGCACTGCATTCCCTTGTGTCAGCAGCTCTTGTGAACAAGTCCAGATCATCCAGGCAAAGAGGACACACACCTTCCATCTCTCATCTTGTGGTATACTTGCAAAAAGGCACACAAGTATCAGTCCGCACACGTGCGGAGTAAAATGCAATCAGGCAGGCAGAACAGAATCACAGAAAGGTCCCTCAGGCACGTCCTTGTTCAGTCATTTTGTTTGCTAGAGTTGCATCTATGACAGAGAAGCACTCAAGGCTGTGGGCCCAGAAAGAGGCTACAGAAGCCTGCCAGATTTCAGAGGCACAAGACAAGGATACACATCCAGAGTAAGCTGAACGAAGAGAACATCTGAAAAAAAATCCTTTGGCTTTACCTATGTTACACTCAATCACTGCAACTCAGCAGTCTGTGCTGGTGCATCAGAAGCCAGAAAAGCATTCTCAGCTGCATTTCCAGTTCTCTTTCTCATCTACATCTGAACAGGTATGCAGTGAATCCTGGTAGGGGGAAAAAAAAAAAAAAAAATAGTAAAAAAAAAGTAGTGTACCCACTTCCCCTTTAGCCCCTACTGTAAAAGAGGAGCCAAGAAACCCAACCTCTCCGTTCACTCACGTGGCCAGGTATTGTAATACAATCCCAACACTACAGCAGATAACTTTGACAACAGGAGCTGCCCCACCACATTCCCTCTCTGCAATTTCATCTCTCCTGCCACCCCAAATTTTAATTTGGATGATCTTGCTGAGGAAAAAAAGCAGCATCTCGTATCCTGGTTGCAGGTTTTGCTAGCACAGAGTTTTCTTTACCTGGGTTAGAAGTTGATGACGTCTCAGGTGTCTATAGAACTGCAACACAGAAGGATCAGCTCTCACTACTTTCGGATCAAAATCCAGAACACGAAGACCCGCAAGGCTTCGGGCTCGGGAGAGAGCTACATAAGCCTGCCCGCTTTCAAAGACACGAGACAGGGAGATTTCCACACAATCTAAAGACATGCCCTGTCAAAGACATGGAAAAGTCTGTTACAGAACAAAGAAGAAAAAGAACATTGTGCTGTATGAACATTAATCCGTCCTGTGAGTCTCTCAAAGCTACCATCCTTGGCTTGATAGAAAACCAATTTGTTTGTGTAACCAATTAAAAGATGGGAATCCATAGAAAGAAAAGGGCAGTACTCCAATGTCAGAAAATTGCTAGCAGATGTTAGGGTCCACTGATCCCAGTGAGCCTTTTGTAGGAAATTCCATAAATCTCATATAATCAAGACACCAGGGAAAGATGTTCTACAGTTTTCAGTCCTAGTAATTAACTAGGCCACCAGACTCAAGCAGTCCTCAGACAAACCACCTAAAACAGAGTTTGTGTTAGGTCTGGCCAACCCTGTCTGCACCAAGAGTCACCCCAGGTGGCGGCAGAATTTACATAACCTGGTTTAAGCAGTGGCATGGAAACAAACTCACAGGTCTAATACCAAATATTTATCACAGTGTACAAAGTCTTCCAAGAAAGTAGCAAGCAATTGCATTAGTTACACTGAAGAAAAAACAAACATACACCGACAAAGGAGAAGCCCAGCCTAAAGAGTATAGCTAAGACTCCTGCAGCTTCCTCAAGCACAGTGCAAACCTCACTGTAAGTAAGGGTGATGACTGCCAGATAAACACTACCCTGAGCAGCCCACAGCAGTAAATAACACCGCTTTGTAGTCTAATACCAGGTATGCTGACAGCAGCACCCTTACAGAAACTATCCATACTGCTAGTCCACCCTTCACCCAATACTCAAGCATTACAAGAAAAAGAGGTGCTGACTTCTCTGCACATAGACACACCTATTCTATAGACCACTCCAAAGGCCTTTCAGTTTTTCCAGCAATCAAGTTCACTCAGGGAATAAGGCTTACAACAGTGTAAGAACACCCACCTGACTCTTGTGAATGGAAATGGCCCATGCCAATTTTAAAGGCAACTGCTGCCGACTCAGATGAACTCCTGATGCTCCTTTGAAGACCCATTTCTCCATTTTGATGACCTGTGTGACCCCACAGAGAAACCTCACCTTAGGGAGCCCTGTAAGCAGGTGAGCAGGAGAGAAACAGGAACGCATTCATGACGCTCGAGAGCTAAGAAGGCAGAAGACTAAGAAGACTAAGATTTTTTTTTTCCCCCCTCTGTCAGTCTTTCACGGATTTTAGGGTTGCATTAAAAAAGAAAATCCCACATCAGAAAAAAACACTAAAACCACAGAGAGTAAATAGGATATCCTGAAATGATGTATAGGACCTAGTTAAGCAGAAGAATTAAAGTCAGGTAGTTTATCAGTTGAGATGCAAATTAAAATATGTGTTGCAGGTAGCAGAATATTATTCTTTGAGGAAATGCAAACCAAAACAACCCTCCAAGACTTGCTTCAACAGAAGACAGGAAAGGAAAATGAGTTACACATCTAGAGAATAAAAGCAAACAAAAGGCCTTCAGATAGCTACAGCTGATGCAAAACACAACATCAAGATCATGAGAACCCTAAGCATTTCACTGCAGACAACCTCCTCCCTGCTTATTATTATGAAGCAGTAAAGAACAACAAAAAAAAAAAACCAAATCAACAATTTATCAGCTATCAAAGATAAATTCTTTTGTGTTTTCCCTCTTTCTTCAACAATAAAAATCAAAAATCTTATTCACCCTTCTGCTCGTTTTCAAATCCTACAACAACTCCTCGTGCCCCATTCACCAGCCCTTGAGACACATCCAGATTCTTAGCTAGCATCACCTAGAGAGAAAAAGAAAAATAAGAAAAATCCTATGGTGCACTGGACTTAACAACCTGTTCAACCATTGCAGCTAAGCTACTAGGCAGGAAGCATAAGCACAACAGGCTGATAGGATGATGTGGCTATGGCTGTTTTGCAGGACAGGGCACTGTCTCCAATTTTATTGCAATTACTTCACAGCCTTTCCTTCCTAGAATTTCCAGCTACATCATTCTGCAGCCATGTGATCCTCTGGTCTTCCACAAATGTATGTACAACCACTCACCTGAGCTCCAAGTTTTAGCTCAACTCTACCACCCACAGGACACTGAGCATCTATTAACTTCACTAGCATTGGGTCACTGTCCAAAGCCTCAAAAATGTGTAGTTCTCCTATAAAAGGAAAGAAAGATGTGACAAAATGCAGCCACTGAACATATTCCACACCACACTGCAGGAGACTTAGTATTTACTTCCAACAGTAATTCTTCTTTTAATATCCCGTATGCTTTGCTGTCTTCACACAACCTTGTCACATCTAACAGCAGAAAGCTCACCAGTCCCTGTCTTCCCAACATAACTCCCAAGACATGAGAAGGCTCAGAAATCAAAGGTCAGCAGTAAATAAGAATTGAGTAGTCACCACTTGGAGCATATGGCCATTTTCATTCACTGCCAACATCAGTTCTCCAGAGAGGACAGTGAGTCTTAGGCCCAAACAGGAAGGCAGAAATTAAACAGCCCTTAATTCAAATCATAGCTGGATAAAGCATGGCCTTTCTGAAATGCTATTGAAAAGTAAAGCTAAAGAAAAGAAGGACTATGGAGAAAATGATTCAGCACAAGGCACAGCAAGCAATGACCTTGCTGTTTACTCCACATCTAGAAGTAACAGTGTTGATTTTTAAGAAAAAAGTTGTGATTTTTTTTCCCTCCCCAGGCAGCTCAATTCCAACACACACAGCTTAGACTGGTGCTGCACGACACAACACCAGTTCCTCCTGACGCCACAGTATCCCCATTAAATCCACTCGGCGCTCAACCTCAAAGCCAGTAGTTTCCTTCAGGGAGCTCACCTGATAGCTGTTGCAAGCGTCTCTCGTTGGTTATTTCCACATCATCTTTGTGGGTGCAGAGTCGTGTAGCCAAGATCCCATCACGCTCAGACCTGTTAGCAGCAGTCTGCATCAGAAGCCTGGTAACCTCCTCTGTGCACCTGGTAAACAGGAAAAGGGATTAAAGTCATCAGGGACAGGTCTTCAGCAGCAAACTCCCACTTTCAAATCAGGCTGTGAAAGCATCAGGCCAGCAGAGAGAAGGATAGAGAAAGATAACTACATGAAGGCGGAAAGCACTGCAAGTGCGTATACCCAGGCCTTGCCCTTGCCACTACCAGCTCAAGACCCAATGAATTCCTTAGCAGCAGTTGAAAAGAGCAGCCCTGGAAATAGTCATTCCTTACCAGAGCAGCACTATGCTGGTTTGAGGCTAATTGGAATATTTTAATGGAGAAAACTGTATTACAGGCTGTGAAAAGAAAACAATGGCAATGTCTGCTTCACTCGTAGGCTTGCTGAGAAGTTTAAGAATAAGAATACAAAACATAGATGACACAGACACTCAGGCTTGCAGACACTCTCGGGCAGTCTAGCTTCTGGGTCTTCTCTCTAACGAGTAATCTGACTAACCATTTTCCTTCTAACCCCCCAGCCAATCCTCCAAACTAATCTTACTAACCCTGGGGTAAGGTATAGGGGTGGGGAGAAGGCAGAAGGGTGGTTGGGAGCCCCTCCTGGGGACTCTGATTTCTGGGAGGGGAGTTGTGTTTCTGTATTACCTTTAACTTGTCTATTTCTGTAAATATTCCTGTCTATTGTGTAAATATCTGCTTGTATATTGTGCTAAGCTGTAAATAGAGCTTCAGTCCTTCACTTCCAGGTGGCTCAGTCCAGTCTGGGTGATTTTACAAAGTTGGGGGGGGGCAGGGAACTCCCAAACCATCACAAGCACATAGGAAACCTGCTTACATTGAAATAAAGCATTTATAGCTGCTGCCCCCAGCCCCTCATTCCTGAAAAAGCACAGAGGAGAAACAGAACACCAACAGGAAAAAGGGGTTTACAAAGAGCTGAGTTCCTCCTCACCTGCCTAAACGGACTGCACTCAGGAGTGAGATAAAGGTCTTGTCAGTCTGTCTCCGCACTTCAGTCAACTCCATGTTTATGTGGATACACTTCCTCCAGCTTCTTGCCTGGCAAATCATTCTCTTAAGAATGAGGCAGATTTGAAGCATGACAATGAATTTAGAAACAGTTTTGTACCTGGAAGCAAAACTTAGTTTCTTCATTAGCCTTGCAAACTGGAGGTAGCTGCAAGAAGTCCCCACAGATGATTAGCTGAATTCCTCCAAATGGCTCATCCCGTTTTCTGACCGCCCTGAGAAGGAGGAGAGAGAAGAGAGTTTTGAAAGCCTTCCAAACCTTGGATGCAGGTAAGTCTCAAAAGTTACATCTTTGTCTGTTAGCGCATTCAAGCATACACCACCTACAGTACAGGATGATTGCCCTTGGCTGTATCAGAAAAGCTCAAACAATTAAACAGCCCTATTAGGTGACATTAAGTTTTTACTTGGCATACTCATACTGGTATGAGTAGTGGGATCCGGTCTTGGTTCTTTGGTGACAGTTACACTAGTTACCTAACTACTGCTGCTCCTCTTTGCAAGAAATCTGTTGGGCACAGCATAAATGGACACTTGTATTCCGAACTCAACTCTAAAGAATATGTTTGGCTCTAGACGTGGAAACAGCAACCTCTCAGTCCTGTGCCAGTGATTGCCTTGTATCTATTCACATAACCAGAGGAAAAGAGTATCCTGTAAATCCAGGGAAACTTATTTATATTAAGTGTTTGACTTAATCTCTCACCTTGCCACTGCCTCCAGCTTGTCAAAGAACTTGCCATCCACCATTGAGATCTCATCAATGATTAAGTGCTGGCAGGCCAGCCAGTGCTGCCGCACCCCAGGCCTCTCTGCTAGCTGAATACACTGTTCCAGTGGTGCCTTTCCAGAGCCAATGCCTAGCAGGGGAGAATAAAGCACAGCTTTGGGAAGCTTACAACTCTTTGAGAAGGGAGCAAGAGTTTCCAGCCGCTCACTATCGGGCGGTTACCTGCAAATGCATGAAGAGTGGTGCCACCGATGTGACAGGCTGCCACTCCCGTGCTGGCTGTAGCATAGGTGCTCTTCGGAGGGAGGGAGCCCACGATTTTCTTAAGAAGGAACGATTTACCGGTCCCTTGGAAAAAGCAGCAGCAGGTCAGCGGTGAGACCCAAGGACTTTACTTAAGTAATAGCCACCCGATCTCCTCACCCGCACAACCAGTGAAGAAGATGCTCTTCCCACTCCTCACTGCGCCCAGCACCGCCTCCTGCTCTGCCGAGAGCCTCGCCGAAGGCCGCCTCTCCACGCGGGGAACCTGCGGGACGAGTGGTGGCGTGCTGTGAAGGCAGGGCCGGTAACCAGGGCCAACCCCCTGCACCCTGAAACTCACCTCCGCAGCGCGCTCACTCCGCACCTCGCCGCCGTTGAGGCGGCCGGGGGCGCTCAGCAGGTCTCGTTCCTGCAGTGGGCTGATGACAGTGAACACTGGTGGTGGACGGTCCAGCAGGCGAGGGCAGCGTGGCGCGACCCGCGAACCGCCAGCGACCTTGAGCCGCAGGAGGCGGAGGAAACGGCGCAGCGCGTCCGGGGGACAGTCAGAAAGCAGCACCTGGGCACCATCTGGACCCACCCGCACCGCCGCCCGCCCTTCCCCCGCGAACCGCGTGAAGAGCCGCACGGCGTCACCGACTAGCGCGAAGTTCAGCACCGCCGCCGCCGCTCCGGTGCCGCCGACCACGCGCAGCACCGGCTGCCGCAGCTCGTTGCGGCCCAGCACTACCAACGCGCCCCGCATGACGCGGCGCCTTGGGCCGTGTCCCCCGGGCAGCGGCTGCTCCACGGCCACCGTGCAGCGCAGCTCCATCACCTCCATCCTGCCGCACACCCACCGGCAGTTCAAATTCGCAGCGTGCAACCGCTACCAATCAACGCAGGGACTTTAACTCGGCAGCCAATAGGAGGGCGGAAAGGGAAGCGATCGGTGGCGAGGGGAGGCCGGAGCACAAGCTGGGCCAATCAGCAGCACCGCAGGCGGACCACGTGAGGCGTTGCCAGGCTACGCGACGCCGAGCGGCCCGCCGGATCCATGGCCACTCGCAGCGGGAAGGAGCCCCTGGACCCGGTGCGGCTGAACCAGCTCCTGTGCGAGCGGGTGCGGAAGGAGCTGCAGTGCCAGAGGCTGTACACGCAGTTCAGCGTGAATCCGCTCCACCGCGGTAAGGCAACGGGCGGACGGCCTCACAATCACCCAGAACTGGCCATAAGCACCACGCCACGGGACTGAGAGTGGGGTCTGGGGCCTGCCAACCTGAGACGGGGGTAGGAACAGGTTCCAAGTGCTCAGCTACATGCCAGAAGCCAGCAGCTGCCCCCAAGAATGCCAGCAGAGGCCACTGAGAGGAGTAGATCTGGAAGGAGCAACCAGTAGCCTTTTTTTTTGCCTTCTGCACGCTTAAAGGCAGAACTTGCCCAGGTTAGACAGTGCGTTACCAAACAATTTGGAGATAACAAACCTACAGATTCTGAGTGAACAACACAGAGCTAAGATAGCGTAGTGAGCCCCAACACTACACCGTGTTTCCTCAGCCCCTGGGACAATTTCTCTCTGCTAATTCAGAGTCATATAATAATCTGTGGTGGCACAGACAGTTGATGTGAGTAGATTGACTTGCAACTACCTTTTACAGTAAAACGAAACTAAGAAAAACAATTGCCTGGAACTTGGCACTCTGCAAGCTACCACCTGTCTGGGGCAGAACTTTGCTGTGGTGAATGCAGGCAGCAATGAATAGAAGGACCTCTGGTGTACTTAACCTTCCGCTTTCTAGGAAGTTGCTATTAGTCAGTACTCTAACTCGTTTTGTTCTGTTCACATGCTGCTAGAACACATGCAATGATAGATACTCTATACATGGCTGTGATGCTAAATTCACATTATTCACCTACATTCTCTTTCCAGTTCATACCATCACCAAGAAGCCTATGTCTTGGCATGACAATATAGAAGAGTCAGCAGATGGTAAGAAATCTTTGAATAGCTTGTGATAATTACATAAGAAAATTAGTAATAAGTAAGATTTTTAAATCTGAGTAAAGATTACACATGTGAAAAACATTCCCGTGACATGGTAAGAAAGTTAAGTTCATTCATGATTTTTCTTAAACCTAAGGCAGTTTTTTCCCCCCCATTTTAAGGTCCTTTTCTCATTATTTTTCATTAACCTTGCCTTCATGAAATTATGCTTTTGTTTCTTAGTTATCATACTATAAAATTCTGCTTGAGAATCTAAATCTATTTCAGGGTAAGAAAACAAAACAAAACAAAAAAATCTAGAAACATGTTTTATATATACATGATTCTACCTAACCACCACATACAGTAAACTGCTGAAAGGGCTCCTGAGTCTTGCTTTAGAGCTCTAATTACAGAGGCACTTATAGCAACCACTCCTGATTTCCAACATGCTAATTTTGTCTAAAAAAACTTAATGGTTGATTAAGGTTGGCCTGTTCTAGACAAGGATTAGAGGAAGGTAAAAATACACCAAAACAGGGAAAGGCAGAAGCTTTCAAGCAACTGAGCCATGGGTGCTGGTTGCCACTAGATGTGGTATAAGGAAAGTAAGATGATGCAATACAGGAGACAGGGATGACAAAATTAATAGGACTGTATAAGCAGCCAAATCTTTAAACTTCATCAGGATAAATTTGAGTAGAAATGTCACCCTAGATTCTCTTACAAGATCATTCACAGAAACACAGAGGTCACCTCCAACCTTGTCTTTCTTGGTATAGCTTGGACAGCAGTAGCCTATCTAACATGCTAGCAACTGCTTTCTAAACATACTTTCTCTTCTATTTGTGCCTCTTAAACCAACAGACGAGTTTCTGAAACTTATTCACCATGCAGCACTGGAGCCAACAAAGAAATATTCAGAGCCACAAACAGAAAGCCAAGAAATTGGCTGGAACACCACACCTTTGGTGAGTAGTGTGCTCAAGGGCTTAGCATTTTGCAGGACTCAGAGAGGTTCACCCATCATGCTCAAAGATACTCATGCAAGAAAATGATTTGTGGCAAACATAGAAAACAGGAATAACTAAGCATAAGCAGAGCTATTCATGAACAAAAAGGCTTTAAAATTTAGACCTAAGAGGACTCTTCAGGCTGGCACAGCCATGTGGAACACAACAGTAGTCCTCCCCTGAGAAACTTGCATACAAAGTATCTACAATGACAGTCGACCCCAAGCATATTGTCAAATGCCACATACATAGTCTTGGCTGTTTATTAAAGCATTCGGCCACGTGAAATAGCGTAGTGAGCAATGCGAAGTGACATACATAAGTACTGTGAAAAGAAACCTGCTGCTCTAGAGCATCTTTCAAACAAACTGCAAGCAGAACCATAAAATTAATAATCAGCTACATAATACCCAAGGCAGAATACACCAGCGATGATTCATGTGGGGAAGCGTGAATAAGCAAGAGGAAAAGAAATCTTATTAACTAGCCGAGACATCAATCACATCTGACAAATGAGTAACTGTGACAATGACTGACTCTCTAGATCAGTGTTTTAAGAAAGGCAAGAACCTGATTAATTTTGGGCTGCTACAAAGAAAACTAAGATAATTAAGAAAATAAAGAGTCTTCTGCAACTTTTCATTATGCAGAAGGCTACAGACAACATCTCAGAAGGGCTTTATGCAGTTAGATGCTGCTGGTAAGATCAGATTGGCAGGAAACAGGCAACTAAACTTAAGCATAGAGAAGTGAGTCACATTTATAGTCAGGACTCACAATGCTGTTTCATACATTAAGTTTTCCTTTTTCACCAAGTTCAACTGTAGCAAAGGAGTGAACTGTACATTCTCAAATCAGTGGTACCCTACTCATTTGTCACTCGAGCATGTCTCAGCAGCAAGAACACCATGCATCACTCTCCTCAGGAGGGAACTACTGCTACCAATTCTAGTAAAAGCACATGACTAGTCATTATTTTTCTTTCTCAGATACATGTGGATCGCACTGACCGCAGACTCTACTTCCCACGCCGGAGAACCGATATCTCTAAATAAATGGCTGCCATGAGGCACAGTGAGGAGTAGTGCAAGAATCTACAGTAGAGGAGTGGCAAAGCCACTCAAAAGCAGTTGATGAGATCTAATGTGTTAAGCTCTTGTTATCAGGTGAGTCTGGTAGATTTCTGACAAAATAAGGGGGAGAGAGAAAAGCGTAGAGTGAACCTCAGTCCATCCAGATTTGCAATCTGACAACAGTCACAGAAATAAACCTATTTGTAAGATTGCTGCCTTTGTCTCACTGCTGTTGTCAAACCCATCTATAGAAATAGTCAAAAAACCACTTCTACCATCTTGACAGACTTCCAACTTATTTTGACATCAGTAACATGACCCAGAACTCAAGTTCACCAAACACATGTCCACATCAGCTGTGGAAAAAGCTGTCAGAATGAAGAGAAGAAAGGGCACGCTTGCAGCCACCACTCATAACACAGCTAAACACAAACTTGACATTGTTGTGTGCAAACCATTTAATGCTTTCACACATCAAAGGTTTAAACAAAAAACAATCCTTCAAGAAAACAGACAGTAAGAAGAAATTAGTGATAAGGCACTAGTTTCCACTGACTTTTTTTTTTTTTTGGCCACTTGGAAGCATCCATCTTGCTCCACGGTTGCCTGCTTGATGACAGCAGTTTCTGCCATCTTGCAACACAGAAACACAGGAACCCCACTGGGGAGAGCACAGTCCTCTTATCGCGCTCGGCTCTTCATTTTCTGCCTTGCTCTCTTTCCAGGTCTCTTCTGCAAAGAAAGACAGATTCAGATCTGTGTTTTTCATGTTCTCAATCTTTGTTCTAGCTCTATAACTAGGGTAGGATATCATAGAGGTTTTTGTCACTACGTCTGGAGAGGGAAGTTTTGGAACACAGGAGGCAACTAGCACTACCTCCCAACCTCCCCACTCATTTCCCTGCTCAGGCACCAGACCACTGAATTATGCTCCCAATGACAGGCATTTTAACTTCCAAATGTATTCAGCTCTCCCTTCCAGACCAGAGTTGGCTTTCTAGCCAGGCAATATCATTCACATGCAACATTTCACTTACATTGAGGGCCTTCTTTCCTCCTTTTCTTGGGCCTTTGTTGTGAGCAACTTTTGACCGAAAGCTGGATACATCATTAAAACTCTCCTTTGTGTTCCACTTTGAGCCTTTCTTCTTCCCACCAAAACCAAACTTCTGATTCTTGTATCGTCTTTTGGCATTTGGTCTGAAAAATAACCAAACAGAATCACTGCCTACAGTCCTTTCCTCAGGAAGCTCTCAAGAAGGCACATGTATCTGCTGATGGACTCATCAGGCATCATAAATCTTTCCCCTCTTAATAAAGAGATAGACATTAGCACATTGCAGTGTCCCATTCTGGCCATGGTTTTCCTCCTCTGAAGGGATGGAATGCCACCTCAGATTTTAATGAACATTAACAGAAGAGCTTTCTTGTTCCACAAAATGATCCTCTACTGTGTACAGTTCTGGAGCACCCAACACAAGAAGGACATTGAACTGTTGGAGTGACTCCAGAGGAGGGCCACAAAGATGATCAGAGGGCTGGAGCAGCTCTGCTATGAGGACAGGCTACAATAGTTGGGGATCTTCAGCCTGGAGAAGAGAAGGCTTTGAGGAGACTTTGTAGTGGCCTTCCAGTATTTGAAGGGGGCCTACAGCAAGGCCGGGGAGGGACTATTTACAAGGTCTTGTAATGTCAGGATAAGGAGTAACAGGTTTCAACTGGCAGAGGGGAGATTTGAACTGGATGTTAGGAAGAAGTTCTTTCCAGTGAGGGTGGTGAAACACTAGAATGGGTCACTCAGGGAGGCTGTGGCTGCTCCCTCCCTGGAGATATTCAAGGCCAGGTTGGATGAGGCCTTGAACAACCTCTTCTAGTGGGAGGTGTCCCTGCCTATGGCAGGGAGTTGGAACTAGATGATCTTTGAGGTCCCTTCCAACCTAAACCATTTCATGATTCTATGAAAAGATAGGAAAAAAAAAAAAAAGAGAGGTACTGCATTTGAGTATCTTCTGGACTCACCCCTTCTTTATCTGTTGATTTGCACTGCCTTTTTTATTCCCCTGAGATGATGTCTGCTCTTCATCCAGAAAATCCAGCTTATCAGAGAGTCCTGCAGTGAAAATACAACACTTTCTCACTACCATCACAGGAAATACACATTTTCAGACCAAGCATGTAATAGCAAAAAGTTACCCTCCCTGAAAAACAGCTGTTTGGAAGGATTTTCACTGGCACACAGCTCGACACAGCAACAGACTTTCAAGCTCACTGCCCAGCACTACACATGGACACCACACATCACACAGTCTTAACACTGCTCGCACATCGTTATTCCTATGACATGTCTGCTCTGCTAGGCAAGTTAACTTTACCTTTCTGGTACTTCTTCACTGCATTCAACATATTTTTTTTCTCCTTTTGCCGCCTCTGCAGAATCTCATTTTGTACCTGAGATTAGAAGCAGAATGTTAGTAGTGGTGCTCCTTGCAGTGTCCCATACTAGTTTTTGTTTTAAGTATCCCATCTTTCGCTCTGTCTTCCTTTAAAACAGCTAAACAGGAAACTAGACACATTTCACATATTTTAAACAGCCTCCTATGGTCTCACTTTCTAAGCTCCTCACTCAGGTTCTAGATCCTTGTCATAGGCCCCTTTTGTAGCTCCTCCTCACCTTCTTGCCGTATTTTCTCATTGCACGGAGCTGTTTTGCTCTCTCAGACCTCTCCATCGCTTCCTGTTTACTCTTGAGCTTCTGTCGAATCTTATTAGGAAACAGAAAAAAAACCCCAGAATTTATCAGCAGTGTAGAGAAAAATATGGGAATTTTATGACTGCTGTGCAGTCCTGAAACTAGTAATTGTGAACTATCAATGACTGTGAAAACAAAAACGCCTCTCAATCAGATAATGTGTTATGAGGTATGACATTCTTTAGACTCAAGGCCATAACAGTTTAGAAGAACTCCTGAACTGATATGTGGCCAAAATGTGCTTAAAAAGAGAAAACTCACACAAAGGCAAACCAAAGTCTTGTGAGCCGCAATGGAATCACTAAAAAGAGTATGTTGTCACATCTCATCTACTCAGGTGTATGTAGAAGACTTGATAGTTTCTTTCTTGGCATTATTAAAAGTACAGGACTGAAAAAGAGTCAACAACCCTTCAGTGCCACAGAAAACATCTTTTTGGTTCCCTCTTTGTTCACAAACATTTCAATAGGGATGCTGCATTAAAAGGGATTACAAACATTTCAACATAGATATTGTTGATTCAGCCTGTGATTCCACTAGGAGGTAAAACCTGTGCTTCAAACAGAAGCTAGCAAAACAGGGTAACAGAAAAGCGCAGAATTGACTTAAACTTCAGCCATCAAAACATCCCTACAGGAACCTCCCTAATTAGACTTCAACTCATATTCAGATTATAAAATTTAGTCTTTTTTTAAGAACTAAAAAAAAAAAATTAAAAAAAAAATAGATTTCTATCTTAAAAAAAAACCTACTGTCAAGAAGCAAATTTGTGAAATTACTTCCTACACAAATCTGACTTTTTTACCCATGATATTAACTCTGTAGCAGTTTAAATTCACAGAGAATCAAAACACATTAAGTAGAAAATAAAAAGGTGATACTTAAATAGGGGAAAAGGATCATGTTAATACCACTGCTGACTGCAAACCTTTGGTCAAAGAACATAAACACAGCCAATTTCATAAGCACTATCAAACACACAGAGATAAAGTCTGAATTTTTAATAAATACATTCAAGACAGAAAAGCACACTTTATATTTTATTTTATGTTCCAACCTATTCTGGAAAAGCCCACGTTGCACTGAAATACCTAAACAGGAAGAAATTTCCTGCCACAAACAAAATTTCAAAGACACATTGTCATAGGCATTGTCAAAGTGATGAAGTAAGTATTCATGCATCACACCTTCAAGTTAATCCCTAATGCAGGCTATAACCAACACATAACACAGGAAAGAAAGCCATCATTCACTGCATGTACCTTCTGCATCTGTTGGTCTGATTTGGCCATCTCTGCAAAGTAGTCATCTGGTCTTCTTGTAGGAACCTGGAGTTTACGCAACCTAGGTAGGGCTTCCAGAACCGCTGCCTGAGCCTGCCGGTAACTGGGGAGGCAGCACAGCACAAGCTCTGTCACAGGCTATTGGGCATCTCACAGAACTGACAGGAACTCCGCTTGCGTGAAGCTAGCTGATACCAGGATCTAAGAAGCACTGACCTAGAATCGTATCAACATGCTGTGCTCTACAGCATGCAGCACTACTAAAACAATTTTGGTGCCAATACAAGATTAATGCTTCTCTCTTACACATATATGTTCATCTAGTTTTCAGTTAAGTTCTATAAAAGGATTATAAAAGGCAAGGCAAAGCAAGAGAACAGTAGTAACACCAAGGCAAATCTACAAGGAAAAGTCCATATGCTGTGTTAAAGCCATACTTGCAATCAAAGAACATTTTTAATAGCTTTTCAGCAAAAGATGGAAGTTTGCTGTACAGAGAGAAATTGCTTCCAGTCAAGACAAGTTAGCATTAACCTGTAGTTCTTTGGAAGAACACTCAGAGCCATTAAATGCAAAACACATGTCCCAAGAGCAACGTGATACTGGTGACAGCCAGTGTAGAAGTCTGCAGCACGCCTGCAAAACACTACTGCACGCACACAGCAGTATGCTAACATCCTACAAAACATCTCCCTTTTTGTCACTTACAAGCTCATCTCTCTCTGGAAATCATTCTCAGGATCAACAGCATCTTTGTTAGAAGCACTCTGTGAGATGGGGTCCACGACCTGGCCCAAAGTCACATCCAGCCTTTCCACCCAGGCCAGTTGCTGCTTAAATTCGGACAGGCACTGCTTCAAGCCGTTCTGTGAAAGATTTACAGCACTGCACACCGCCGCACACAACCAGCCCCCCAGGGCCGGCCCCAATGGCTATGAAGGTCGCATGGCGGGCCACTCCTCCAAGGCCACCGGGTGATACCCAAATCACCACAGCGGTGCAGAAACCCCGCAAACATGCCGTGCCCCGGTCCCGCACCCGGCGCTTGGGGTAAGGAGCCCAGCTCGGGGTTTCCGCAGGGGCACTATCCCACTCCGCAGACCCCGCTCACCACGTCGTTGCGTCGCTTCGGACCCTCCTCCAGCACCACGTTGAGCCCCGGCTTCAGCGCGCCCTTCGAGAAGGCTTCCTGGAGCTGTGGGGAGGGCACGGTCAGGCCGTGTCACCGGCGGCAGCGGGCGGCCCTGTCCCGCGGCTGAGGGGGGAGGTCTTCACCGCCCAGCCTACGTCCCGGTCCTAGCCCCGCCACCGCGGCCGTAGGCTTACCTCCGAGTCCGACAGAGATGAGTCCTCCGAGCCGGAGTCTGAGCTAGAGTCGGAGACAGACCCGCGCCGCGCCATGCTGCTGCTGCTGCTGCCGCTTCCGGCCGCGTGCGTGCGCGCACCGCCGCTTCCGGCCCCGGGGTCGCGGTTGCCACGGCGACGGTGGCGGCATCATGTCGGCGGTGGTGGCTCAGCCCGTGGCTATCTTCGGCTGCCGGCCGCGGGTGGGCGGCGGCATCTGCTTTGTGGAGGATCAGGTCGTGCTGCACGCGGCGGGGACGGGCTGCCTCCGGCTCCACCTCGAGCAGAAATGGCACAAGTTCATCCCAGGTGGCACCGACCCCGGCCCGCTCCCGGTCCTAGTCCTAGCTTCAGCCCGCCCTGACCCTTCCTTCCCCGCAGGCACCGAGAAGAGCCGTGGCGTGCGGGCGCTGGCCGTCAGCCCCAGCCGGCAGTACTTGGCCGTCTCTGAGACGGTGGCGGAGAAGCCGGTCCTGACCGTCTATGAGCTGTCGTCGGAGCCGGTGCGGCGGCGGAGGACGCTGGTCGCCGGCGAGTTGCTGGCACGAGAGGCGGTGTCCCTGGCCTTCTCCCACGACTGCCGATTCCTGGCGGCCGCCACGGCTCCCCCCGAGGGGCGCCTCACCTATTGGTTCTGGGAGAAGCAACAGCTGATGGCGGCGGTCCGCGTCGAGGCTCCGTGCAGTGGCGTCTGCCAGGTAGCGGCCGCGGTTCTTTCGGGCTCCAGGTCCATCATGCCAGCCGCGGGCTTATTCGGCTCCCTCTCCAGCCTTGCCGGGCTGCGGGAGCTTACACGCTCGCCTCCAAAACTGAGCTGGGCCAGCGGCTCTGCGGTTTTTGACACGGTGACTCGCAACGGGCCGTTACTTTCGGAGCCTGTTGCACTATTTCAAAAAGGTGATGGAAGAATCACACCTGAGTTGGGCAAATACTGAGTGCCAGCTGGCACCTGAGTTCAGGCTATGGGGTGTGTGCACAGGACACGTGGCTTTTACCTAGAGCAAGAGAGGGAAGAAAGGGCTCTAGACTGAATTTCATATAGTTTCTGTAGCCTTTCTTGGCGTTTGCTGTTGGCCTTTCTCAGCAATAGGACGCTGGGCTAAACATCTTTTTACTTTGCCCCTGATAGACGTTCTGATGTCTCTTGTCTTTTATATCGTGTGAGATTGTCTTGCATCACGTAAGCACACAGCGTGGCCCTTGTGTCCCAGCAGAAATGCTCATTGAATATATCGGCTGTGCTCGTTAGGCATAGCATACATGTGCAATCTCTCAGCATGCTCATGCACCTTTTCCTTTCTGAAGTCTGTTCTGTTTGCTGATCTGAAGAGTAGCCCAGGAAGAGTGACTGCAAACAGGCTGATGATACGTCCAACAATTCCAGCATCCTACTTTGGGTGTACTTTCTTAGTATCTTTCTTAATCGCAGGGACATAAAAGGCTTCCAGTACACGGACTGGTAGGGCTCCAGCTGCCATTTTTTCTAGAGTACATCCACAAGCAGAGATTGGGTGAATGTCTATTCCTGAAGAGAGGAGAATGACTGATTGTAAAGGGAACTGCTGTCTAAAGTCCCATTAGCATGAAAAATTAGGTCTAACTGCCCCTGCTATCCTTCATGTTGGGTATTAAGTTGGCTATTCCACTGTTTTCGCCACTAAATAATTTTTTTTTAATTAATTAATGTGCATAATGGGCAAGTTTTGACAGATACAAAGAATTAGTTCTGGCCTTTACAAAAGAGTGGTCTAACTTCTCAGGAAACTTGCTTCTGGGAGAAATAAAGGAGTAAAAAAGGTGTTCAGACCTTACTTCTGTCATTTAATTCTGAAGGGCAGAGACAACTTTCTTTTCAGCGTTGCATTTTGATTCAGATAGCAGCTTAACTGAGGCAATGTATTTGTAGCATCATGTAAAACTGACAAACACAGATGTGAAAGGGTGGAAAACTGCAATATATAATTATGGTGGTTATTTCTTAGTCTCTGTATTTCTGTATGTTCCTAGGAACATACAGAACATTCCTTCCTTCCTTTGTTTTCCTGTATGTAGTATTGTAAGTCTCCAGAGTATGTATAATATCTGTGTATTTGTGAATATAGTTGTATAAATAATTTCTCTCTCTTTTTTTCCATAGGTGAGCTTTAGTCCTCAAGACAATACACAGGTTTGTATCACTGGGAATGGCTTTTTTAAACTTTTTAAGTACAGTGGAGGAACTTTGAAGCAGGTGAATTTAGAAAAGGGAGAGCCACAAAACTACTTGTGCCATGCCTGGCTGTCTGAGGAGGAAGTTATGTGTGGTACTGACACAGGCAAACTCATCTTGTTTGAAAATGGAGAACTGCACTGGGAGACAAGTGTGGAGTATAAAACCTTACCCAGAGATGCAGAAGATGCAACTATAAAAGGATGTGAAAGGTAAATCTGTTAAAATACTTAGACTGATAGTTCACTAATAGCTCATACATGCAGATCAGTTGCAGACCGTCCACTTATTTCCTTCTTGTCCAGTTTATGAGTAGGTTATACTATTTTAATTGCTGCTGATAAGCATTTTTTTGTTCATGTTTCTTTGTTCTGCATTTCCTGTTATGCGTTTCCTGCTTGCAGTTCTTCTGATGTCTCTTGTGAACCAGCCTCTGAAGATCCTAATCCACAACAGGATTCCTTGCCTCAAATATCTGCAATTGCAGCTTATTCCAAAGGCTTTGCATGCTCATCTAGCCCAGGAGTTGTTCTTCTGTTTGAGAAGACCAAGGAAAAGGAAGTCTACAAGGAGAGGCAGGAAATCTGGGTAGGGAGAAGAAAGCTTTTTCCAAGCAATTATGCAGCAGAGGTCTGTTCACAGGGGTGGGAGTGCTTCTAATCCAGTTATTAGTCATATTTTTTAGCACATCTCTCAATTGCATTGTAAGCACTAACTATCCTGGTGATGTTGAAGGGAAGGGAGATGCCAAGAGGTCACACCAACGCCCAGTGACAGATGTCCTTTTGCAAAGTAACTCTACATGTTTGCACGTGTAAAACATGCTTCAAGGCTGCTAAACTTCAGGAGACATTTAAGAAAGTTTTTATTTATTAAGACTTTTGGATTTAAGAAGTAGCTTACACCAGTTTTGAAGAACCAGGCCTCTTGGGTTTTACCCAGGGAAAAAGTTTTTCTCCTCTCAGATATTTATTTCTGGTGTCATGAGATTTGTGCACTCTTACTGTTATTACCTAATGGGTAATCTAGTCAAATTTTTAACTAATCTTGTGCTGTTTTGTCCTCTGCCTTGCAGTTTTTGTGTGGTATTAAATATCCAAGTTGTCTTATTGATGTTATGTATATGCTTGTTAGAGTAGCATTACAGCAAAAGTTTGTGTGTGTGTGCAAGCCTGCTACTAAAACATGGAGACTCAGAATATCCCACTGGATGCATTTCTTGTGCAGCTTCCTCGGGACCTGTTCAGCAGTAGGCCAAAAAAGTCAGGCAAACAGGACATCATATGCATATGCTTCAGCCCCTCTGAGGAAACAGTAGTTGTTAGCACAGATAAAAACCAGCTTTACATGTTTACTATGCTCTCCAGTGATCCTATGAAGGTGAGTGCAAATCTAACCACATTCCACAACCATTCTGTCCAATAAGGCAGGTATTGTAGTGGCAAAGATACAGTGTTGCTTTGTATGATGCCATTTCATAAAATCCATCCAATAGCATCTGAACCTTTTAAGGTCTGCATGCTTCTCAGAGAGCTCTGTTTCAGTAGCCCCTTACTTAAGCATGCTTCTGTATGAATATCTGATGTTATTCAGTAGAATGAGAGGGGACACTGTTAAGACCATTTAAGGGTGCATGTCGCTGTTGAACCACTTAAGTAATGCTTTAATGGAGAGATTTTCAATGTAGCTAGTAGTTTATGCTCCACTGTAATATGTAGAAACCTTAATGCAATGATAGCACTGGAACAGCCATGGGAATCTCATGTTACTCTGAACGAGGTCTTCAAAAACTATTATTTTAGAGTGAAATGTAAATGTAACATTCCCTACTCTGAAGGAATTAAATAATACAAATGTAAGATAAATGTATTATCATCCAGGTTGGACGAGGCCTTGAGTGACCTGTACTAGTGGGAGGTGTCCCTGCCTATGGCAGGGGGTTGGAACTAGATGATCCTTGAGGTCCCTTCCAACCTTACCATTCTATGATTCTATGAAATAGATTTGTATGGAGTATGCCTTTACACCTAACCTGCTTACAGGAGTATAGAAAGATCTTTACAGGTCTTTACCTACAGTTATCACAGGATCACAGGATGTCAGGGGTTGGAAGGGACCCAAAAAGATCATGCAGTCCAACCCCCTGCCAGAGCAGGACCATACAATCTAGCTCAGGTCACAGAGGAACACATCCAGACAGGGCTTAAAAGTCCACAGAGAAGGAGACTCCACAACCCCTCTGGGGAGCCTGTTCCAGTGCTCTGTGATCCTTACTGTAAAAAAGTTCCCTCTTGCATTGAGCTGGAACCTCCTGTGCTGCAGCTTACAAGTGTTGCTCCTTGTCCTATCACAGGGAACAAGTTAAAAGAGCCTGCCTCCCCCCCACCTCCTCCTGACACCCAGGGCTCAGATATTTATAAACATTTGTTAAATCCCCTCCCAGTCTTTTCTTTTCCAGACTAAAAAGCCCCAAGTCCCTCAGCCTCTCCCCATAAAGCAGTGTTCCAGTCCCTTAATCATCCTTGTAGGCCCCTGCTGGATCTTCTCCAGCAGATCCTTCTCCCTCTTAAACTGTTATGTTCTGCCCTCACATTACAACTACGGACCCAACATATTCCCTCCATCACATTTCTTGATTGCTAATTGTAAAGTTAAAACTGATCCTACCATCATTATATTTTAACATTGTTAGGTTCAGACTGCAGTGAAAGGGTGAAGTGGTTTCCTTAAATCTATTTGATTACATTATACAAAGCACTGTGACAGATATCTAATCTGACTTACTGCCTGCAGTGAAATGTTGATGATTTTTTTTGTGCTTTCATTTATTCTCAGGAGAAGGCAGCTTATTTTGTGTATCTCAATTTCCCACTGCATTCTGCTTCGATTACTGGTCTGGACATTTGTATTTGGAAACCCATTATTGCAACATGTTCCTTGGATAGATCTGTCCACATCTGGAATTATAAGACAAAGTAAAGAGTTGTTTGTGTTTGTTATTCCCTCTTACTTTTTTTTTGTATATTGTTTGTCAGTCCAGCAGCAGCAATCTCATATGAATGAGAGTGTTGTTCTGGTAAAATTCTTGCATGTTGTGGGATGTAAATGGTCTCACTGACATAATCTGGGGAGTGTGAATGTGCAGTGCTTTTAAAACCAGTGCCAAAAGACTTCAAGGCCTTTTTCTATTAATCCATTTTTGTGTCAGAATTGTCATGTGTTTCAGAGGAAAAAATTCTTCAGGAATATTTCATTTGGCTTTGTCTTAAGATGCTGTTGTCCCATCTCCTGCTTCATAGCCATAGTTCTTAAGCAAAATTACTCCAGCTTTTAAGGTTCTGTGGAGGTTCTGAGATCAGAAAAATAGATCTCAGAAGGGAGGTTTGTGTGGGTTTGCAATCAACCGTTCATTTAACCTTCTTCATTATATTACAGTAAAAATATATTTACTCTTGCATGTTCCACACTTTCTCTGTGAAATCAGAAAGTCCAAATTTGCCTTTGTTTTCTGTAGCATCTGTGTGATCATTGCTTAACTGAATGATAACACTCTTCCTCAGGGATGAGTCAGAATCAGATTGTAGCTGCAGGTGTCCTTGCCAGGTTGATAATGTCCTGTCAGGCGTGCATAGGGAATTTGTACTCTTCTATACTGCACCATGGTTTTCTCTTTCAGCACTGTGGAGCTGTATAAGGAATATCGAGAGGAGGCATACTCAATATCACTTCATCCCAGTGGCCTTTTCTGTTTGGTTGGGTTTTCTGACAAACTGCAATTTATAAGTCTACTGTATGAGGACATGCATGTTTTGAAGGAGTTTGCTGTGAGACAGTGTAGAGAGGTAAGAAGTGACGCCAAAAAATGCATTTGGGCAGGGAGTAGAGTGCTAGAGAAGACAGAAGCCTCTCCAATAGATCCTAGGAGGATTTATGATATCAAAGCTTAGAGAAAAGGATTCTGACTATTGGAAAATAAGCCTGGAGACTGATGAGTAACTGTGGACCTGGGAAGCAGCAGAAGGGGTAGCTAGCTCAGAAATACTCAAGGACTGGATTTTACATGGGAAAGCACCATTATGAAAGCAGTAAGAGGTGGATTATGTCATGGACTTTTAGTGTTGTGTAACATCCTGATATTTGATGGTATTGCTGGAATTCAGTACACTGTCTCTAATGTAATAAGTGCTTGTGTTCTTTTTGTAGTGCTCATTCAGTAATGGAGGCCATCTTTTTGCTGCAGCTAATGGAAATGTAATTCAAATTTATTCCAGCATCACCTTTGAGAATGTCAGTAATCTGAAAGGACACAGTGGGAAGGTTCGTAAACAAATCCGACACAATACAACTCATTAAAGTGTGAACTAGTTGGTAAGATGCATCTTGAAAAGGTAAAGTACAGTTTTAAATCTGAAATGAGCCCAAAAATTAAAAATGGAAATACAAAAGTAAGTTTTGGTTGGATAGAGGTCTGTGCATGCGTTCGCTAGATACATCTAAAGAACCTGCCCTTAAATTGGAGGGGAATGATTGGCAGGTAGCTGAACCAGGAAAAATATCCCAGTAATAAATAAATTATAAACATAAAATGTACTACTCACTATTGAAATAGTACCCCCAGCACAGGAAGGACATTGAAGTGTTGGAGCCAGTCCAGAGGAGGACCACGAAGATGATCAGAGGACTGAGGCAGCTCTCCTATGAGGACAGGCTGAGAGAGCTGGGGCTCTGCAGCCTGGAGAAGAGAAGGCTTCCAGGAGACCTTAGAGTAGCCTTCCAGTATCTGAAGGGGGCCTACAGGAAGGCTGGAGAAGGACTATTTACAAGGTCTTGCAATGACAGGACAAGGGGCAATGGGTTTAAACTGGCAGAGGGGAAATTTAGACTGGATGTTAGGAGGAAGTTCTTTCCAGTGAGGGTGGTGAGGCACTGGAACAGGTTGCCCAGGGAGGTTGTGGCTATTCCCTCCCTGGAGGTGTTCAAGGCTAGGTTGGACGAGGCTTTGAGTGACCTGTACTCATGGGAGGTGTCCCTGCCTATGGCAGGAGGTTGGAACTAGATGGTATTTGAGGTCACTTCCAGCCTTAACATTCTATGATTCTATGAAATGAGAAGTTTCCTGACAGTGTGTTCATAAAGTGGTTCTTACTGATACTACTCTTTTTAAAATGCTAAAATGGAATTAGCTGAGAAACATCTGGGGATTTTAAAGTGACACTCAGAAGTATGATTCCAAAGTTGTCCTGGACTTACCAGTATAACGGCTCCATGCTATGTTTGTGACCTACACATTGGGCTCCTTGGTGTGTTTTGCTTTTGCCAGATACACGCGGTTAAATGGAGTGCAGATGATGCTAAAGTTGTCTCCTGTGACACACATGGTGCTGTGTATGAGTGGGACTTGTCTAAAGGTAGAAAGGATTCAGAGTGTGTGCTCAAGTCCTGCATCTACAGCAGCATTGCCCTGTCTTCTGATGCCAAAATCATCTTTGCTGTTGGATCTGACCAAACTCTCAAAGAAATTTCAGAGTCTTCGGTGAGCTTTCGTGGGATTTTTTCTAGGTTCTCTGGGGAGGGTCCTAGCACTTAGTGCTTTGGTTTCCTTATCATCCATGTGGTAAGAAGGAATTGGTCTGGTTTTGATAGCTGGCTGTGCTGGCACTTTTCTTCTCCTCTAATGTGTTTTGCCATGTGTTTTGGTTTATATTTTTATAACCTATTTACCTAGAAATCTAATCCAGATAACAGCTTGGCAGTGTTGGAGCAAATGTTTTGCTGAAGCACAAGCATATTGCAGTTCCCACTCTAAGCTACATGCATTATCTTTATTCAGGAAAGTAGAGAATTTTATGTGCTAACCGTTGCATCTTTCAAAAGTGATCCATGTATGGAACTTGGGTTGAAATTTTAAGAGTGCATATCTAGCCTAATACTAATTACTTCTATGGGCATGTAGATTCTATTTGCTACAGGCAGATGTATGACAATTGCTTATGCAATTTTAAGTAATCAGTATTAGTGAACTTACAGGGATTTCATGGAGGTTGAGTTTTGTTTGCCTTTTTTTTTTTTTTTTTTTTTTTCCTAGATCCAGCATGAAGTGCCTGCTTTTGGTGTTCTTTATACTGCAGTAGCTGTTTCTCACTCTGGGCACATGGTATTTGTTGGTACATCTCTGGGAACAATTCGAGCTATGACGTACCCATTGCCTCTGACAGGGGATTTCAATGAGTATCAGGCCCATGCAGGGGCTGTCACAAAGGTAACACCAGACTACTTCCTTTTCTCTACAATACCACCTGTGGACATCTCCTTTATTGCTGATTCTGCTTCCTGTGTTCATGTTGCCACTGTTGCCTTTCTGTGACAAAGAGTATGTGGGTGGGGAGAAAAATTTGGTATAAAATCAAAATGTGTCTCCCATTCTTCCTTGTCTTTCTTCTAAGATGTCCATGACAAGCAACGACCTATTTCTGCTCACTGCCTCAGAGGATGGATCTATATTTATCTGGAAAGTCTTTGATAAAAAGCATGGGGTACTAAAGCAGCTAAAGGAAGTTGATTATGCTGAGGAAGTGCTGATCATGAGATCAGATATAGAAGAGAAGGTAGGAGGAGCAACTTGTGGACACGAACCATAGAATTCCTAGTGTACAGATTATGAATTACATTTGCATAATGAATGTGACTACCTCTTCCTACGTGGCCTTCTGTTTAAGACAGCTTGCATAGCTTTCATCATATAAAAACCTTACAGCAAGTAGCTGCAGCTGCTTGTTAGTATGCAAACTGTATTGTATGAACAGTAGGTGTGAAGAAAAGTTTAGACATTTCTCTAATACTTTCCCCAATCCCTTGAAAGGAGTTCTGATGGAGTATAGAAGTCAGAAACTTCATTTCTATAAACCACCTTGTAAAATAGCAAAGAACCTTCCTTTTTGAACTTCTTGGTCTGTCTGAAAGTTCTCTGCAAAGGCTGTCTTTCATAAATATGTGCATGCAAATGAACTGTCCTTAACGAGCTGTCGCTAATGGCAAATAATCTCTCTGTTAAAATTATCTCCTCGTCCATGTCCTAACAGAAGCAGGCAATGCTAGACCTGCAGATTCATGTGAAAAATCTACAGGCAGAAAATGATTACGAGCTGCATTTCAAGGACATGTACTATAATGAAAAAATAAAGGAATTGGAAAAGAATTTCACTCAGGAAATAGGCTCCCTTAAAAGCAAACACCAGGTATGATTCATATTGCTGAACCAAATACCAAGAAGCCTTTCACTGAAGAATTGAATTCAAGCTTGTGTTGTATATGTTTGAATTCCATAAAGCATCTGAAAAAGTTAATTATTCCTTTACAATAAAGATTCTTGGTATTTATAAGGCATGAAGCCACCTTTGAGTTAAATATCTTTTAAGTACAAGGGGTTACAAGAGTTCTCCTAGGTAGCCTATAGGTATCCTTAGAGAAGAAACAATTCCAACAGTAGATGTTGCCTGAGACCAAGGATCAGAAGGCCCTATCACCCTTGAGAAGAAACAGGCCCATGCCTTAAAAACTTCATCACAAATAAAGTTGTGGCTTGAACTTTAATATCTGGGCAGTGACTTGCGCAATGGCAAATTCTCCTCAAGCAGGCACTACACAAAGAACTAGAGGCTTTTATAGACCACTAACTTTTCTTTGTAGATTAGGATTATAGAGTATACCCTGCATTAGATGAACTCCACTTGCTACTTCCCCTTAGCTTTCCATAGTTTCATAATTTGTCATAACAACTTAAACTTTGGGAAAACCTGGTTTAGTGACATATGGCACCTGAACTTTGGTGGGAGACTTAAGTATAAATCTTGTTGTGTATGTGATCCCTGCCATGGGCAAGCACAGTTCAGATGCTGCTTTGCCTAGTTTCAAATTAAGATTTTTTTTCTTTTTTCCCCAGATTTTACAGGCAGAGAAAGAAAAACAGGAGCTACAACACCAGCTTCAACTGTCTGAGCTGATGAATAAACAGGCCAGGGAGGTGCAACAGCTAGGTTAGACTATAACAAGTGTTTGTAACTAGAATCTGGAGAAAGCACATTAAATTCGTAGCCAGCAATGGGGCAAGGAGGGATTGTGAGAGTACGAGGGAAAATGTATGTATGTGATATAGGTACTGCAGACCAAGCATCTGTCTAAACTACACCACACACATAATGACCATGATGAGAATGTGCACATGGGCACTGTATCTTAGATGTTTGGGGGTTGAGGGGGTGGCTGACACACAGAAAGGCTGTGCTGCCATCCAATGAGATCTGGACAGGCTGGAGAGCTGGGCAAAGGCAACCACATGCCATTCAATAAGGACAAGTGTGGAGTCCTGCATCTAGGCAGGAATAACAGCAGGCACCAGTACAGACTAGGGATCCAACCCTCCTGCCAAAGCAAGATCACTTAGGGCAGGTCACACAGGAACATAGCCAGATGTGTCTTGAAAGTCTCTAGAGAAGGAGACTCCACAAACTCTCTGGGCAGCCTGTTCCAGTACAGTAAAGAAGTTTTTTCTCAGGTCGAAGTGGAACTTCTTTTGTTCCAGTTTGTGTCTGTTGCCCCTTGTCCTATCACAGGACAATACTGAAAAGAGATCAGCACCTTCTTGACACTCACCCTTCAGAGATTTATAGACATCAGTAAGATCTCCTCTCAGTCTTCTTTTTTCCAAAACTAAATAGCCCCTGATCTCTCAGCCTTTCCTCATAAAACACATGTTCCAGTCCCTTAATCATCCTTGTAGCCCTCCATAGAACACTCTCTAACGTGTCTAGAATCTGGGGAGCCCACAACTGAGCAGAATACTCCAGCTTATACAGCTCTGTTATGGTTGTCCTCTCAAGGGAATCACTAAAATAGCTGTTATTAGTTTATAGTAAAGAGGAGATTTTTGTTTTATGTATTAGACTTGGAGCAGAACAACTTTCTGTCCCAATGCAACAAGCAGGAATACGGCAGAATATTCAGAGACACAACTGGGAGGTGAATGACAGCCTTGCAGCAGGCATTTTAAGTGAAGGGATAAGTAAAAGAAAGAGCAGGAAACTCAATAGATGGTTGTCTGGTGTAAAATTTTGAGTTGCCACCTTTACAGGTTTGATTAAGAAAGAGATAAGTGCTTCTAGTGTACTTTATTGCAACTAGCTGCCAAAAAGACAACAAGTCTGACCCAATTGATCCAATAGAAGGATAGGATACACCTCTCTTTTCCACTAGTTTTTATTCATTCCGTATGTTTCCTGTTACCAGAATCTGACAGTAACCAGAAACTCTTAAAAGAAAATGAGAAATACAAGGATTTGAAAGTGAAAGCCCAGAGGATGCAGGAGGAATATGAGAAACAATTGCACAATTTAGAAGAAAGCAAAAGCAGTGCTGTGAAGGACCTAAGAGAATATTACGAGGCAAAACTTAATGAGAAATCTGCTCTGCTGGAAGAGGTAGGAAGCTTGATTTGCAGTTTGAATTATTGACTAAATTTATCTCCAACTGTGATAAAATGTTGCCAAACAAAGGAAGGATTGGCTCATTCCATGCAAATTCTAATCTGCCTGTAACCTTGAGGAAATATGTTGACAGGTAGGAAAAGTACTAAGGGAAGCCCAGCTGAGTTACCAACTTTTCTAGGCTACACAACTTGAGCAAGTAACCTGCTAAGCTTAGTATCTTTTGGCGTTCTCAGCTTCACCTCTCATTCTTCTAGATCCAAGAATTCCTCCATTAATGTGGGTTAAGTGATACATTTGCTGTAACTGAAGAAAGAAAGATTCAGTGACCTTGCTCTAGTGACAAGATAACATTTCCATACCTGAGCCCATGAAGTTCTTACCTGCATCATTTGAGAAGCACAGAAAAATAATCTAAGTACTTCAAAAAGTCCTGCACATTGAGGTCAGAGACAGGTCAACAACAGGCAGCCAGATAACTGATACTGAGATACCTAAAGTCAATAAGTTCTATCAACATTACTCTTTGCAGCCCTGTGTTGCAATGCCAATTAGGGAAGCACGTGAGAAATGAATGTGAGAAGAGAGACATACAGAGACTGATGCAAACCTGATCCTAATTCATCAGAAACTGCAATCTTAAAAGATCTTCTCAAGTGTTACTCATGTTTGTGTTTTCTGCAGCCAGAACAAGTTTGCTGACATAAGTATTTGTGTCATGTTCCTAACCTGAAGTATCCAAACCTGAAGATTTTTTAAAATGTATTTCATATTTGCCTTAACAGTTTTGAAAGTTACTCTAATCCCCTAAGAACTTGTTAGCTTAAATGCTGTTGCTGCAGTTGAAGAGTCCACTAAATGTAGATCTTCTTCTTTATTTGCAAATTAAAAATTCTCTACTTCTTTATTAGTCTCCTACTGTGTCCTCTAATATTTTCCTTTACTGCAGGCAAAGGAGGAGATAAGGCAGCAGCTTCAAGCACATGAAGAAATTACAAAACAAATGGAAGAAGATGGAGACCAAGAAATTCTGGAAATCAAAGTCAAGTATCAAAGATGGCTCATGGAAGAAAAGGAATCAAACCACCAACTGAAAGGAGAAATAGGAGTCATGAATAAAAGGGTAGGGTAACTCTTATTCTGTGTTAGGATCAGATCTGCACATGGATAGCCAAGGACTGAATGTGATTAATGGCTTAGCAACATAGTGTGTTAGTTTAGTCTATCCATAGGTGGCATTCCATATGAGAACAGTAACCCCTCCTTGCATCACTTTGAAAACTTTAGGATATTTGGGCAGATGAGGAAGCTGTGTGCTGGTGTATTTCTGATATGATTAGAGATAGAGGAGGTGTGGGCTTTTTAGTGCACTTTTTTTTTTTTTATCTTACATAGCTTTAAATCATAAATAATAATATTCATTCTATGATGGGAAATAAATGAAATTTGCCTTTTTTCTTTTTCTTACAAGATCTAATGTATTGCTTTGCTAGGAAAATACTTCTACTGCTCCACTCAATGCAGCAAACACTTTGTGTTTTGTATGCATCATCATTTTAATTGGTTTTACTAGGATTTTTAAAGAGGCATAAAACCTTCCAGCTCTTTTACTGGATGAGGATTGTATTTGCCTAAGGATGTTAGAGGTGCATGTTTTCTTTTCAGTTCCTTCACAATCTGTCTGGAGACAAAGAATCTCTTCCTCCATACCCTCTATTATCATGGTACTGCTTTCAGCTGTGTTGTCTTTCAGATGTCAGGAGTTTCTTCATGGGTCCTCATAGTTCAACCAGCACCATTTTTTGTTTACAGCTTTCTTGGCTTCACAGATCTTAGTACTGGGGTGGGGATTGTGAGAGTACCCAAGAGCTACAAACAGGGCACCTTTACAGTCTCCTTTTGGTATCTTCAGAGAAGTATAACAAGTGATCATGTTAAAATAATTTTCCATGGTTTGAGTGTTATTTGAAGATGATGTTCAGGTATAATGCCCATACTCTACTTGCTTCTGGATCCAAATTCCTTGATTCCTTGTAGTGCAGTGAGTATTCTGTCAGAACACCCAGAAAATGCAAAGATGATCCTTGAGGTCCCTTCCAACCTTACCATTCTATGATTCCATTCTATGATTCTCTTCGGCCTGGAGAAGAGAAAGAAGGCTTCCAGGAGACCTGATAGTAGCCTTCCAGTATCTGAAGGGGGCCTACAGGAAGGCTGGGGAGGGACTATTGACAAGGTCTTGCAATGACAGGACAAGGGGCAATGGGTTTAAACTGGCAGAGGGGAGATTTAGACTGGATGTTAGGAGGAAGCTGTTTGCAGTGAGGGCGGTGAGACACTGGCACAGGTTGCCCAGGAAGATTGTGGCTACTCCCTCCCTGGAGGTGTTCAAGGCCAGGTTGGACGAGTCCTTGAGTGACCTGTACTAGTAGTGGGAGGTGTCCCTGCCTATGGCAGGGGTTTGGAACTAGGTGATCCTTGAGGTCCCTTCCAACCTTACCATTCTATGATTCATTCTATGAATATTCAACCCACTTTTGAGTTACAGGTATTTAAGTGAGGTGCTCCTTCATCTTATCCTAGTTTGATATCCCTTATCCCACACTGTCTGTAAGGTATTTTTCAGAGTAGGGTGGCTAGGTTATGCACAACCTTTGGAGACTGTTAAGTTCTTACAGAAATATCAGCAGATATTACTTGCCTTTCCAGTTGAATAACTTACAGGACAATCTCGCGAAGCAAAACAGGGACGCTGAGAAAATGAAACGGGAGAAACAGATGCTGGAAGGCGCCATTAAGTCACTAGAGGAGGACGTCTTGACACTGAAGACAGAGATTCAAGAGAGAGACAACATTGTCCAAGACAAGGTGAGAAACTGGACAACTGACTGAGATCAAAGTCACCCTCCCTGAACATATCACAGTCATTGTTGCCTTGGGATAAGTCCGTATGACTTTAAACTCAGTTTTAACTTCAAGAATTTGTGATCTTTGGTTTGAGATTTTAGTTTTTAGTTGACATTCTAAACCTTTTGTGAGAGGAGGCTCATGCTGAATGTGTTTTTCTTATCCTCTGTTCTGGGATCTGTAGATGGCTCTTTGCAATATTTACCCCCCTCCCTTCACACTTACTCTGTGTAGACATGCAACTAAAGTCCAGTCTTCTGCTAGATCTGTGGCTGCCAGCTTCACCTCTGCCTTGTGCTAGGGATCTGTTTTGAGAGTGCTGTGTCTGACTCAGATGTATTCATCTATTTCTTCCAGGAGAATCACATACATAACCTAAAAAAGAAAAATCAGGAGCTGGCAAAGTTGAAGCTTGTACTGGATCAAAGAACAGAGGAGTTTATGAAGCAAATAGAGTCACGTGAAAATGATAATAGAACACTGAAGGAGCAGATCCGTGAGGTGACTCTCTCATTTGACCTCTGCTTCTAAGCCTTTTGCCTGAATACAAAGATGACCTGGCAAATCCCATGCAAGACTCCACCCTGTTTGTTCCTTGACTTCTTTCAAGGATACACAGCACTGATTCAATATCTTTACAGCTAATAAAAATATTTGCACACAATAGCTGCCCTTTAATTTTCCATCACATGCTACCAGTAATCAACACAGTTATTTAAGTTCCTGTTTCAGTATTTAATTGTAGACCATGATAATACCAGTTTTGCTTAAAATTAGATCCTGTCCTTATGCAGTTGCCCTTCACATACCCTTCAGAGTTTGCAAGATATTGCTTTCACTGACCTGTAGGATTAGGAAATGAACTTCTCTCAGAAAAGCTGCAGATTTATGGAACCACAACTCTGTTTAGGGGTTAGGTATTAATGTTCATCAGCCAATCCACAGGAAAAATTCCATGTATTCCTACTTAGCTTGCACCAAATTCATTGGGGCAACTTCTTTATAATAGAAACTTACTGTGATCTCCCCATAGATGTATCTTTAGCTCAGCCAAATTAGGGCTGTAGTCACATAGCTCATCAGTAACCCATTAATTTTCATGAGTCTGTTTACTCTGAACAAAAGCCTTTTAAATATAAACAAACCCTAATGAACAATTTGTATATACACCAGACCAGCATGAAAGCCCTGTTCACTCTTTTGGTCACCATCATGTGCCAATAAATGCTGTAGTACCCTTATTGCTTTTTTTCTTTCTTTCTTTTTTTTCTTTGTTTCCTTTTTTCCTTTCCCCTTTTTTCCTTTCCTTTTTTTTCTTTTTTATTTTTCGTTTTACCTTTTTCCTTCTTTTTTCTTTTTTCATTTTTCTTCTTTTTTCATTTTTCTTTTTCTTTTTTTCTTTTTCTTTTTTTTCTTTTTTCTTTTTTCTTTTTTTTCCTTTTTATTCTTTTTTTTCTTTTTTCCCTTTTTCTTTTTTCTTTTTTCTTTTTTTCTTTTTTTCTTTTTTCTTTTTTTCTTTTTATTCTTTTTTTCCTTTTTCCCCCTTTTTCTTCTTTTTTAATTTTTTTCTTTTTCTTCTTTTTTTCTTTTTTTTCTCTTTCTTCTTTTTTTTTTTTTTTCTTTTTTTCCCCCAGTGTTCTTTCTGCGTGTGTGCCCACAGCTTTTCAGTGCATTCGTTTCTTTTCAGCATAAAGTTCTTCTTATTATTGCACTTACTCATTCCAGTATTGGTTGTTCATTTCCATCTCGCCCATTTTCATTCGGATGGGACAGTAAAGCTCCAGTTCAGCTCAAGAAAGTGAAGGGGCATCACATTAACTGGCAAGAGAGCTGAAAATCTGGTTTTGTGTTTTCCCTATATCCTGACAGAGGGCAGTGTTGTTCCAAAACTGCTTTTTTCCATGTTGCGATTCAACCTGAAGGGGGGGATCTACACTCTCAAGTCTGTAAATCTAATCTCCAGTTTTCCTGTTACGTGTTGTTTTTCAGTGTCTCCTTTTAATCCTGATTTCCTTCTCCTGTTTCCTTTCAGATGGAGGGGGACCGAGAACAATTGCACAAGGAGAGCACGCAGTTGAAGCTGAACATCACACAAATGCAGCAGAAACTAAAGGCAACTCAGAGCGAGATGCACAGAGAGAGGCAGAAGGTATGGAGTACAGCCACTGTGCAGAGCCTACATAATGAAGTGTGTGGGCACAGAACACTGCAAAAGCATTCATCTGAGCAAATGAGTAGTTCAGGGATACTGTGTCCGAGGACCACAAGTCTATGGTCAATGGACACAAAGACAGAAAACTTCCAAGCCTGCAACTAAGGTTAGAGAGTTGATATTTAAAAGAAAAAACAATCCAGTTATTTATGTGCCACTTTGTCCAAGCAACACATATTCTACTGGGTTTAACAGAGCAGTAAGGCAAGTGCTTAAATGACTACCCTTTCCTGCTCAAGCTTGAAACTGAGGGACACTAGGCCTAAGCAGGGTCAGCACATACCACCTATAGCGATAGGTAGGCATTATCAGGATGAAATCAAGAGCAGGCTTATTAATGGAGTTTGGGTGAGCACAAGAGAGGAAAAGGGACTGAAAGTGAAGGTGAATGAGCTTAGCAGGGAGTGCAGGAAGGAGGAAGCAGGTAGAGGGACCTGGAAGAAGCCAAGCAAAGGACAGAAAGCAATCATAGAATCATCTTGATGCGAAATCACGTTGTGCATATGTGTTTTGGCCTTTGCCATCTCTCATTAATTGTCTGTGTGTTGTTTTTAAATAAGCTTGTTTGGGAAAGAACAGTGAGGCATAGCATTCATGATAATAAGCCACTGGTTTTAAGGTGAGTTCTCTGTATGTTGGCACTTACTTTACCTAATGCAAGCGTCTTGGATTATAATTACTGCTAAAACTTATCATTATTCTTCAAAATGTAGTGCTCACACCCCCAGCAGGTTCCTTTATGATTTTTGTTTTCTTTTAACTTAAATGAAAGCAAAATACATGAGAGCTTTCAGCAGGCCTTCTAGAAAATTGCATGACAAAGTGCTCTGATGCACCAAATAAGAATGGACCTACATCATTCTTGCAGAAACAAAATATGGAAACTCTCATCAACCGATTTAAAACAGATCTTCATAATTGTGTGGGCTTCATTCAGGATGCCAAAAAATTGAAGAATGAGATCCGTGAGCTCTACACCAAATACGTGCAGCAACCAGACTTGGTGAGTCGGGGCCATTGTCTTTTGCTTGCAGATTAATTTTTCTGGTAGTCTAATTACTGAGTCAAAATACTCTGCCCCCTTAGGTGGAGACTGAATCGGCAGACACAGACTTGCAGCAGGAGTATATGAGGCAGCGAGAGTACCTCGAGAGGAATGTGACAGCTTTAAAAAAGGCAAGGGTGAAGGATCAGGAAATCCACCAAGCTGCTTACAGGCGCATCCTGCGGGTAATAAACCTTTTCTTTATGGTATGGAAAGGGAAGAAAGAAGCAGCTGCACAAAAGAGACTTTAGCAGCCTTACCAATATAGTTTCTTAGGACTTTGAAGCAGTTTTGGTTTGATTTCTGACTGGAGTTCCTACTTTTTTCAAACGCTTGCATTCAAGAATGATATTCCTTGAGCTACCAAAGTTCTGTAGTTTTCTGGACAAAAAGAACAAAGTCTCTGCAGTCAGAAATTGCTGCTGTTTTACAGGCACTTTTGTTTATCTCCCATTCCCTAATGTAAAAGCAGGTAGGGAATCTCTGATGTGTGGCTATTTTTTAATAAATTGATGTACATATCTTTCATTTCAAAGAGTATTTATAATTGCTATCAGAGTTAATTTGCCCCTGAGTGACATGCTGTATTTGCTCTGTAGTAGTGTTTAGGAAGTAATTTTGAAGGAGGAGAAGAAAAAAAATTACTTTCTTTGGCAACATAGTCTCATGCCTACCGGTCTGCAGTGAGAAGAACTTTCTGCTTTTCACTTTCAGGTATTTCACATGATGAATATAGCTGTTCATGCCAAGTTTGCTTGCTCAGAATCCTTGTTCCTTACAAAGCAAGGTAAACTTGTGACTGCAGGCACAGAAGATAAAAATTGTTTTCATCTGGAGAGGATGTAAAGCTCCACACCAAAGATTCTAGGAGTACAGCTCTTTTACAGCCTCAGCATGATCTCCATCTCACCATTTCCTTTTCCTCTCATTAGTCTTTTCTTCACTGTTACTTTATTGTGTTTCCTCAGAATCATTAGACCTTTGTCCCCTCCTAAGTCAACTTTCTTTCTTTGCTATTTTTTCATACTGCTTCATCAGGCTTAGGAAGCCACAGTCTTCTTCCCTGGATCCATTTTAATTTTTATACTCCTTGTGTAAGTTAGACGTTTCCTTCAGCACAACCTGAAGAATTTCCTGGCTGGAATACGGTGACAGATTGTGCTCATAGGAATAATACTTGATGTCTTGGATCAGTAATCCTAACATGAAATGGTGATTAAAACTGAATTAATAAAACATCTGGGAGATGAAGATATCAAAGGTTCTAACCAGCCTGGTTGCTTCATAGAAAAAGCAGTTCTCTGAATTATAGTTGATAAATGAGACTTCACAGGCAGGAGGAATTATCATGGTCTTTCAGTCCTTCACACAGACCTTTTAAGACTAGTTTAGTCAAATTCCTGTCAGGATTTGCTTTGAAAAAAGCAAATGACATCTTGATGGCCTTCTGCCTCTGTATTTCTGTTACTCCTCAGTTACGGTTACATTTTCAGAGCTGTACGTTCCTCTGAGTGACTGTTCATAGGTACATTGTACTAGTGACTGCTGCAACAGGTGATTAGAAATGTCAAAACATAATTTTAATTATGCTTACTAATTGGCAAGTTGCTTATTGTTAGTTTTCTTTCCAGCCTTCTGTATTTGTAATGGCTTTGTTGTCACTTGAATACATAAAACCAGACACTGATAAATGATACAGAAGTGATGCCGCTTGAAATGAAGCATGGTAGGATGATCTCCTCTATAACCTGCTCTACCTGTCTTTGACAGTCATCACTGTAGGGACTTCCTAAGCTGTAGATTGCATCCCAGACATCATGTGCAATTGTACCTGATGGCCTCATCCTCCATGCATCCGATTAATCCCTTTCCTGAAACAATGGATATGTTGCCATAGCATCCCGTGACAATGAGTTTTACCATATACATCTGTTTTAGAGCACTGCACTGCAGTGCCAGATTTCTGTCAGAATGCAAAGATGGAATTAAAAACTAATCTCTCTGGATAGCATGCCTTTTCAGATAAATACTATCAGTGGCAACCAGGAGCCTTTTAACATCCAGCAAACCAAACAACACATTTGCACGGTGTCCAGATTGCTTAGTACAAGATGTTAGGTATTATACTAATAGACTAAAAGCAAATCCTTCATTTGATAGCAGCATCCAACCACTTGGAGTGAACTTATGAAGATGTTCATGGCTAACATACACCTAAACAGAAATGCTGTGACCTAACACTGAAAGCTGATCAAAAGAAAATGACCTTGAGTGATTCTTGGGAGTTATTCTCTTTATGTGTTCCTTTGAGGATCATGCTCTGGCATAAATGCTTAGCAGTCGATTTCATATGTTGAAAGACTTGAGTTCATAGAATCATAGAATGGTAAGGTTGGAAGGGACCTCAAAGATCATCTAGTTCCAACCCCTCACCATAGGCAGGGACACCTCCCACTGGAACAGGTTCTCAAGACCTCATCCAGCCTGGCCTTTAACACCTCCAGGGAGGGAGCAGCCACAGCCTCTCTGGGCAACCTGTTCCAGTGTCTCACCACCCTCACTGGAAAGAACTCTCCTCTGCCAGTTTAAACCCATTACTCTCTTCCTGTCATTACAAGACCTTGTAAATAGTCCCTCCCCTGCCTTCCTGTAGGCCCCAGGCCCCCTTCAGATACTGGAAGGCTACTCCAAGGTTTCCTTGAAGCCTTCTCTTCTCCAGGCTGAAGACCCCAAACTCTTGTAGCCTGTCCTTATAGCAGGCTGCTTCAGCCCTCTGATCATCTTCGTGACCTCTGGACTAGTTCAGACAGTTCAGTGTCCTTCTTGTATTGGGTCTCCAGAACTGTACACAGTACTCCAGATGAGGTCTGATGAGAGCAAAGGGACAGAATCCCCTCCCTTGCCCAGCTGGCCACACTTCTCTTTCTGCAGCCCAGCACACGGTTGCTGTCTGGGCTGCACATGCAAAATGCCAACTCATGTTGAGCTTTTTATCAACCCAGACCCTCAGGTTCTTTTCCTCAGGGCCGCTCTCAGCCACTCACCACCGAGCCTGGGTTTGTGCTTGGGATTGTGCCAACAAGTTGGAGTTGACAAAATGCTATGGTTTCAGAGCAGGCTGCCTGAGCCCATCAACTCATGCTGCACTTAGAGTCCAACACAACCACAGCAAGAATTGGTTTTGCCCAGCAAGTTCATCCCTTAACGCATCCCACAAGCTTCCTCTAGTCAGTGACTTTCAGCAGAAGGGAAACTATAGCATCGTTGTGTAGCTGTCTCAGTGTGAAGTACTGAGAATCTTGCCATGCATATGCAACGTGGAGTTGCTGCTGCCAGCTTGGACTCCTCGAGTGCATCTCTATACAGATCATTGCAACGTTGCACTTAGTTACTGCACGGTTTTCAGTTTCAGCATACTGTAAGAAACCGAATCATATGGCTTGCATAAATCTCCTCTGGCAACATAAATATCTCCATCAAACAAAATTTTAAAAAGTCAAGACTTGAAGATACCCTTTTCATAGGAAAATGTCATTAATCCTTGTTCTTACCTCCTGTTATTTTAGTTTATTCCCTATTAGGCTGGTAGTATGTGAGATATCCAAGGATGCATTTTGGCCATTTATCTTTTTTAAATGTGGCTATTTATGATGAAGTTCCTGGGGCTGTAATGGTGCTGTGGTCCAAAACTTCTTAAAAAACCACCATGGGTAGCTGAAATTGTTGCTGTTCTTGGTTCAGATATGGTGGCAGCTGTTTAACATTTGCACACTCTCGATGTGGTATTTCACTTTCTTTGTAAGAGGCAAATACACACTTCCACTTGAATCCAGAAGAGGAACATTTAGGTAATGGTGCTCCAGTTTAGCAAAACCAGTATGGCATGATGAAACTTGTGATTTAGAAAGTGTTTGAATCTATTGCAGCAAAAGGTAAAGTACATTTACTTGTACTTTCACAACTCCTTCAGCAAAGTTTTTTGGTGTGTTTTTTTTTTAATTTTTTTTTTTTTTGTGGTAGACTTTTTTTTTTTTTAATAGGATTGAACTAGTATGGACTGCAAACTGACTTAAAAAAAAAAGGAGAAAAAAGATTATTGGATGGCTGACTTTTTCTCATAATATTATGCTAGCAGTAGGTATCTTAAGTCTCTGTGAGCTTTATATATTTCTTAATACATTGGAAGAGGTGTTGGAAAGTGATGTCTATCAGAAGTAATGAAGAGGGCTTTGAAGAACTTCAAGGAGATACGGGTAATTGAAGTTAACAGATATACAGTGGCAAATAGACACTGGAGGGAGAAATGGGAACTCTTCACATTAATTCTGAATTAATTGGATCAATCCAGGAAGGAACCTGAGCTTCCCTGTGGAGTGAGCAAGGAAGATGATACCTTGGAGTGCAGCAGCAGTCAGAAAGCAAAACAAATAGTAGCTTATTGAGCTAACGTGGTTTGAATACTGCCATGTTGTGTGTCAAATCTACCACAACGTTATCTGAAATGTTGTGTACTGTACTGGTTGCCCTGTATCTTCTGCTTCTGATACTAATACTGTACTGTCTAGTGTGCTCCTCCCCAGTGATACGGAAAGACAGGAAGGACATGGACCTGATGAAGCCAGAGGAGGGCCACAAAATTGATCGAGGGTGGAACACCTCTGCTATAAAGACAGGCTGAGGGAGCTGGAGTTGTTCAACAGAGTTGCTCAGAAGAGAAGGCTCTGGGAGACCTAATAGCGATCTTCCAGTACCTGAAGGGGGCCTAGAAGGATGAAGAGAGACTGTTTACAAAGGCCTATAGAGATAGAACAAAGGGCAATGGCTTCAAACTAGAGAAGAGGAGATTTAGGTTGGATGTTAGGAATGAGTTGTTTACCATAATCATAGAATCTTAGAATGTCAGGTACTGGTAGGGACCTTGAAAGCTCATCCAGTCCAACCCCCCTGCCAGAGCAGGATCACCTATACCATACCACACAAGAACACATCCAGGTGGGTTCTGCATATCTCCAGAGAGGGAGACTCCACAGCTCCCCTGGGCAGCCTGTTCCAGTGTCCTGTGACCCTCACAGTGAAAAAATTCCTCCACGTGTTTAAATGAAACTTCCTATGCCTCAGCTTCCACCCACTGGCCCTTGTCCTGTCGTTGGGCATCACCCAGCAGACTGGCTCCATACTCCTGGCACTCACCCTTTACGTATTTATAGATATTGATGAGGTCACCTCTTAGTCTCTGCTTCTCCAAGCTAAAGAGCCCCAGCTCCCTCAGGCTCTTCTTGTAAGAGAGATGTTCCATTCCCCTAATCATCCTTTTGGCTCTGTGCTGGACAATCTCAATCAGTTCCATGTCCCTCTTGAACTGGGGGGCCCAGAACTGAACACAGGAAGGGTCATGGAGCACTGGGACAGGTTGCCCAGGGAGGTGGTTGAGGCCCCATCCCTGGACATATTCAAGGGGAGACTCAACAGGGCTCTGGGCAGCCTGATCTAGCTGAGGATGTCCCTGCTTACTGCAGAAGGGGTTGGACTGGATGGCCTTTAAAAATCCCTTCCAGCCCAAACCATTCTATGATTCTGCAGCACCAGTGTCGTCCCCAACAAGTTGAAGGTACATATGCTGAGCCAGATAGCATCTGTGCTTTTCCTCATAGGTATATTATTTTTGCAGGAAAATGTGAGTCTGATTAAGGAAACCAATGACTTGCGGCAAGAACTGAAGGTGGCCCACAGCCAGGTACATGACCTCCGGTCAACACTAAAATTAGCCAAGAAAAAACAAGCAATTCAAGACACAGGTGAATAGTACTTCTTGTATGTTTTCTGTATTGTCAGTGCTCTTTTTGTCTCTGGGAACAGTTCTATTATTGTCTCTACACCATTCCAGATTCTCTGCGTGCTGGTACCTGTTATACTGCAGTGTTAGTTGTTGTAGGTGCTAAATACTGCAGAATTCTACTGTGTAACTCTACTCCTTCAGCCCTGCAAAGTGCCTTTCCTCGTTCATGCCAAAGAACTTTGTGAGCTGGGTATTTGTTACTCTGCTCTGTCCTCTCTGATTTTATCTTCTAGCTCCCTCTGGTGAAGTGCTGTCCAGCCCAGCTGTCCTAAGGCTGAATGCAGAGAAGGAAAGTGAGAAAATCATAGAAATGCAGCAGCTAGAAATTCAATACCTGCGAAGCCAAATCCAGGAGAAGAGCAAGTCCTTGCCATTCAGCCTCTCTTAATCAGAGATCTTCCTAAGCTGAATCTGGAAAGAAGCCACAAGACACAATAAGGATGTGACCTGGTTAAAGGAAAACTTACATTATTATATTCTCCTGGCAAGATCAGAAATGCAACAGTGTAGATTAGATTTCCATGCTCCTATACTCTTCCACCAGAAGTGTGCAGCAGTCAATGCTCTGAACACAACACTCCCTTCTACTTGCCTGGAATCTGTTCTTTCTTTGGTTTATAAGACAAGAGGGGGGAAAAAAATCTGTGTTAGTGCAAGACTCATCTTAGTGCCTTCATGCTAGAGGAGATATGCACCTTTCTGTTGAAAAATAACATGTCCCAGTTCATAAGAGCTAATAACATTCTGTAAGCCTTTTTTGCTAGAATTTTAGTTAAGTGTCATTCTGCTGCAAATGTCAACATGTTTTATTTTCCAGTATTGAATTGCATATGTCCATGCAAAGGATTACCTGTACTTAAGGCAGATCTCAATGTTATTCCCAGCAACTATCCAGTCACAGACTAAACATCTACCTTGTGAGGGCAAACTTTGACTAGTAGTCAAGCATACCTGAGCTAGAGCCCTTGCTCAAGCCTCTGCCTCTTATCAAGATATGTGTTTAGCTCATCTATCAGCAGGACAAAAGAACAGCCCAGTTTCAGGCTCAAAAACCTGGAATAAAGTTCAAATGTTATGTCATAACTCTACTAGAACTTTGTTAAATTAGTCTTTTCTTCTTTCCACTCCCCCACCCCCAGCATCTGCAATCCCTTTAGTTCAGTTTTCAGTGAAATTCTCTTTAAAAAGTGACTTTGAAAGTTACTTATGTATAGAGATAGGCAGGCAGTAATTCATTTAAGAATGAGGAGGGGAAAATAAGTAAGTTTTTCATCCTTTTTTGTCAGTGCATGACACTCTTACTGTGGAGTACTTCACATACATCAGATGTTTAAGCTACTGATGGAGCATAGAACTGTATGTGTGGTATTAGAGCAGCCAGTACCTCAATGTTCTCCTTTCCTTTGCTGAATTGTAGAGAAGTGATGAGTGCTTTCTACAGACTGATAATAACATTATACAGAAGATGGTGGTGCCAAGGCTGGGTAACACGTAGCTGTTATTACAGTGGCAGAACAGGTGGTTCCACAATCTCCCATGACCTGGAAGACCTCAGCTGAGTGCTTTGTCTATGAATGTGGAGTTAAGTTTCTTCAGTCTTACTTTTTTTTTTTTTTTCCAGGAAGACCTTATGATAGAATTGGCCATTTAATATGCTAGCTTAACACCCTTTCTTTCTCCCCCTCTCCCTGTGTAATCATCTTGATACTTCCTGTACAGAAAGAGGATGTAATTAATGCAATTAGCAAATATTTTAGAAACTAGTTCCTTCTTAAATGTTCAGAACACACCCGTTTTAATTTGCTAGACTCCCATGTGGTATAATTTTCACCTCTCTGTGAGAATAAATCGAGTGGTAGAAGCCACTGCTTTAATAGCTGTGGTTTAGAGAAGTGGAATCAGTCTTTCTAAAAAGGAAGAACCGTGTCCTAGTAAGAGGAAGAAGCATGTGCAAGTGAAGAATGATTTCTAAGTGGTAATTAATATGCATAAAAGTATGCCCATGTGTCACCCTCTCTATAAAGATTTTAAAGGCAATACAAGGACTGTCACATGAAGCTTAGGTAGACAGCTGGCACACTAGGTTCAAGAAGATTTTGAACTTGACCCCATTGGCTAAGAGGGAGCTAAAACATTGTAAGGGAGAACATAAAATATCAGGCACAGCAGGGTGTTACAACTGAGGTTTATCAGAGGCCTGCTGGAAGCAAAACAGATGAACGAGCACCTTCTGGGAAAACTGCACCAAGGTCAATCTCCCACAAATGCTGTAGAAATGGTTTCAGAATTAAGCTGTAATTGGGTTATGGTTTTGTATGCTAATGGTCTTATGAATTGTCTCAAGGGGCAAAGACGCTTTCTGCTTTCTCTCTTGGTCTGCTTTGTCTGCTTCTCTTCTTGGTACCTCCTCTTAAAGGAGCTGGTAAGCATCTCAAGCTCTTGTAAAATAACAGCTCACTTTTCAAAGTGAACGTGTGGGTACCTCTAAAGCTGAGTAAGGTTTTCCCTTGGATGGAGTGTTTGTTAACTGGCCTGACTAAAGGACAGGGATTTTCAGAGTGCTGGCAAGTTCATCATTCAAGAGTGTTTGTACAGAGAATCAGTCATGTCACAGTTGTTTTAGGTTTTGGACAACAACCACTGGACAGATTATATTTTACAAGTTTTTAAAGACCTGTCAGATTTTACTCACCCAGATTCTTGAAGCTGTCGTACTAATTGGCATCCATTGTATTGGCATATCTCAAACCCTGCCATTTCATAGCCTGATAAAAAACTAGCATGGGGTTTAATAACTGAGCCTCCCTTTGCATCAGTCAGGCAAGAGCTGTTGTTCAGCCCAATTCTCTTCCTACATCTCCCAGGAGATTTTTGAGCTGCTGAGACTCACAGTATTGATCCCCTCTGCTGTCATTAAACCCAGCCACAAAGGAGTGGGCATGCACTCCGTTTGGGAGTCACATGCCCATGCTGACTGCAACATTCTTGCTACTCCCTTTTTTTCTCTTCCTCTCTCAAATCAGTGTTTTTATGTGTCACTAAGTCCTTTCAAAATGGTCACCTTTTTCTTTCAGCTACTCTTTCCTGCTCATCTGCANNNNGGTGGGGGGAGGGCACAGGGGGAGAGGGGGTTGCTGTGGCTGCCTGGGAATGGGGGGATGGCACCACAATGACATCCTGCCTGACTTAAGTGCCTTCTTGGCCTAATGCCATGCAAAGATCCAGTCCTGATGCGATCAGATGGCCCTAGCCTATCCAGTACTGCGGGAGCTATATTGTTTGATAGCAAATACTTGCCGATTGTGTCAAACTGTCCCTAGTGCTGCCAACCTGGTTGCAGTCTTCCTCTCACCTGCTTGCCTAGGAGCTGCTCCCTGGCTCTGGCACACATCACCTCCAGCTGGGAGGAAATGAGCCGCCTTCCAGGATCGTTGCAGGGCCAGATCCTGCTCGGGAAGGGAGGGAGGGGTAGTGCCTGCACGCCAGCGCGGCTCTGGAGCCTCTCCAAGGCCAGCAGCAGGTTTGCTGAGACGCCACCCCGCTGGGGAATGCACCTGCCCAGGCGAGAGGTGAGAGCTCGCTGCCTGTTGTCGGCGCTGCCTGCACCGCACCAGGAAGGGGAGACGACAGGAGCACCTGTTTCTTGGCAGGCGGCTCTCGGAGGAAGGGAAGAGATTTTTCCCTCTGAACTCCCTCCTTAGCCAGGAAAGCCAGGAAGATCCGCTGCTGGCAGCCAGGAGCAGGGAACAGCGCTGTGCTGTGGCGTGTGGGCAGCATCTCTGCAGGTGAGTGAGCCCTCTGCCCTGGGACTGCGTGTGGGAAGGGCCATACCTCAGCAGCAGCTGCTGGCAGCTCCAGGGGCTGCTCCACACATACTTCTTATCAGATCCTGCCTCTTGCCTGCATTTCTTCCTTGCGCCGTCGTGTATCCTTCTTGCACGTAAGGCTTGGGTGTTCCTGGCACCTTCAGGACCTCCAGACTGCCTCAGTGGAGGTGCATCAGGACAGTCTCCGTGAGTCCAGGATGATCGATGTCTGCTACACATACAGAGAGGAGAGGAGAAATTTATAATGGAGCCGTAGCTATCCAGGTTTCTGTAAAGAACAGGTGCATGGTCCTCCACCTTGTTCACCCCCAGAGCTGCCAGGCTTGTTGAAAGGAAAGGGCAGTCCACCATCATCCTGAGTTTCCCTAAGGCTTCCCAAGTGATGTCTAGTGGCAGGACTGGGACAGATGCTTGCTTCTGGGAAAGCAGCAGGGTAGAGAACGTTGTCTCTCCTAGGTAGTACAAGTTTGCTTGGACTTTGAGCAGCCATGGAAAAGAGGAACATTAGGAATTGGTGGTTGATGTAGCAGCCAAGGGAGCGTGGATCTCTTGCTAGGATTTTGCATGAGACAGATATCACATTAGAAGTGCCATTACTCCCCCACAAGTTCCTCTATTCCCACTCATGAGCTGTCAGGAGAAGAGAGAAGACCTCGCATGCCCCAGGACAGCAGTGTCCCTGCTCCCAGGGGCACAAACACCTCGAGCACTGATTTGCATATTGGCAGAGTTCAGGCATAAAACAAGATACGTGAGCTTCATTCTCTTTAAGCCTACAAGGCAGTTAGAATAGCATATTCTTAGGAAGAATTTCTTCACCAAGAAAGTGGACACTCAGTCCTTTAGTTGTCAGGCAATTGGACTAGCTTGGCTTAGCTCCCTTAGTGTCTCTTAAACACTGATAAGCTTGGGGCATTGACCACGTCTCTAGGAAGCCTGTTCCAGTTTGACCACCCTTGTGATAAAGAATGCTTCCTAAAACATTGGAAATTGGAAAAAAATATGTGAAAGGATGGAGAAATATTTATGCCTATTCTGGACTAGAGGTTTCTGTGAGACACAGAGTGGTAACAGTTCCATACTAAGCAGACTATGGCCAGACCTGGCCAAGGAGCAAATAAGATGTGATGAACTGGAGAAGCAGAGAATGGAGATGGCTTGTATCTGGTTTATATTGAGAGTCTTTTTTAGGTCTCATCTAGATTGCTTGTGCAAATAATTTTATATACTGTTATTTTACATCAAAGCTTGATGGTTTCTCCTGGTCTCTGTGATGTTCACAAAGCTCAAATAGAATCATAGAACGCTTTGGGCTGGAAGGGACCCTCAAAGGTCATCTTGTCCAGCCTCCCTGCCATGAGCAGGGACATCTCAAACTACAGCAAGTTGCTCAGGTTATAGAGCAACACAAAAACCTTACAAAGCTGAAAGTGCTGTGGGGGGCCTGTCCTACCCTCAGGCTTCCCTTCCTGAAAGCTGTGGGTAAGCAGCATCTCATGGCTTGAGGGAAGGAGGGCAGTGAGGAGCATTTGAGTTGTAAATGGCTCTGAAATTAGAGGGTTCATTAACATATGGTCTATGGACAGTCTGTCAGATATCAGGCAATCAGACATAAAAAGACTATAAGCAAATAGATAAATGCATATATCATTCACAGTTAGTCACCAAGTGTGCATCTCCCACACCTGCAGTCAAGAGTGTCCAGAAATCAGTTCATGATGACCCTTAATTTCCACTTAAATGTTGTCAGACTAGGGGAAAAAAATAAAGGGAAAACATGAACATTTTTTTGTTTTCCTGCATTCCCAGTGCTTTCCTGTTCTTCCTTCCCAGCTGCCAACCAGCACTGTGAAAGGACACCCTGCCAATTTTTCCCTGACATGCGACCTTCAGTCAGAAAGCACTGTGTGGCTGGGCTGGTCCTCTCCTTTTTATCTTGCATATTCAGTACTGAAGGTACTGAATTCAGTAGTAAGTAGATTAATGACCTGTGATACACATTATCAAAGTGGCTTATCTGGTGGGCTAACTGGCTTAAGCTCCCAAAAGGTCTGTGTTATGGTCTATCTGAGATCAGGTGGCCAAAAGAAGAGCTACAGAAAGGGCAATTACTGTGGAAAGGCTGTCCCTCTCCTTCACGGCAGAGCAGGGATCCATAGCCCTTCCTTCTTTTCCTAGGCAAGCTGATATGCTGCAGAATGCCAAGAAAACAGATTCAGAAACGGCAGCTGCTGCGAGATCTAGTTCCATTCCTTCTCCAAAGAGACAGCCCAGGATGGGGCTGCTTTGGTTTACCATATAAAGACAGTCCGACTTTTCCTAAGAGGAGAGGAGGCAATGCACTCGTACTGAGGAATAGGAACCTGCAGTTAGATTTAAGGAAAACTCTGTTAGTGGTGAGGATAGTTAAACACTGCAATGATCCCAGAGGGGTTGTGGGTCCTCCATCCTTGGCAGTATCTAGCATCTGAGGGGCTAGGGCCCTGAGATACTCAGTCTGACTTCAGGGTTAACTCCACTTGAGGCAGGTGGGTGGACCACCTGCCTTCACAAGGTCCAACCCCACCCAAATTATTCTGTGCTTCTAAGAGTAAAAATAACATTATCAGCAGCACAAACCTCCACAGTCTGGAGAAGCCCAAGGAAGTATGGAGGCTTATAGAGCAAAATATTATATTCCCTGAATATTTTCAAACACAAAGAAAGGTGGAGGCACACTTCAATGGAAGCCTTCACCTCAGCAAATCATTTGTTTAATAAGAGTTTGACACTAGGAAACACCTGCTTATACAGGTCACACCTTATTTTGTTCTGCAGCCAAGTGCTCTAACAATTTTATCTTGCTCCCTGACCATCTTTTCACCAAGTAAAAGTGTATCATTTTTTAATGTAACATGAGATGCAGTGCTGCAGCTTGGCTTTTGGCCGCATTTTCCTTCACTGCAGTTTGTACTGTTGTGGGTTGTTTGCTTACTGCTTAACTCATGACTTGTGGGTGCAAATTCAGTCAAGCAGCAGAAGGCTGCAGACTTTACACTTTCCCAAGTTGAAGGTTTTCTTGCTCCAAAATTTCAGTCTAATCTACAAACGTGCTACCCACTAGATTCACCCATTCACTGCAAAGAAGAAAAGGGACCTCTATGCTTGGAGAGGGAAAGGTAGGAGGAAGTAATTCACCAGCACTCAGGCGGTTTGCAGACAGGGAAATATCTCCAGGCTCAACATCTTCTCACCCTGCTACTTTGAAAGCGCTCCATGACATCCTTCCCTTCTCAGGGACATGTGCCCTGGGCACAGGCACAGGGTATGTCCTGCCTCACGCAGAATCAAAGTGGGTCCCAACAGGCACAAACCTGCATTCTCAGACATGGCTTTTCTTCTCCCTAATCGATGCTTTCTGCTTGTTCCGGCCTTAGCCAGGAACTGCAGCTTTCCCACAGGCTCCTAGGCAAGTGTACCCTCCTGGGTTTCTGTGTCCCAGACCACTGTCTGCCCAGGCAGCTGTGCAGGGGGATAGCTCTGTGTGCAGCTCACAGTGCCATGGGTCATGGGCCTGCAAACCCGCAGCAGCTACAGACTTCCTGGACACTTGCTGCAAGCTGGCAGTATGCCCTGAGCCTAGTCCAAAGTGACTTCATGCTCCATCACAGCCGGGGAGTGACTCAGGAGGAGCTTGGCCTGACACTGTCAGGCGGTGTCTGGTTCAGGCACCCCCCCACGCTATTGTCCTCTCTCTTCCCCCACCCCACATTGGCCTGTTCCCAGTGGAGGAGGATTTTGCAGCATTTGTTGGTAGCAAAAGCATTGAAAAAAGGGGATGTGATCTGTGGAGACTGTCTGAGGACAGGGAGAGCCATGGGAGGGAAGGTCCCTGGAGTGTGCAGTGCTGCCATGCGTGGAGGTCACAAATCATCCCCACCCATTTGTAAAGGGCCCAGAGTCACAGCGTGATGCAGAGCACAGTACCAAGACGAACAGAGAGTGTTTGGCATGAGCTGATGGACTCCTGCAGAGCTATCTCTGCAAAGAGGCAGAGTGCTGCACTGTTGTCCCCTGCCCGAGAGAAGTGGCACAGCTCTAACAAAGGGTTTCTGCATCAGTTCCTGCCCCTGTAATGTGCTTCTGCAGGACTCTGAGCAATCTGTTTCTGCATGCCCTTGATGGCTGACCACGTATTGTCCTTCCTGCAAGATGACCAGGGAGGCAGTTTGTGGATGTTCAGGGTCTGCTCAATACCCTCAAGGGCTTAGCCGTACCTGAAACGTTCCTGTACTAGCCTCCTCAGCATCTTTCCTTGCTTTGGGTACTAACTGTGCTGGAGGGTCCTTCTGGTGCTGTGGGGCCAGTTGGAGCATTCACATGCTGAGACAGGATGTTATGCGAGAGAAAGGCAAGTTGTTTTCACTCTTGGTGTAAAACTGTACTCAGAGAGACTACAGTACTGAGAGTGGCCAGGTCACTAGAGAGGTGCTGAGCCCAGGAAGCTGGCCTGCAGGTTGAGATAAGGTGCTGTGCTGAGGGGAGCTTAGCTAAGCACAGCACCACGGAGACTGTTCCCGTGCTGCAGCCACAGCTACCCTTCCCCTGATCCCCTCCAGTGGTGAAGTACTTCAAGGACCAGCAGTGGAGAGCAAATTTGTAGGGTGTCAGGTCCCAGGCATCTCAGAGCATTTTTCATGGATGTGCTGAGACTGCTGGAGACCTAAGGAACTTGGGAGAGGAAACTACTGGCAGCACAGGGGTAGAGACAGGGCTGAGAATATGCAGCAAGGGCAGTTTTCACTCTTCCAGTGACTGGACTGGAAGGGTTAAGCCCCAGTCCTGACCCCCACTTCCCTCTGTCATTCTAGGCAGCAGAGCCAGTTGGTGACAAGAGGCTGATGCTGATGAGGGAGCATGTGAAGACAGAGCTGTGAATGGGGCTTTATCCCAAGAGGGACTTGCCTCTGCTCTGTCCCTGGTTCCTGCCCTGCTGCCAGCACCAGCTGCAGGCAGAGTCCTCTGGGCAGTGATGTGCCAGTAGCCTCTGAGCTGGACATATAGGCAGGGGAGGCAGGAGGACAGTCTGAAGTCCTCTTGCAGTGCATGGAGGTCTCCCAGGAAGAGGTGCGTGGCTGATACGTGCTCCAGTGTATGGGGGTTTTATGAGGGAGCTAGGGGAAGGTCTGCAGGCCAGCCTGGAGTGCCCAAAGCCCAGAGCTGGGCAGGGAATTATTTGGTACAGGGGAGCAGGGTCTCTGTTTAATGATTTCTTCTTGATTCTTTCAGATGAAAGACACAAGAAAGGAAGGACGCAGCCTCGATCGTTCCCTTGTGGTACTGCTCTGGGAGTATTCCACCATGTCCTGCAGCTCTGCCTGGGGGGTGGGCTCAGCCCCAGTGCATGGACCATAACTCTCCAGGTGGCACTACTGCAGAAGGGAGCTCCACCAGACTCCAAAGAATGAGTGGGAGGCATCCCCACTTGAGAAATGTAGCTGCCTTCATAACTGCTGTTGTCTTGATGCTCCAGTCAGCTGTAAGGGTGTAGATTCATCTGTGCAACCACCACACTGTGCCTTCCACAACCAGCTGCCCACCATGCCAGAGCTAGCAGAACTGAGCAGCCCCCGCACCCCAGCAGATGCTAACCACATCCAGAGGAACATTTTGGAGGAGCATGTGGAGCTCTGGTGGTTCCAGGACCCCAAGAAGTCCATCCTGTGCTATGGGGTGGCTGTGGTGCTGATCCTGGCCTGTGGGATTGGGGGCATCATCTTGCTGTATAGCACTAGCAGCCGGTCTGGAGAGTGGCGGCTGGCAGTAGGCACCACACTCTGCCTCCTGGCCCTGCTTGTGCTACTGAAGCAGCTGCTGAGCTCTGCCATCCAGGACATGAACTGCATCCGCAGCCGGGATCAGATCGAGCTCCTGAAGAGCGGGGGCTTCTCAGACTGCCTGGTGCTGCTGCTCAGTGCCCTGGTGCTGGTGGTCTGCGGCATTGTGCTCACCATCCTCTCCACCACGACCATGCAGCTGAGTCCCGCACGGCCGCTGGCTAGCATGTTCACCAGCGGGGTTGTCCTCCTGACTGCCGGCAGTGCCATCCTCCTCTGCTTGCTGCTCTACCTTCTCTGCACCTCCTGCCGCCCAGCTGCTCCTCGGAGCCTGGAGGCTGGCGAGATCCGTGTCTTCACCATCTCTGGCCGTCTTGCCAGCCGGCGGCTTCCTCCCACCTCCAGCATGGCCAACCTGATCTGACCTGGGACACTCCTGTGTGAGCCTCACTGGATACAACCAATCAGCAGGGCTTGTGCTGGCCTTTTCTGAAGGAAGGATGAGTGTCACCGTGTGCCTTGTGCTTCTTTTGAAGATGACTGGCATTTGCTTTGCCCCAGGCTGATGGCACAGCAAGGACTTTTGGTGCCTGGATGGGCTTTGTGACCTGGTACCATGCTGGCCTGGTTGGTCTTTTTTCTCCACAAAGCCTCCTGTGACTGCTACCTGCCTGGCTCTGACCCCTGTCACAGAGTTAAGGTGAGCCTGTCCCACGCCCCCAAGGGCCCCAGTACTTGCTTGGTTTTTGCAGTTCCTAGAGCTGTGCCATGTGCTCTGGCAGGAGAGGCTGTGATTGCGGGTGTTATAAAACCACCCTGTGCTCTGCCCAGGGCCACCAGCTCCTGAGTAAAGTAGAGCCTCTAGCAGCTGAAAAAATGGCAGGAAACATTCTGTGTGTCAGTAGGCACACAGCACAAGTGAAGCAAGCTTGGTGGGAGGTACAGCAGCAGGGCCTGCTCCTGAGAAAGCACCTGTGTGTCTGCTGGAGTGAGCACAGGATTTGCACAGGATTCTGTGAGCCTCAGCATGGCTGGACCACACATGACATGCTGTTTGTGTTTGCAGTGCCAGCGTCTGTTCCACTATCACAGTTCTACAGTCCACCATCTTCTGTGCTTATCAAAGGAGTGAGCAAAGGGTGTTGGTGTCAGGGCCCTGATAGGTTATCAGTGCTGGGCTGTGTTGGGGCTTCAGTCACACAAGCCACAGACAGCGAGATGCAGTCACTGGGAGATAGTGATGGGATGCCTGAATCCCAGGGCTGGGGCTGCTGCTCTGCAAGGACTGTGAGAGGAGAGTACTGTTTCCTAGACCAAGGCACCTCTGTGCTGCAGGAGCACTGCCTCTTGTCCTGTCCTTGCTTATGCCCAAGGTGTTTCTGTCTCCCAAGAGCTGCAGCTGCTGTGGGGCAGAAAAGGTCTTCTGCTGCTAGTTGGGCATTTTCCTGTGAACTGAGGCTAATTTATCTGTAAAAATTTTCATTTCTTCCATACAACCACAAAACATTTCACTGCCCCTTCCACAGATACAGATCCTAACCTCCTAGAGAAGCTGCTGCTATACAACCTCTTCATCTTCCTGTCTGCTCCCATCTCCCCCTCATCTGAGCTGCCTTGCCCCAGTCATTATTTTTGGTCATTATTTGCTAAGATCCCTCTGTAATGAAAAATGACTGAGTAATTATTTTTTGGTGTCTAGTAGCAAATGTATTTGGAAGATGAGTGTAACTCATTCCCTTAGTAACAGCATGAATCATTGTGTTACACCTGGAGGCAATGTCAGAGTTCAGCACCAGTGAACACCACCAGATATACACTGGGCAATGAGGAATTCATCCCTTTACAGCTACCACCATGATACCCCTTCTGCACCCAGATCACCTGAGAGCAATTCTGTATTATCTGTTCTTGCCCTGCTCCTGCTGACATTCTTTTCCTGAAGCCTTGGATTGTTCTTCTCAAAGTACTGGAATGTCATTTTGTCTTCTCTTTCTAGGTCTCTGTTACTTCTGCATTTTCCTCTCCCACTTTCACATCATCAGTAGATTTTATTAAACTGCTGTTTCAGTTCCATTATTCTGCCCATGAGTTCAGAGTGTGTTACTGCAATCAGGTCCTTCTGTTCTAAATCCTATGCAAAAACCAAGAGCCATCCTTCCCTCTAAGCTATTTGACCCCACGTCCAGCAAGAGCCTTGTGCCTACACAGCGAGGGCCAGGCTAGTGTTGGGACAGTTTTGCACCACCAGCAGGGCTGAAGCTCTGTATGTCTGTGTCAGTGCATGTGCACTAACACCAAGCTGCACCACCAGCAGTGCTGAAGCTCTGTTTGTCTGTGTCAGTGCATGTGCACTGACACCAAGCTGCACCACCAGCAGGGCTGAAGCTCTGTATGTCTGTCAGTGCATGTGCACTGACCCCAAGCTGCACCACCAGCAGGGCTGAAGCTCTGTATGTCTGTCAGTGCATGTGCACTGACCCCAAGCTGCACCACCAGCAGGGCTGAAGCTCTGTATGTCTGTCAGTGCATGTGCACTGACCCCAAGCTGCACCACCAGCAGGGCTGAAGCTCTGTATGTCTGTCAGTGCATGTGCACTGACCCCAAGCTGCACCACCAGCAGGGCTGAAGCTCTGTATGTCTGTCAGTGCATGTGCACTGACCCCAAGCTGCACCACCAGCAGGGCTGAAGCTCTGTATGTCTGTCAGTGCATGTGCACTGACCCCAAGCTGCACCACCAGCAGGGCTGAAGCTCTGTATGTCTGTCAGTGCATGTGCACTGACCCCAAGCTGCACCACCAGCAGGGCTGAAGCTCTGTATGTCTGTCAGTGCATGTGCACTGACCCCAAGCTGCACCACCAGCAGGGCTGAAGCTCTGTATGTCTGTCAGTGCATGTGCACTGACCCCAAGCTGCACCACCAGCAGGGCTGAAGCTCTGTATGTCTGTCAGTGCATGTGCACTGACCCCAAGCTGCACCACCAGCAGGGCTGAAGCTCTGTATGTCTGTCAGTGCATGTGCACTGACCCCAAGCTGCACCACCAGCAGGGCTGAAGCTCTGTATGTCTGTCAGTGCATGTGCACTGACCCCAAGCTGCACCACCAGCAGGGCTGAAGCTCTGTATGTCTGTCAGTGCATGTGCACTGACCCCAAGCTGCACCACCAGCAGGGCTGAAGCTCTGTATGTCTGTCAGTGCATGTGCACTGACCCCAAGCTGCACCACCAGCAGGGCTGAAGCTCTGTATGTCTGTCAGTGCATGTGCACTGACACCAAGCTGCACCACCTCTGCCTGCATCAGAGCTTTCACAGTTACTCCCAGCTCCCCTAACCTGCATGAGTGGACAGAGTGCAGCTGTCTGCACACCAGCTGTTTTGCACATCTGGTTATTTCTGTGAAGATGGGTGACTGTGCCCAGCTGGCAGGTCTGTGCTGCCTACATGCCAATGTGAATCCTCCCCTCCACAGCCCCTTCAAAATACATGCCCATGAGTCGTGCCATAAAAGGATGCTCGTGACCCATACCAGCAACCTGAAAAAAAATGTTGGCTGGGAACAAGCTGTCCCCAAAGATGGTGGTTTGGGGGTCTGCCTGCCCAGGTGGATAGGCTGCACTGCTGCAGTCACTGGCTCACCTCTGCAGCAGCAGTACCGTCTTGTTCCTTTCTTGGTTCTTGTGTTGTGTGTGGAAATACACAATAAAGTATTACGGAAGTTGACTGTGTTGAAGGTCAATACTTGAGTGTCAGCCTCTTTGTGGAGAGGGAGGTGACAGAGCTATGCAGAGTTCACCTCTGCTCAGGCTGAACCTAGGGCAGAAATCATGACAGCCCAGGGTCCTTCCTGTGGCTGTGGTTACACCACCACAGTCCTTCAGATGCATGTACTTACCGCCTGAGACACGATTTCCACCTCCAGACGCACACATCTCCCTCTGCTTTAGGGTCTAGACATAGCTGGTCTCCCTTACCACCATGCTGTGAACCTAAGACCTTGTCATGCCCCTGAAGGATGCTCACGTGGAGCACACAAAGCCTCCTAAATATGCCGGTGCCGGATGGTTTGTTTACATTAAAGCTGTTGCACCTTGTGGTAGGGCTGAGCCCAGGGCCTCGTGGCAACAGCCACTGCCTGCAATGAGCCTGGAACCAGTCTGCCTGCATACCTGCTGCTGCTCCCATCCGCCAGCCTCAGCCATGGGCCTTCCAGCAGCTTCCCGAGCAAATCCCCTTGAAAGGGCTCCTCCTTTTCTGCTCTGACCCCCTTATACTCCCAGCTCTGCATGCCAGATGCATTTCTCCCCACATGAGCTGCAAATTTTCTGCCCACTTTCACTGGAGCTGCCTGGAGAGGGAGCAGAGAGGCTGCCACTGGACCAGAGCCCTGCACACCAGAAAACCAGCTGTATCTGCTCAGTTAAAGAATAAGCAGGTGGGCCTGCCAACAGGGTCAAAGTAGACAAGCAACCCACTAGGCAGTGAGGGATGAGAGCGAGCAAGATCATGGATAAATAAGCCTCAGCAGTTGTATTTTTAAATCTCTTTTAAGACGTTACTGAGACCAGAAGTAAAATACTGCATCTAGCATGAGTTCACGTGATTGAAAAGCATGTAGAAAAGCCCAGAAAATACATTCCAAAGATAAGGGAAAAACACTTTTACAGCTCTCAGATTTAAGTCTTCCATCTTATCTAAAAGATACTAACATTTTCCAAAAAATACATTTTGAAAAGTACCTTTTAAGATGAGACCAGAAGGCAAAACATGCATCAGTGACTGCAAAAATAAAGCTCAGTTTAGAAATAATGGCATTTAAGAGTGAAAACTGGCTGACCACTGAAACAGACCAGCAGTTTTTCCTCCTCACGGCTTCAAATGTCATGTTCAATCTCTGGCAGATGCCTTAAATCACTGGCCTGCATTGTTCATCCAAGACCTGACCCAGTCATACCCTTTGGTTTACATTCTCTAATTTGTATTATTTACTCCTGTACAGACTGTGCTCTATAAATGTCTTAATGAGCAGATAAACAGAAAGGCCATTTACAGTGAAATGGAGGTTTGCAGGAGGCAAGGGAATTAGCCGTGTGGCAGGGATGAAGGCAATGCCGTCCCTGTGATGATACCACACACTCTGGAGGTGACAGAGAGATTCCTGGGCTATCAGAGATGGTAACAACCAGGCTGCACCCTGGGAAATCTTCCCAGCCAGATGATGCCAGGTTTGTGAGTCACTCGCTAAGGAGGGTGGATGCCATTGCTGCTCCCTGCTTTTAACTCCATCATGACCCACACAGGCACAACTGGCTACAGCAGAAAGAGCCTGCACTGTCCCACGTGCTGGTTATTGTACCACAAAGATGACAGGAATGCAGAAGCTATAACGTTTGTGTAACTCCACGGTTAGAGATACAGATGAGACTCTGCAAGGGGTGCTGGGGAACAGGGCTGTCTCACCCCAGCACATCTGCCTGCCCACCACCACAACCAGTGCCACCAAGAGGTTTGCTCAGCTCTGCAAAGCTGAAGTGGGAAAGGTAGGTGTCGTTCTAGCATGTCTTGCTGGAGAGGGGAGGCAGAAGAGTAAGAGAAGAAGGGACACATCCCGAAGCAATGCTGGAGAGATGTGCACAGAAACCCTGCAACAATAACCAGGGCTGTCGGCACCACAGCAGGTGACAGATTTTTTGCACAAGAGACCCCATTGTTCCACAGACTTGTTGTCTCACCACTGCAGTTAACAAGGAATGTGTTTATGATCCTTGAAAGCATATGCAAAAGAAGACAAGCTCCAGCTATGGAGCCACCGTCTTCTCCCAGCATCGCCCCAGGGAAAGCCCTAATGAAGCACTGCAGGCAGACACGGGGTTAAATCATGCTTTAATCACACTCTGGAGTGAAAAAGCATTGAGGGACAGAGGAGGGCTGGGTTCAGCACTGGAGCTAATGCGCGAAACACTGCAGGGAGCACCAAGCTAGGCTCCTCTTGCCATCCCACCAGACTGCCTGGGCAAGATAGGCACCATCTCCTTCAATCTCAGCATCCGAGCAGGGCCGGGAGAGCAGCGGCAGATCCAGTGTCCCCATGCTGGTGCAGCCCCACCGGCATCAAGCAGAGACATCACAGGGCTGGCTGCTTTCAGTCTCCATCACTATTCCCAGCCCACCCTTTCTCTTCTGTCCACCCATTTCTTCCTGTCCCCAGCAACGTGAGCCTGAGAGCAGGCAGGAACGGGAAGGAAAGAGGATGGAGGTGGGAGTGACAGCGAGATGCCATAGTGGTGCTGGCTGGGCTACAGGTTCAGATGGAGAGGTGCAATTCTCGCTCCTCTTCCTCTCGCAGCTGCTCACTTGGCTGGATATAGTTGTCCTCAATAAAGCCATCATCATCCTCTGCCTGCAGGTCGGTAGCACCACGTATGGAGTGGCTGTCACAGGCCCCCCGGTCTGAGGAGTCCCTGTCCCAGTTACTGCTGTCCTCCATGGGGCTGCCTCCAATCGAGCTGGTTTCCGGTAGTGGCCGGTGGCGGTAACTGGCAAAGTTCTTGTGGAAGAGCTTGCACTTGGCTGCCAGTGCTATCAGGATGGAGATGCCAATTGCTGCCATGATGAATCCCACCAGGTATGGCCAGCTCCTTCCCCCCTTCCCTACAGGTGGTGTGGTGGCTGCAGCACAGGAAAGACACATCAGAGCCTGGTGGGTCAGCCTGTGGCATATTCAGCACTCCTCAGCAAGCCAGACCCATGCACATGGTGTGCAGCCAGTACTGAATTGCTTTTGTTAGGAACAAAGTGATCTTCATCAAGATCTAGCTACCAACGCAGTGTGGACACTGCAGGCAAAACTGCAGAGCAGCTAGCTGTCTGTAGTGCCTGTCTACTAGTGCCTATCACCATGGAGCCTGTACTTTCTGAGCTTTGTGGCATCGGTCAACTTTTCTGTTGCAAAGCCAGCAAACATCTCCAGGTGTTTGCTGGGCACTCTCCCCATCAAGCTACCATTGAAAGCAAGTCTCTCCCTACCAGGCCATGGCCCCAGCAGTAGCTAGGCAGCCTGAGCCCCTGGGACAGTGGGGCAGAGCAGGACATCTCTGCCTGCAGTCCTCTCTGGGATGACAAAAGACAGGAGGAAGCTAGACCCTACAGATGCATCCATAGCTGAACAACTTACTGTTGCTGTAGGTCACTGTGATCTGCTGTGCTGTGCTGTCACCTCGAGGAAACCGATGTTTTGTGGGGCAGCCCAGATCCTTGTAATCCAGCGCTACAACCTTCTGTCCCTGCAGCCCTGGAGGCGATGCACAGGTCACCTGCACAGCTGGGAGATACATGGATAAGGTGAGGTGGAGGATTTCACCCATCTTATCCCCTGTTGAGAGAAGGTGATCCACGCTTGTTCCTTGGTTCACGGGGTACATCGCAAGGTGCCCCTGGCTCTGCCCTCCAGCATCACCGACCTCAGGATGTTGTAAAGCACAACCAAAGAAAAAACTCCCTGACCAAGGAACAATGTGACTGTGTGACTGTAATTAGCAGGCTCCTTTTAACAGGATAATGCCAAATTCCTGGATACTGATAGAAGCTTCAGTGTCATAGGGCTGCTCTTGCCTGGGAGGGTTGGAACCTGATTCAGCTCCTGAGTCAGCAGCTCTTGAAAATGTGGACATTCCACGTAGATACATAGAAGTGGAGCCCCTTCCCCAGGAGAGTGGCTAAATTACCCTGCTGCCATTCCTTGAATTCTTTGGCATTGCCTGTAACTGCAAGTAAGAGACAAGACGCATCACCTTGCATTTTGCTATCCTTCAACAGGGTGGGAGAGGTCCCTGGAAAACCATCTTGGAGCCTGCCCAAAGGTTGGCATAAGGACTGAATGGGAAGCTGGTACCCAGACTTCCTTCTGCCAAACAGGTCTCCTGCCACCTGCCCCTGTCCACTTACCTTGCCTGCGCTGTAGCCACTGCTGCAGAGGGTACACGCTGCAGTTGCAGACCCATGGGTTCCCTTCCAGCTGGACCTGTGGGACTGCCTCCATCAGCTGCAGGCTCCAAGTGTCTGCAGACACCAGTGCATTGTGCTGCAGGTCCAGGTGGACAAGAGCCTTCAGCGGCAGGAAGAAAGGGACCTCGAGCTCTTGCAGACTGTTGTTTCTTAGGAGCAGTGTGTGCAAGTCTCCCAAGCCCTTGAAAGTGTCCTTGTGGAGGTAGGTGATACTGCAGCTGCTCAGGTCCAACATATGCAGTGCCCCGAGGTTGGAGAAGATTCCTGGGCTCAGTGCCAGCAGGGCATTGTTAGAGAGGTTGAGGGAGTGCAGAAAAGGGAAGTGCATCAAGAAAGTCCCATGATGTGGCACAACCAAGGAGTTGAAGGAGAGGTCCAAACCAGCGATGTTGCTTGGAAGGGAACTTGGAGCATGCAGGAGGTTCTTCCCATTGCAGTCAGCCCATCCCTGTGAAAAGAGCTGCTGTCTGAGATGTGCCAATGAGGATATCTAGACTGGGACTCCTCAGAAGTTCAAATACCTTCACTAATTACCCTTACTCCTGAAGCACACTAAATAAACTGGCATTTCTCTCCCACAGTAAGTTAGGCAGTTATCCTACAACTAGTAAACAAAATAGACATGGGACCATTCACTCTCCCAAAAGTCCAGCAGTGCATGCTGAATGATCAGCCCACATGGAGTGATTTTTTTTTTCTCTGAAGAAAAGGTGGCCAAATTCAAGCTGCTTTTGGAGACTAGTCCTCACCATGTGTTACTTCTGGCATGGCTTTAGGTGAGAGGTGGCCAGCTGCCCCATGTGAAGCTGCCAGAGAGCAGATCAGCGACTTCAGTTCAGTTGGGCAAGCACAGGCTCCTGCTTGGTGTTGTGTTTGGGCCTGGCAGGCAGACATGCTGTGCTGGAAGTTTGCTGCAGTCTACCATCCCAGGACCAGGTTTCCTGGTCTGTCTGCTTTTCAGCTACCTGGCCTTTCCATTTCATCGCCTCTGACGTGGTCACCTTCTTTTCATCTTCCTATTGACCTAGAACTCCTATCAGGCCCTGCTGTCCCTGCTCACTAGAGGAAGAGAAGTGCACTTATAAACCCGGTCTGCTGAGGACCAGGTTGCAACAAGCTAAGCCACAGGGACACTGCACAGGTCCCGTCTCAAGTTTAAATATGGCTGGACTGGGCTCAGTGAGGTTGGGGAAAACAGTTCAAACCTTTTGAGGGAGCATCTGAGAGCTCAGTGGGCGGTGATGCTCAGTGCCATCCACCTACAACAGCTGCTTTTCTAGCCTCCTCCCAGTTCCTGCCCAGGTGCTCATCCCAATGGGATGGGCTAGTTTTATTTCCTGCTGGTCACCAGGCACTCGGGGATCCTAACTCCACAGTTGCCCTGACCCTGGCTTTAGTCACTGGATCACCGCAGAAGGGAGCAAGGGCCTGAAAGCCATCAGGAGTGCACCTCTCTGCAGCTGTACAACGGCTGCAGCGAGACCCTCAGAGTCGGAAATGCCACTACTCAGACGAGGCTTTGCCAGCCTTGTCGTGCTCTGATAAACAGACCAGACAATACGATGTGTTTGGTCTGAGGCTGGTGGCAGGGGTGCTTCAGGGCTGGGAGCAGGACAGACAGGCTCCAGGTGTGGGTAAACCATCTCTGTGGATGCTGGCCGCCGGCACAGAGTAGCTCCCGGTTAACTCCCCTTGCTCCTGTGGGTTTTCATTGCTCCTCGTCTCTCAAGCCATACAGATTAGGAGCTGCCTGCCAGGGCCTGCTGCCCTGCAGGCACACGGTGCCACCACCCAGCAGTGCTGACGGGGACTGCGAGTGGGGTGCCCCTGCCCACACCCAGCTGCTACCCATGCCGGAGGACCCTCGCCCTCCCTACCTGGCTATTGAGGCTGCAGGGGTGTCCCATCATCGCCGACCAGGCACAGAGGAAGCTGCAGAGCCCGAGCAGACATGTAGGAGCCATTTGGCTCCAGGAAAACGCCAGGCAGAAAAACAAGTTTCAAGGGAAGCTGGGAAGCCGGCAGGGCCGGCGGAGCCGGCTGAGGTGTGGCCGTGGCCGCACGGCCCAGGGCCCGCGCCGAGCCCCAGCGCCCCTCCCCAGCCGCACGAGCCTGCAGCCCCCCAGCACCTGGGAGCCAAGGCGGCTGCCGCCGTGGCCTCGCTCCCTCCCCGACGGCTGGGCGAGGGTGAAAGGTGGCAGTGCTGGTTACACATTAACAGCCACGCCCCGCCACCTCCCACCCACTGACTCCTGGAGCAGGGGAGCAGGGCACCTCTGGCACCTGCCTGGAGGACTGTGGAGGTGCCGTGGGGGATGTCCCAGTAGGAGTAGAGCACCAGGAGGTGCTGGAGGGCCGGAGGAGAAGGTGGGCAGCTCTGAGGCATCCACCCTGAGATGGCCGTGCTCAAAGAGCGCAGTGTGAAGCCAAGTCTGGCTCCACACACCCGGAGCAAGGACATGCAGCAAAGCTCAGCCAAAGAAGCTGGGGCTGAGGCAGTAGGAAGGTGTCCCACAGGAAAATAAAAGTCTTATCGGGATGCAGGTGGAGAGGTGTTTAAAACACAGCACACAAGCAGGTCCCTGGGCTCAGCAGTGGCTCAGCAGCACTGGAGATACACTGAAAAAAATGTAACTTTCCTGAGCAGCACCCAGGGCACCTGTGATGATTCCAGAAGGCGAGGGTGCCCCACCACCTCTGGCACCCTCCGCTCATCAATAGAGCTCCCCAATATCCCTGGGAAATCACATCAAAGCAGCATCTTGTGGGGTGGATCAGTAAGCAAAGGCCAGCAGAGCCACAACCCAGGCAGGAGGAATGCTGGCAGCACCCACTCCTGGCTTTGCCTCTGAAGCTGGAGGGAGCCACAGGCTCTCTTCCCTCTTCCCTGCTCACCACTCTCCATTCCCACTGCTACTTACTGGCAGGAAGCCAGATGCCAACAAAAGTGCTGTGGTCCAGCAATTTCCCCAGCACTGGCCAGGACAAGGCAGCCCTTCCCCCCACAGCTGTGAAGGGACTACTTCGCAGTTGTGTGTCCCACCCTTTCCTTAGGGAAGGGTTTCCAGCAGCCTGTCCTTCATCCTTCAGGAGTGGTGGAAGCTAATATAGCCAGGCAGCTGCCTGCTCCCCAGCAGCCCTGCCGATATGACTGAGTGAACTGGCGATGCTTGGCCACCCTGCTACTGGGCTGGTCTTACGCTTTGACAGCAGCAACCCCCAACCCAGAAACAGCCAGAGAAGCAGGGCTAGAAAATGTTGCTCAGGCAGCTGAGGCTGCCAGTGGATTCACAGGGCGTTTGCACTTCCTATCAGGAAATGTATTGGTGCATTATGGTTTCTGGCATGCCGTGTTGTCCATTAGAATGTGCAAATGATAACAAAAAAAAGGTATTTTTGTCACTCTTTTTAAAAAAAGTCTCTTGTGATTCAGCAAAAAATGTTAAGGTGTGGGAAGTCAGCAGATGTTCAGGTGGTTTCCATGTGCTGTGGGTTGGGCAGCTGGAGCTCTCTATAGTATGGGAGAGCAACTGTGGTGAGCTCCTTTGCCTGGGCCCAGCTGCACCCATCTCTCTGTTTTCTTCTTTGGAGATACACAGGGTTAAACTGGAGCTGTTCTGCTTGGGTGTCCCTATAAAACCTCCCCAGCCCAAAGGATTCATGCAGATAGACACCTCTTATTCAAATGTTCCTAAGAATAAATGTAAGGAAACAAATCAGCTTGGGTCAGGTCCCTCAATGGATCCTTGAAATCTCTCAGGCATCCCCTGGTGTGGAGAGCAGATCCCAAATGACTCCCATTCCCCCCTAAAAAGCAAAGCAATGTGCTATTTCCCCTTCAGCAGCAAGATGGGCAATGCTGTGCTCCTTGGAGGAGTGTCCTGCAGAATCTACAGTTGCAGAGCCTTCCCATGAAAAAAAATGTTTGTTCTATGTAAATAACTGTGTCCTCAAACAGAACCTTGTGTCAGAGGACATCTCACAGAGCACATCATATTTCACAGCTCTGTGTGCTGCCAGAGGAGGGCAGAATGCATTACAGCCCCACACACAACGTGTGAAAGCATGTGGTGACATGATGGCAACTGAGGCTTTGAGTGTGAAGGTCCCTGCAGCCAGTGAGTTAGGAGAAGCTGCCATTTGTTTACCTGTTTGTGTACCTATCCCCTTCCTGCAGCTGTACTGAGTGTGCAGGTGAGCCAGCATGCTTGCAAATGGTCCTGGGGTGAGTTGAGTAAAAGGGTTTGTGAAGTTCCCCAGGAGGACACCCAGGGCAGGAGTAACCAGTATGGACTGCCCACCCCCTGAGCATTCTGCTGCAGGATGGCCTCTTGCTCCTCATTTACATCATGGTTGTGCTTTGGGGGCTCTCAAAAAACAGAGCCTTCTGTCTATGCACAGCCCACAGCAAAACCACCATGCTTAGTTTTCCAGGCAAATGGGTACAGCTGCACCTGGTGTCCATCTTTTTCATATCCCCTCCATCCCTCCTGTCATAGAATGGCTGAGTGGCTGTGCTGGGGGAGCCCCTGCCTGCTGCCATCCCTCCTTCTGCATGCCGTGGGCACTTTGTGGCCCTGGAGCACATTGTTAATAGTCGGAAGCGATGAATGGATTTCCCCTTCCTCTCCATGTGTGCTTTAGATTTTTGACCGGATGCAACATGGGCTCGAGACACACCAAAACATGAGGCTCGCTCCTCAGCAGCCCTGTCTTTCACATGGGAACAATTCCATTTGTGAAGCAGCATGAGGTTTGGCAGATGAAGCTCACGGTGATTTCCTAGGGAATGACTTGCATTTGCCAGGAGAAAAGCCGGGAGCCTGCAGGAGGCTGGAGTGCTCTCACAGAAGGGATGGGTGTGCAGCCTCCTGGGGCTGGGGGACAGGGAGTCTGTGCTGTAGCCATGCCTGTGCCTATGCTGATGCCGGTGCCAGCACTGTGCATAGGAAAGCACTCAGGGAAAGCCGGATTTTCTGCTGCTTTCCCTCTCCTCCCAGGCGTGCTTCCTGCAGCACAGCTTTATCCCCCAGCAGTGGGTGCCTTCCCGAGCAGACTGGCTGGCTTTTTGTTGTCCCGCTTGTGCTCCTGCTCATCCCCTTTCAGCCTTTGCAGGCACGAGTCAGACCCCAGCACAACACAGAGCCCAGGTATGGCCATGCCTCAGCAGCCCAGCAGCCCAGCTCATGATGCTGGGAGGCCCATATGTCACAAGGTGTGTACGGCCTCAGCATTGCTGCATGCTGCTTGCCAGCGAAGAGCTTACACAGGGCAGCTCCTGCCAGCTCCTGGAGTCAGGGCCGTCTCCAAACAATGGGTGGAGAGCAGGAAACGTCGCATGGGAAACAGGATTTGGCTCCGCCGCTGCCACCGCCAGTCACGGCCCCTTGGCCCCTTTCCTTTCCCTGCTCCAGAGCGCCCTTCCCACAGCCATCAGCCGCAGGGCTGCACTGAAGGGATGGGGATGCTGCTGTCCATGCGGGCTAGGCCATGAAACTCTCTCCACGGCAGGGGAGGAGCGAGGTTGAGACACCTCTCAGCCAGTCTAGGGCTTCGGCATGGCTCAAGAAGCCCTGAACACACGGCCCTAGCCGTGGAGAGGTGGGTGCCTGCTCCCTGGGAGAGCTGCCACCGGGCAGGGAATCTCAGTGGTGTCTTTGCCATCAAGCCTCATTCCTGAGCAACTGGGTGGCCACCGAGAACCAAGGGACAGGATTATCTTCCTCTCTGTGCCTAGACAATGCATCAGAGGATATGGTCCCAACTGCCCTGGACACCAAGCAGCAGGACAGAGGCAAGATGGGGGTCACAGGCACAGAGCAGGGGTCCCGAGGTGCCGCTCACATGGAGCTCCTAGGCAGCTGTGGCCTCCAGCTCTGAAGCCTGTGGCTGAGGTATGCCAGGAGTTTCCTAATCTCTGCCAAATTCGGGATATGGAACTCCAGATTTATCTTCTGCTTCTCCTTGCACGGCTGGCAGGTAAGTCACTCCTTTCCCTCTGCCTTAGGGAGCACCCTCTGCGGGGGGTTTGGTGGAATGAGGTGACTGTGAGCTCAGTGGCGCCATCGGAGCAGGGTTTGGAGGGAGGAAACATCCCTTTGTGACCTGCCGTTTGAAGACCTCAGAGGCCATCAGTGCCCTTCCCTACCTGCCTGTCCCCATCAGAGGGCTGGGGCATGGGCAGTCTGTGGGAGGAGAGGGTCCCGAAAAGTCCAGTCCTGCTGCATTCTTGGCTCTTGGTGGGGAGTTAACCCCGTGGGGATCTCTAAAAGGAGACTGGGAATGTCTACCATGCCATCCTAGTGAGTCTACAACTGACTCGGTTGTGCCTAGTGGGCTGCAGGTGGCAAAAATGTTCTGGAAGGGGGGTGGAATCTAGGTGACAGTTTTTAACCCTGAGTTGGGGCTGGGACAGCTGTACCTTTGTCTAGCTGAGACATACCCTTGTGCTTCCCCACCCCAGGGGCCATCCTAGACATTACCCTGATAGCCAATGTGCAGAGCTTGTCCCACTCCAACTTCTTCCTCTCCTGTGTCATGGGGGAGCGCGATGTGAGCTACCTGCAGATCGAGCGGGAGAACAAGATCGTGATGACACACCCCAAGACTGGCTTCCAAAACTACCGCAACCGCAGCAACCATGTCCAGGCCAGGGGCTTCTCCATGGCTGACCTGGTGGGAATCCTCTACTGCCTGGGGCGCACCCCAACTGAGCAGGCCCAGGTGGTATATGTGCACAACAGCCACAATGGTGAGTGGCTGGGAGGCGAGTGGGCAGCTCTTCACCTGCCAGCTGGGTCCACACAGGAGATACTTACCCCATGCTTTGCAATTGTGGTGCAAATTGGCCTGGCGAGGGGACAGTGATGACCTACAAGCTAGGTTTGGGGTCTACCAGCACCAGTGAGGTTGAGGTGGGGAGGGTGTTCAGGTGTAAGACCACGGCTGAGCCCCATGGAGGCATGCAGTGGGCAATGGGCAGCAGCATAGGCAGCCAGCTGGGCTAGGAATGGTGCTGTGGGGCAGGGCAAGGTCCGAGAGGAAATCAGGTGCTCTTGGAGGATGTGGTGGGGTCTGGAAATCATTAACCAGGGTTGGGGGTAGCCCATTTGAGCTGTGCTGGACTCATGCCACAGGCTGCCAGGGAGATGGTAGTGCTCATGTGCATCTCTGACAGCCTCCCTGAGAGCTTGGCAAGCACCTTGGCACAGCAGCATGTCACCACTGGGATATTGCCAGGCAGCACTCCCATGATGCACTGTAGCCAAAGGTACTGCTGGACTCTTGTGCCCCACTCCCATTTTGGGCCATAAATGCTGAAAGGGCCTCTCAAGGCTGTCTAGGAGCAGGAACACCACCCAGGATAACACTCTGCCACACTGCCCACCCTGACCTCTGCTCCATTTTTGCTTAAGACTTTGCAAGACTATTAGGACAAATCTTCTGTGATAGATGTTTTCCTCAGGACACTTTCTAGCTCTTTTTAGAAAGTTTTGGCTAAAACAGTTGAGCTTTTGCTGAGAACAAAGTGAGGGGATACAAGTTTCCCTGTCTGTGTTTAAAACACAGCTTTAGCAAGCAGCCCTAGTCTCTCTGAACTGGGGAACAGAGGCTGTGGATGTATTAGTGTGCTCCATGCATTGCTCAAGGAGCAGGGACCAGCCTGTGTCCTCAGCAAGAAGCTCAACCTGTAAATGGCAGCAGTCCTGTTGGAAACAGTGCTGGCTGGTCTGGGCCAAGAAGACTGGCAGAAAGGTGCCAAGGGAGGAAAGCAAAAGCAATGGAAGACAGCACAGGGGGCATGGACAGTGGAGTGGAGGGAGGGTGTGAAAAACACAGAGGGGACTCAACCCCCCAGATGTTCTTGTATGTTAGTCATGGAAGGAGGTGATGACTCTGAGACTCCATCAATCTGACAGACTGCCCCATTGGGAGGGAGCTTCCAGCCAACCCTCCGGTCCTGGTTTGACGCAGTCAGGCTAAAGTAGAACTCAGGATCTGGGTCCAAGCCCCTGTGGGAATCACAAAGCACAAAAAATGGACTTTTTCATAAGTGTCAAACAAGCTCTGTTTAAATTTAGAGAAGGAAAAGTTTAAAAAACAGGAAAAGGTAAACAAGAAAATTACATCTTTGCAGGGGAAGGGAAGGCTGTGTGCAAAATCCACAGGGGAGGTTTGTTAAGTCCACGAGTGCACCAAGGCAGGCAAAGGTGAGGAAGCAGCAGATGAGGAATGCTGTTAGAGGAAAGCTAGCACCTCCCAAAAGGCCATGAACAAAGAAGAACAGAAGAAGGAAGATAAACTTTGGAAGTTTTGCTGTAAAACCAAAATAAATCACAGCAAAGAGATCCTGGGGAGCAATTCAGAAGGGTTTAACTCTGGCAATAAACTACTTTTTTACAACAGTCGGTCAGAGCAGGAAGATACTCGGGGCGGGGGAGGGGGGGGGGCACGGGAGAAGAATTGCAGAGAACCAAAATCCTTTTCATTTTGCATCCATGTGCACAGTAAGGCTTGCTGTGGGATCTAAAATACCAGTGCACATAGCAGGAGACAGATGATTAAATAGCCAAACAGAGCAGCACACTGTTGCCAGGCTGGGCTTGCTGTGAGATGGGCTGTGCCTCTGCCGTGAGATGGGCTGTGCCTGTGGGGCTGCTGCTGGAATACCAGCCTTTCCTAAAAGCTTTCTGGATAAGGAGTCACAGGTCTGTAAACCCAGAATGGAATGGTGCAAATGAGTAGAAACCATGCTATGGAGCGTAATTTGTACTTCTGTGGTCCTTGAGAAGGAAGCGGCATGAAGGGCCTGGAGAATGAATCTCATGAAGAGCGACTGAAGGAGCCAGGGCTGTTTTAGTTTGAAAAAGAGGAGGCTGAGGAGAGACCTCATCACTGTCTACAGCTCCCTGAAAGGACATTGTGGAGACATTGGTGCTGGTCTCTTCTCACAGGTGAGAGTAATTAGAACAAGAGAGAATGGCCTCAAATTGTGACTAGGTAGATTTAGACTGGATATTAGGGAATTTTTTTTTCACAGCAAGAGTGGTCAGGCATTGGAATGGGCTGCCCAGGGAGATTGTTGAGTCACCAACCCTGGACGTGTTTAAAAATTGTTTGGATGTGGTGCTTGAGGATGTGGTTTAAGGCTGAACTTTGTAGAGTACAGATATCGGTTGGACTTGGTGATCCTGAGGGTCTTTTCCAACCTGAATGTTTCTGTGATTCTGTGAATTTGCAGCAGTGGGAGGATCTCCAGGGTGGCAGCAGTGAGGATTTTGTGAGTGATCCAGTGTGACCTGCTATAGGTGGTCCTGCGCTGGCAGGGGGCTGGACTAGATGAACTTTTGAGGTCCCTTCCAGACCCTAATATTCTGTGATTCTGTGACTCACTTGACGTTGTTTGCTCAGGTTCCTGAAGAAAATTGGGAAAATTCCCTTTCAAAGGCTCTTTGGGGGAAACTGCACCCATAGGGTGGCAGGAGAGGTCTTTGTGTGGATACTTAACTGACTAAAAGAAAGGGAGCAAGAATAGGAGTTAATCTGTGGTTCTTGTCACATGGGGGAGTCCCGATTAGCATGGTGGCTGGGTCTGCAGCTACCTGTGCTGGTTACAAGCTCTTGAACAAGCAGCTATGCCAGCTACTGTCCCTGAGCTGCCCAGAGAGACAAGACAATGGATGAGCTCTGTGAGGGGCTGCAGATGCCAATGAGCAGTGGAGTGACATAAAATTCAGTTTAGGTAAAGGCAAAGTACAGTGTTTGGGGATCCTCAGGGGATGTGTCAGGCTCTCACTCTGTTGAGTGAGATAGAGTGGAACAGAGTGAGACAGTGAGGGCCATATCTGTGTGCCCTTCATAAAGGACTCCAAAGTCTGTGGTAAAAAGATCCCAGCTAGAGGGATGGGTGGGGAGGTGATTCTGGGGAATTACTGAGCTGTGTGACCTGCAGTGCCCTTCCCAGGGTGTCTGCAGCATGTGCTGTTTCCTCCTGGCCCCTGGCCTCACCCAGCTGCATGTGCCTTAGCTCCAGCCTGGGGTGGGTGTTTTAGCGTGTGCAAGCTGGTGTGCTGGTGAGATCCAAGAGCCGGTGCCCGCCTGTGCCCTCTTTTCTGTCTGCTATGGCACGCCTAGGGCTTGGTTTCCCAGGCTGTAATGTATTTATAGCCCTGTTTGTGTTCAAAGCTGGGCTCTGGCTGACTCACATTCATGCCCTGAGAACTCATTGCTGCTGCATGCCCCAGCACCTGGGAAATCAGCTGGAGGGGACAGGAAGAGACAGCCTGCCCCTGCAGAAGCTCAAGGGAGTCTCAGCTCCCATGCGAGGTGGATGGGGAGGCATGTTGTGATGTTGCAGCAAAAGCATATAGTGGGTGCTGGGCTGCACAAGGGCAGTGCTTTGGGACAGATGGTCTCAGGGTGCTGCACACTGCTCATGGGTGTGAGTGCCCTGGGGGCAACCATCACTCATGTTGCTCCTCCTCCTCTACAGCCCATCTCTTCCCAGTGAAGGCCACGCAGTCTGTGAATGTCGCTGAACCAGTCACCTTCTCTGCCAAAGTCATCAAAAGGAAAGAGACAGATGTTATGTGGAAAAGAAATGGCAAGTGGGCCTGAGAGCAGGCACAAGGATGGGGTTGCAAAACAGCTGGTGCCTGGCATCAGCCACAGGGGTGCAGGACGGCCCTGAGTCACCGTTTGCCCTCTTGCAGGCACCTACTACCAGACCACAGACCGAGGTGAGGTGCAGGGCGACCTCGTCACTCTGACGCTCCCCAATGTCAGTGTGAGTGAAAATGGTGTCTACAGTGCCACATTCATGGGGGACAGTCCCCTGTGGAGTGCCTTCTACCGCCTGATCGTGAGAGGTGAGAGGGGCCCTGGCTCGCTGGGATTTGGGGACAAGCAGCTGTACCCTGCCCTTTGGCCTGGTGCCACTCTCTGCCCCCTCTACTCTCTCAACAGCCTGCCCTGCAAAAAAATGGGGACCGTCCTGTGAGAAAGATTGTCCTGACTGTCTGAATGGTGGCATCTGTCATGACCATGTTGGTGAATGTGTCTGCCCTCCTGGGTTTATGGGCACCCGCTGCGAGCGAGGTAGGTGTCAAGCTGCCCAGCAGTCAGAGCCCATGTCCTGGGCACCATGGCCATAAACTCTGTATCTCAGTGCCTCTCCACCTGCAGTGTGTCCTGTTTCTGGAAACAGGACTAGACCATTCATCTCAGCATGACACAGGTCCCATGCCTGCTCAGGGTGGTGTGATACAGGGTTCAGAACACCCACACTAACACTATGCCTTGCACGAGCAGCATGCATAGGTGAATGGCAGGTAAAGGCAGACCATGCTTGCTTTTCCAGCCTGCCGGGAAGGGCAGTTTGGCCGCAATTGCCAGGAGACATGCCAGAGAGCCCAGGGCTGCAGGGGACTGAGCTTCTGCCTGCCGGACCCCTACGGCTGCTCCTGTGCCTCAGGCTGGAGTGGCTCCCGCTGCAGTCAAGGTACGGGAAGATGGGCATCCATCAGCTCACCTAGCTCCCTCCAGAGTGCAGGTCTGCTCGCCAGCAGAAACACCACGTGTGCAAACCTCTCCCAGCCTAAGTCGGCACAGGCTGAGCTGTGCTGCTGCTGCCGGCACCAGCTGCCCACAGTTTGCCCGCTGTGGTCCTGCACCACAGCTGGGGGGAACAGCGAGCTCTTCTCTTCCTGCAGCCTGTTCCGCAGGATACTACGGTCCTGACTGTGCCTTGGAGTGTGCCTGCCAAAACGGGGGCAGCTGTAACCGCTTCAGCGGCTGTGTCTGCCCAGCAGGGTGGCACGGGCAACGCTGTGAGAAGTCAGGTGAGGTTGGCGCAGGGCTGCAGCAAGTTTCTGTTACCAGCCCTTAGGAGGGCTCCAGCACCTTCCCCACCGGTGACTGAGGGAGCCATTGGCTACCAGCCTGACCAGCTGGCTCGGCAGCCCCTCTTGCCTGCAGAAATAGCCCCCAACCCTATGGAAACCAGGATGCTGCAAGGAGAGTATCTAGTCTGGAATTAGGCATGCCAAGAGCATTGCTGAACCTCGCCTGCAGGGTGGGAATAAGGGCTGAACCACAGCATCTAGCACTGGACTGCTGGCATCAGGGTCTGGCTGCAGCTGTGCCCATGAAAAGGTCTTGTGCCTAGGGAACAGTAGGACCAGTTCTGATGCCAATTTCTGCGTACCAGATCGGTTCCCCCAGATCATCCAACTGGCCTCAGAGCTGGAGTTCAACCTGGGCTCAAAGCCCATTGTCAGCTGTGTGGCCACCGGCAACCCACTGCCTCCCAGTGACAACGTGGAGCTGCGCAAGGCTGATGGCACTATGCTCAAGGTATCTCTCCTCTGCCTCGCCCTACCACCATCCCCTTGTTGCCAGCTGCCTCAAAAGCAACCATCTCCCCAGTGGGCTGCGAGGAGGCTTTAGCCCAGCGTGGGGAGCTGAAGGGCTGGGCCAGGAACCTGATGGCACCTTCTGTGCCCGCAGCTCATCAAAGCCATCATTGAGCCGGGGCAGATCACATGTGAGTTTCAGGTGCCATACCTGACAAAGGCGGACACAGGGCTCTGGGAGTGCCGGGTTTCCACCACTGGGGGCCAGGACAGTCGGAAAGTCAAGGTCAACATCAGAGGTGAGAAAAGGGTGGTGTCATGAGCAAATAAGCTACGGTTGATAGGGGAGGCTGACAGCACCGTGCGGCAAAGGCAAATGCCCTGCACTATACTGAGTACCGCACATTGTGTGCCACAGTGACAGCAGACAGGTTTGGGTGGTGACAAAAGACTTCCCTGACAAAGCTGGAAGGAGCCAAGAGGTGGAAGATGTACCCATGCTCTGCTTCTTATTGCTCCCAGTCCTCCTGGGTCATTCCCTTCTTCTTTCTTAAGTGCCACCAGTGCCCCTGAGTGCCCCCCAGCTGCTGGCCAAACAGAGCCGCCAGCTTGTGGTGTCACCTGTGGACTGCTTCTCTGGCGATGGACCTATCATCTCTATCAAACTGTTCTACAAGCCCAAGGATGACGCCTCAGCATGGTCATCCATTGTGGGTATGTGTCTGCCAGGGTGTGGAGAGCACAGGTAAGACCTGGGCAGCAGGGGACAGCTGCCTGAGCCAGTAAGGTTCTGGGGTGGGGAGAAGTGTGCATCTCAGGTGCCCCATGGTGATGCTGAGGAGGATACCAGTCACAGGGCAGATTGTGAGTCACGGGCATGGCTTTGACATATCCTCTTGGCCAACAGTTGACAACAGTGAGAACATCACCCTCATGAATCTCCGGCCTGTGACTGCCTACATCGTCAAGGCGCAGCTGAGGAGGCCTGGGGATGGTGGGGAGGGCAGCAAGGGGCCAGAGGCCTTCATGGTGACCGCGTGCCTTGGTAAGCCTTCATCTCTCTCACCGTTGCTCTGACCCTAAGTGTGACCCTACTCTTAACTCTTCACAGTGCAGGATCTGCAAAGCCTCAGGGCTGATGTGCCGTGAGGTTTTGCTGCCTCTATTTACAGAGCCCACAGTCAAGCCTGTGATTGAAGGTTGGTCCATAGAGGGGAAAAACACACTTCATGTCAACTGGAAATTGCCAAGTAACCACGAGCCAGCCCACGGGTTCATTGTGCACCTCTTTGACTCTGCGAGGCGGCTGGTGTGTGAGAAAAACATCACCTCCATCTCAGTGCTTTCTGCCCGCATTGGGGATCTGGAGTTCAACAAGGAATACGGACTAGAGGTGCTGGTGTACCACTGCACCAGCCTAGGGCCTCCCTCTGACCTCTACAAGGTCATGATCAACAGCAAAGGTGGGTTTACTTGAATAGAGTTAATTATTACAGTGAATCACAATGATAAATCAGTTATAATTGTAACAGTGAGCATCCCCAGATCCAGTTCCTGTTGTATCCCATCTCTGATAAACAGCTGCCTGGGGAAAAATGGGTCCTCCTTTTCCCAGTAGACCCAGTAGCCTCCAGCACCAGGCAGCTGAGACACATCCTAAACTGAACATGACATTCAGGCCATCATGTGTTATGCTCACAAGCTGATCTGTCTTCTGCAGCCTTGCTGAAACCCTGATGGACCTATACTTGCAGCCTTTACAACATCCTGTGTTTCTTGATATAATTACACTTTGTATCAAAAAATAATTTCCCTTTGGTTCACTTTAAGCTTACTGCCTGGAAATTTTGCTGAATGATCACTAGTGCTTGGGAAGACCTTCAGTCCCTCCTGTGGGCAGATACATACATACATATGGGTGGGAGACTGTGGGGAGGTGGAGCATCAGCCTGACCAGACTTTCTGTTGGTCAAGAAGGAAGGAGTGCACAAGGCCTTTGGTGAGGCTCAGTGCCAGCTGGTACATGTTGGGAGGGCTGGTGGGCATCAGGCTTAGAGGATGTGAGGTTTTTCTCCACACAGTTCTTCTGAGAGTCTTGTATGATTTGGAATGTGTGCAGGCTGGAGAAGGCTCGGAGGAGGTGATGAGAAGCTTTTTTTCAAGCCTCAATCTATGAGGGAGGCTTGAAGAAAGAAAATATCTCGAGGCTTAGTCAATACACAGACATCTACTTTGGCAGTCCCTAAAGCTTAGAACAAGTTACAGGTACAGACCTACTTCACTGTTGTACCTGCAAAGCACCTTCACCTCCTCCTGTACCTCCTCCAAGCAGAAGCCAGGGTCCCTGGAGGTCCCTCAAAGCTGGCACAGATTTAGTTGTGATCATCATCTGCAGGGTCTAGTCCTTACAGCAGCCTTCAGGCTCTGCGGCGCCAAAAGCCTCATCTTGGCACTGACACTCTCCTCTGCTTGTCCCAGGGCCCTCCTCACCACGGTTGCTCTTGGCAGAGTCAGTGTCCGACACTGCCATCAGGCTTTCGTGGCAGGTTCCTGAGTACCCCAATGGGGGCATCACCAAGTACATCGTGGAGCTGCAGCAGGTGGGAGGCACCAGTGAGCCCCAGTGGATCGACACCGACAATGGCGCTGAGACCACCAAGATTGTTGGGGGCCTCAACGCCAGCACCAGTTACCAGTTTCGCGTCCGTGCCAACTCCCATGTCCCAGGGGAATGGAGCCAGCCCGTGAAAGCCAAGACCCTGGGGGACGGTGAGAGGCGTGTCCCAGCAGGCCGGGGTCCATTAGCTCTGCTGGAGCTTGGCTTTAGCATCTGAGTCAACAAAGGGGGACCGAGGTTCTCATGGTAAACTCAGAGTGGCTCTCAAGCAGCAGTCCAAGCCCAGAACACTTGGTGTCTTCATAAACCCTGCTTTGCCTAGTGTTGATGGGGCAGGGGTGACACGGTGAGAACATGGTACCAACAGAGTGGCTCTGCCTTGCCAGAGGGTGACATGGTGCACAAGGGCCTACAGAAGCAGGGCAAAGCCAGCACAGGAAGAGTTGGTGGCCGGACCTGGAGCTGGCTGGAGGTCCAGAGACCAGTGGGTTTTGTGGCAGAGCCCAGGCAGTGACACACTCACCCCTGTGTTGCCATGACACCAGGAGCTCAGGATGTGGTTGTGGTGTTTTCGTGGGGTCCCAGGGTGCTGGAAAAGGGCTGCTATCTTGGTGCTTGGCCACGCATGCCGCCTGGGGAGGGTTCAGCTGTGAACCATTCATTGGCTTTCCATCCCTCTTTTTGGCAGGAGCACTGAGCGTGCCACCCAGCCTGGGCAGCCAGAGCACTGAGCAGGCCGGAATAGACCAGCAGCTGCTCTTGGCCATCATTGGCTCTGTGTCTGTCACCTGCCTCACCATCCTTTTTGCCCTCCTGGCTCTTTTCCTCATCAAGAAGAATTTTTTCCACCAGCGCCGCACCTTTACATACCAGTCTGGCTCGGTGAGTGCCACCTGCCCCATCAGGACTGTGTCCCCAGCTCCCCACATCCCAGCCCGATCCAGGTCACGCTCCATAGCCTCCAGTCCGGACACAGCCAGACCTCGCTTCCACTCAGAGAGGGTGCGGAGCCCACCCTTGCCTACTATACCTGCCCTGATGGGACTGCCGCACGGGCAGAGGGGTGCCCGGTGCCTCTAACCTCACCCACTCCTGTCTGCCAGGGGGAAGAGACCATCTTGCAGTTCAACTCAGGAACTCTGACCTTGACACGCCGGCCAAAGCCACAGCCTGAGCCCCTCAGCTACCCAATCCTGGAGTGGGAAGATATCAAGTTTGAAGACATGATTGGGGAAGGCAACTTTGGGCAGGTCATCAGGGCCATGATCAAAAAGGATGGCCTGAAAATGAATGCAGCCATCAAGATGTTGAAAGGTGGGCGTGGGAGAAAATGAGGAGGGTGGGTTGGGGGATGTAGCTGCATCCTAGGACATGCCTGGGACAGAGATGGGGCAGGAGCTATTGTCAGAGGAGCAGAGGAAGGGCCCTCATTGTAGGACTGAGGTATCTATCTTTCATTGCTTCCAGAATTTGCTTCAGAGAATGACCATCGAGACTTTGCTGGGGAGCTTGAGGTCCTGTGCAAACTGGGCCACCATCCCAACATCATCAACTTGCTGGGTGCCTGTGAGAACAAGGGTGAGGACTGTTTCACTTTCCTCTCTCCCCAGCCCCAAGGCTCCTGTTCAGCTGTGTATTCTTCTTTGCTGGGGAGAGACCCATGGGCCCAAACTCCTTCTGTCCCCAGGCTATCTGTACATTGCCATTGAGTATGCTCCCTATGGAAACCTCCTTGACTTCCTCCGTAAAAGTCGAGTCTTGGAGACAGACCCAGCCTTTGCCAAGGAGCATGGCACTGCCTCCACTCTCACCTCCCAGCAGCTCCTCCAGTTTGCTTCAGATGTGGCCAAGGGGATGCAGTATCTGAGTGAAAAGCAGGTACATCTCTGGCAAGCTCCTCAGCCCATCCATCCCCTGGGGACTGGTGACTCCCCATAAGGGCATCAGACCCCTAGGGCTAGAAGGAGAGAGTGTGTGGCTCATGCTGACTGCTGACCCCTTTCAGTTCATTCACAGAGACCTGGCAGCCAGGAATATCCTAGTGGGAGAAAACCTGGCTTCCAAGATTGCTGACTTCGGCCTTTCCAGAGGAGAGGAGGTCTATGTGAAGAAGACGATGGTGAGGCAGGAACAAAGCATTTCCAGGGGGCTTGCACCAGTGCAGTGCCAGTGGAAATGATTTACCACGCCAAGACCAGCTAGGTCACAGCTGCCCTTCATTGTGGGGCATTCCCCTTTCTCTGACAATCATTCTTTGTTTCCCCAGGGCCGCTTGCCAGTCCGCTGGATGGCCATTGAGTCCCTGAACTACAGCGTGTACACCACCAAGAGTGACGTGTGAGTCCTGCAGGCAGGGGCATCAGGGCTGGGGCATAACAGCAGCTGCCTTCACCCATCTGGGGTGGTCAGTGTGGTGATGATTTTGCTCTGGGTGCTGCAAGGGCAGAAGGTGCCACTGGTACATCTCCCTGAGGAGCTGTTGGCTATGCCCAAGGCCCAGCGGCCTACCCAACCTCATTAGCAGGGCATGGCTGGGGGCTCCATCATGACCTCGGCTCCTTACCTTTCAGATGGTCATTTGGTGTTCTGCTCTGGGAGATTGTCAGCTTAGGTAAGACTCTTCTGTGTCCCCTGCCTCAAATCAGGTCGTTGCAGGTCTGGTCCTCCTGCAGCCCCACAGGGGACACCCCAAGGATCACCCTCACTGCAGCCAGCTGTGTGTCTCTGGCTGCAGGAGGGACACCATACTGTGGGATGACATGTGCCGAGCTCTATGAGAAGCTGCCCCAGGGCTACCGCATGGAGAAGCCTCGCAACTGTGATGATGAGGTGTAAGTAGGCAGAAAGTCCCAGCTGATGGTGGCACCCACATCTCCCTGACCTCACTGCCCCATGGGGTTCTCACCAGCTTGCCGTAGCTCCTGCCTAGTTCCTTTCAGCACTGTGGCAAGGGGATGAGTGCGGGTCCCACACCCCAAGCCCCCTTCCTGGCTTTAGTTTCCCACCTGCTGCCCTCATCTCCCACAAAGAGTGCCTCTGCCCTCTCTCAGCTTGTGCACACTGAATCACTGCTGGCTCTCTGCCCACAGGTATGAGCTGATGCGGCAGTGCTGGCGTGACCGCCCCTACGAGCGCCCACCCTTTGCCCAGATCTCCATGCAGCTCATCCGCATGCTGGAGGCCAGGAAGGTGAGTTGTGACAGCTCAGTGGCAGGAATGTCCATACTGCACAGAGCATGTCTGAATGCTGGAGCATTCTGTGGGCTCAAGGCGGGCACAACATTCAGCAGCAGAACCTGTTTGACACCACCATGCATGGGGTCACTTTTTGAGTGTGTTGAGCCCCATTGCTTCCCCTCAGGACACAGTACCCAAGGTTGTGTCTGCAGGGATGGGAAGTAGATGGGGACACTGTCAGAACTGGCTCCTGACTGAGCTTCCCCCACAGGCCTACGTGAACATGGCGCTGTTTGAGAACTTCACCTATGCAGGGATTGATGCCACTGCCGAGGAGGCATGAAGCTGTGCTCGCATCATGTGCAGGGACAACACTAGCCTCAGCCTGCTTGGATAAAGCTGTGGAGACAAGGGACTGTCCCTTCTCAAGACCACCTTCATTACAACAGGACTGTGCCACCCTCTCTCTGGCTGCTCATTCAGCGTGTGCTGGCCACACCGGTATGCCAGCAGTTACCAATTCAGGCTCACACTACTGAGAGACTTGTGGTCATGGCCTCCAAGGACAAGTAGCAGCACGGTGTTTACAGCAAAGCAGGCAAGAAATGGTGCTGTCACCTGTGCCCGTGGACACAAATACCTAAACTTTTGGGGTGAGAGAGGAAGGAGCAACTCAGCAGCTACCTTGCCCTGAAGATGTCAGCATGCTCTGTGCCTGAAGTGGTGCCAGAGAGACTGTGAGCATCACTGTCGACATCGGACAGGGCCATCCTGTTGGGTGTGAAGGGACAAGGTGCAGTGTTGGCCTCACACTGCCTCCAGCTCTGCAGTAACCTTCAGAGACGTCAGCTCTGCCTTACAGACAATAAACATCATGCAACAGGCAGAGTCCAGGTCAAGGGAGGTGGGAACAGAGCTCTGTCCTGACAGCACTGGGGAACAGGATGCAGGGCTCTGATGGACTGTTGCTGTGATGGGCACTCTTTGTCTCTGTTGGGGATGCTCTGATGATCATCAGGAATTCCCCTGTGCCCCAAGACAAGCCCCAGGTCTCATCACAGCATGGAGATGGATTTTCTTAGTATCCAGCTAAGATTCTCACTCCTTGCAATTTAAGACTTTGTCCTGTCCCCAAGAAAAACGGAGAACAGTTCTTCCTGCGCACCTCTGCTAGCATGCTTGAAAACTGTTCTTGCAGCTCCTCTCAGTTGGATGTTTTTCACATGGGTAGTCTTGCTCCTGCAGATGGTCCCTGTGAGGAAGTGCAGCTCTGCATGCTTCCTACTCTGACCAGACAGTGCCTGCCTAGCACTGTGCCAAGCTGCCAGATAACTTGCCACATCTTGAAAAAGGACCGTGGTGTTAGGCCAGACTGCTTGAGGGTGTGCTGCTGACAGAAGACCTTTCTCATATGCTGGCCCATGTCAGAGATCTCCTGGGCTCTGTGCTGACCCTCCCATGGAAGCTCCTGCCCAAGACTGTAGTCTCTCATCCTGCTCTTCTGCTGATTGTTAAATTGACAGTGGATGGGCTTTACCTCTGTTGGCTTCAGCTTGCTAAGCCCTAGGCATGCCATCCAGCTGCCTGTATAGTCTGAAGGAAGCAAGGGAGGCTGCTCCTCGAGCCCAGTATCTTAATCAAAGGCAGAGACACTTGCATTTGCCCTTCTGGACAAGAGTCTTTTATCCCCAGAGAATATTTCAACCTTGTCAGTACAATTTTGATTTCCTATTCTGGCCTCCAATGCTCTTTGGTGTCACCAGTAGATATTAGTAGGCAGCCTCTCTAACCCATCACAGAAGTTACCAATAAAATGGTGATAGGGACTGGCTCTTGCAAGCAGCCTGATGTGTGCCATTACCTGTGCACCTCCTCCACTGCCAAGTGGGAATGGCATCTGAGGCAGCATCATCAGCCCTGCCCAAACCAAGGGCTTTCTGATTTTTGCCTCCCTGACAGCAAAGCCCAGCAGCCAGATGGAGAAAAAAGTGGAACTGGTTTGACAAAATTTGACTGTAGCAAACTGACATTGCCTGTTCCCATCTCCTCTCAGTGCCTTTTGTGCTGTCCCCAGCTGCAGAGCACTGGGGATGCATGTGCTAGTGGTCCCTCACACCCTGACTGGTGCTCCCCAGGCTATGCCATGGTGCTGCACACTGGCAAGGTAGGACACACCTCTGACCACCCATGCCAAGTGGCGATGGTGGATTGGCAACCCCAGGTCAATCTCATGGGCATGACTGCAAGACCCTGATAGGCTCCTGATGGGCTCCTGCACCAGGACCACTAGCATCTTTGTGGACGCTGTCAGTGCTCCCCGTGCCTGCAGATCTCCTGTCAGCACAGCCATAAGAATGGTGCCACTGGGTCATGCAGAGCAAAACCAGTGCACACCACTGCCAGGCAGCATGGATTGGGATCGAGCCAGAGCAGCCACCCCATGTCCCATTCCCCACGTGTCTGCAGCCCCCAAGAGCCTGCCCTGCCCCCAAAAGGGGCCTCCCTGGTTTCTCTGGAGTTGTTTTTCTTCCTAGCCCAACCTCCTGGCATGCTGGTAGCCACAAGAGCACGACATGGTGCCTATCTGATAGGAGCAGTCTCTCTTGGCACTGCGGCTGGTGGTGGAGGGGCCACAGCATGGTGGTTTTGGGCACAGGGAAGTGCCGGCAATGGGGTGGGGGGAGCCTCCAGTCAGGCTTCCTGAGCTGCACAGCCACCACTTCCCAGATAAAGGTATTGTCCGGAGGAGCTGCAGCAACTCCCAGCCTCGGGGACACGGAAGGGCCCAAGCACGGCACACACAGCCCTGGCACACAGGTTGCAGGATGGGAGCCTGCCTGCAGTGGGGCTGGCTGCTCTCACTGCTCCCTGCCACTCTGCTCAGCCTCTGCAGCCTGCCATCAGCCCCTGAGCCAGTGACATCCCAAGGTAGGTCTTTGGGGCCATTTTCTCTCCCAAAAGATGGACTAGAGGAGCTGGCACACCAGGAACAGGTACTGGGCACCCCACAGCAACCAAAATCTGCAGAGCTGGGGAGGTGGCACTCCAGAAGAGTGTGCAGGGGGTGCTGAGGGTGGGTGTTGGAGCACCCTTCTCATTCATGGGATACCCCGTGGAGCCCAGAACAAAGGGACATCCCTGCTTTCTGCAGGTAGGACCTAGCAGCCCCTAGATACCCTTTTGGAATGGTAGCCTGAGACTCCTAGTCCTACCAGGTAGCAGAGGGGTTATCCACTCATCAGAAGTTCTTGAAGTCACAATGACAATGGTCTGAGCAAAATTTAAGCTAGCATCTGATGGCACAGCTCTGTACCATGGGTAACATGGCAGCACTCCCAGTGCTCCCACACCAGCCTTGCCATGATCTGACTGCCCCACCAAGCAACTTCAGCTTAGCTGGTAGCTCTTCCTAGCCTGATTTGCCTTGCCTGGCCAGAGCTGCTTCCCAGCAAGTTTTCTTCCATTTCAGGCCTGTCCACGCTTTCCTTGAGACCCCTCTTCAGCACTTTTAACCCTTCCTGTAACGCCATAAAAAGCACTAACTGAACAGTTCTATTGACCTCCTTGCTTGTCTCTCCAGCCTCATCCCAGATCTCTGCCGTTGGCAGGCAAAGGAACATATTTTAAGTCACTGTTGTAGTGGCAGTGAGAGGAAGATTGAAGTCGGGCTCACCCTCTGCCCACAGCTTCTACATCACTATGCCTCAAGCCCATCACTACTTTGGCAGAACTCTGTCCAAGCACGGCTGATGTGGGCTGCAGAGCTGTGTGACTCCTCTTCCTAGGAAACAGCCTGCACCCAGCAGAGATGCTCTGATAGCCCACAGGACCAGTGCAGCCTCTCACTGCTGTTATGGGTCTCTGTGCCATTGCACTGCTGGGACCTGTCCACCCCATCCTTTGGTGATGGGAGCTAAAGAGGGTCATGCTGCCAGCACGAAGCCTGCTGTGGGGACAATGAGGTGCAAAAAGGGAAGAGCAGGTGGGGAAGCTGTGGGGACGGGACATGGCCTGGAGTAGGAAGGCAACACAGGGCTGAGAAAGGAGGAACATGGCTGAGGGCTCAGGACAAGAGAAGGGGCAGGTAAAACAGAGGGTAACTGGAAAGGTGGCAAAGCCATTTCAGGACTGTCCCTTATTTTTCAGCCATAGTGGGCTGAACTGGCAGCACAGAGGGAGGTAGCAGGATGTGCTCAGCATACGAAGCAGGGCCAGGTACTGGCAGGGGGTTTCTGGAGTCCTGCGGCTGGGGCAACCCCTGGGGAAGACTGCACATCCCAGCAGGAAGATGAGGAAGAGGAGGGCTGAAGCAGTGCCAGGGCAGAAACAGTGGGGGAGAAGGGACTGCTGGAGCAATGCTGAGGGCAACCAGCCCTGTGCTTCACACATCTGCATCTTAGGTTTGTCCCCTTTTCCCCAGCAATAGGCAGGTACCCATGTGCTTGGGATGGAGATCCTGCAAGGTGGGGTGCTCCAGTCCATCCTTGCAACAACGGGGACGGCAGATGGCTGAATGGTGTAGGAAAACACACAGCTCCCCAGGCAGTCCCTGGGATCACAACACATCCCCACATCAACGCTGAGGCTCTTTCCCTCTCCCCAGAGCACTGCTCCTCCTTATCTCACTTCCGTGCATCTTCCGGCATGAGCAGGGCAGGGGTGCTTCCCCTCGATCGCCAAGCCCTGAGTCCCCATCTGACCACAGGGTTATTTCAGGATGTTTGTTTGTCCCAAAGGACTCCAAACACTGAGGAAGGGGGGGAGTGGTGGGGTCGGTTGGCAGGGAGACCTGCCACCAGCCAGGACCCTGGTGCAAGTGAGCAGCCAGCATGTGAAGAATGCTCCTCCCTGCCGTATTAAGCTTGTGGAAGGCACCTGTGCCATGTCCATGTCCACATCCATGCCCATGCTGCCCCAGATGCCTCCACAGACCTGCCTCAGGGGTGATTTGGCCAGTGAGTGTGGGGTTGCAGGTGAGATGGAAATGGGTTTCTGTCCAGTGACTCCTTCATGCCCACAATTCTCCCAGATGCTGCACTGCTGGCAGGGGTGCCTGAGGATATCCTCTGCTTCTCTCGTTCCTTTGAGGACCTCACCTGCTTCTGGGATGAGGAGGAGGCAGTGAGCAGGATGTGCCACTTCTACTACTGGTACAGCAGGTAGGAAGTGGCAGGGACACAGCCTAGCCTCCCTTTTGCCCACGAGGACAGCATCAGGGTCAAGGTATTGTCACTCTTTGTGCCATCCCAGTGGCTCTCAGCTGCACATAGAGATGGGGGAGAACCCACGGAAGATACCCAGCAAACACTGCACAACCTGCAGGAGAGCTGGGACCTTGGCTGTCTGTCAGCCCCATGGGGATGGTACTCTGCAGCAGTTGGGGCTACAGGGAAGGAGCTGGTGACACTGAGGTGCCACAGGTGCCCTCTCCTCCAGTCTGACCCCAGGCAGGAGGCACAGGGTGCTGCAGGACCCTGCTCTCCACTCCTCAGAGATCCACCCACGGCGTGCACAGTCTCCACATGGCACGAAGCTGGCAGGACCCGGCACGTCTGCGTATTCCCCAGCCAGGATGTGCGGCTCTTCACCCAGCTCCACCTCTGCGTTCTGGATGCCACCACCAACCAGACCAAATACCGTCGGGAGCTCAGTGTGGATGTGGTGGGTGAGTCCCTCCCACCAGGCAATACCCCTATGGCAGGGCAGCTCCCAGACCAGAGTCCCTTGCCCTTCTCTGCACTGTGGGGACTGGCAGCATCTGTGTCCTGCAAGATGGGCACAGAGGCAGCCCTTGGAAGACTGTTAGGTGTCTCCCAGCAGGACGAGAGGGTGTTCAGACAGGGACTGCCCCAGGAGGACAAACACTCTGGCACACCATCCACAGGTCTCATTGACCCCCCAGCAAACATCACAGCCCACTGGGCTGGGGCTGCAGGGCAACTCTTCGTGTCATGGCAGCCACCGCTCGCTGACTACCTGAACTTCTTCCTCTACGAGGTGCGGTGCTGCCCTGCCAGCTTCCCAGAGACACCCTGCAGCACTGCAATGGATCTCGGTGGGCAGCACTTTGGGGATTCCTACAGCCAGCCAGCCATCAGTATCCACCCACCCTCAGCCGGGGCAGCTGCAGCCTCCCCGGGAGCCGGGCAGGTATCTAGCAAGGCCAGGGATGGTTAGGAGCACGTGGGAGGCCACAGTCACTCCTGCCTAGCCCTTTGTCTGCAGGGGCTGGTCCAGGCTGACACCTGGGTGGTCCTCCGGGACCTTCGTCCAGGAGTGAGGTACCACATCCAGGTGCGCAGCAAGCCTGACGGCACCTCCATGGACGGCATTTGGGGGCCCTGGTCACAGACAGTGGCTGCAGAGACACCCCACTCTTCTGGTGAGCAGCTAATCCCATCACCAGGGTGCTGGCAGGCACCTGGGACTACGAGGGATGGGGAGTCCTGGAGTAGACAAGGTGCAGCATCTAGGTCTTGTGGGCCTAAGAGGAAGCAAATTCCTCCCTGCCCTGGTTCTCACCTGCCCAGGAGACATCGGGCTGTGCTGCAGCACCCCTGACCTGCAGCATGTGCGCTGTGAGTGGAGCTGGGACCCCACAGAGACCCACAACTCCCACCAGCTCTTCTATCGGCCACCTTCAAGTGAGGCCAGCACAAGGTAAGGGGCATGGTGGAGATGTGGTGCTCAGCCAGAGGGGCAGTATGCTCCAGGGACTGTTATAGAATCATAGAATCATAGAATGGTAAGGTTGGAAGGGACCTCAAGGATCATCTAGTTCCAACCACCTGCCATAGGCAGGGACACCTCCCACTAGTACAGGTTACTCAAGGCCATTCGGTTTCCTGTGTTCCACTCTGTGCCACCTGGCCCTGTGCCCTGCCTAGCCACCATCACCCTCACACTCCTGGTCACACTGCCCCTCCAACTAGGGGCAGCACCGGTGTTAAAGGTTAGGCAAGTGTGGGAGGAGCAAGCCAGTGGGGACAAGGCGGCAGAGCTGGCAGAGGCAAGGGGAGTGGAGCCACCATAATGGAACTGACTGGCTCCCCACTCCTCATTCAGGGAAGATGTATGGCAACTTTGTGAGGAAGTGAGCGAGGGGACACGGGGCACCCATGCCTGCACTTTCCAGCCCAGGGCTGGCAGTGCCATCTCCATCTTGGTGAATGTCACCCGACCCCACGTACCACCCACACTCAGCTACTTCAAGGAACCCTTCTGGTTGCACCAGGCTGGTGAGTCCCAGTGCCATGTGGACCCCCTGACCATACACACGCCCAGCTGATGGGGATGTAGCATTGCATACTGTGTTCCACGGCCCTGACATATCACCATCCCGACCAGTGCTCACAGATGCCCCACAGCTCACACAGGCAAGTGTGTCACAAGGCCAGTTGAGCCTGCAGTGGTTACCACCCCTGGAGGAACTGGCAGAGCAGCTGGACTACCAGGTCCGCTATGCTGTGGAGAACAGCCATGAATGGAAGGTAAGACATGGCCAGGGCTCCCCTGAGCAGCCCTGCCCACACAGGGTGAGGTAGGATGGATCTGTGCCCCAGCACTGTCCCACTCAGCCACCCACTGCAGCAGTGACCTCCGGTTTGCCTCTGCTCCACAGGTACTGCAGGTCCCACGGGCAGCCAGGAAAGAAGTCCTGGACCTACGGCCAGGTGCCCGCTACCATGCCCAGGTGCGGGCCCAGCCCAGTGGGCCATGGTACCAGGGCAGCTGGAGTGCCTGGTCCAAACCTGTTGTGGTTGATGCCATGGCTGATGCAGGTAAGGAGTTGGGCAGGAGGGGAGGCTGCAGCCAGAGAAGCCACATGGCTGAGGGCTTGAAAATGAGTGCTAGAAACAGAAAGGATTGCTCCAAGCAAAGTGTGACAGGACTGTGAAGTGCTCAATAGCGGTGGGTCTGAAGAGGGCCACAGGCGCAGCAGCATTCCTCCTCCGATACAGGCTGGATCATCCCCAGCGTTACAGTGGTGCCGCTGCTCTTCACAGGAGTGCTCCTGGGGCTGCGGTGCACCTTCCCCTCTCTCTACAGGTAAGGGATGTAAGTAGGGCAGGTGGGGGGAGGGTCCAGTACCAGGCTCAGGCACCCTGCCCCGGAGGATCAGGGTACCCCAGGGCTGGGGTTTGCTTTCGAAGCTCCCTTCCCCGCACTCAGCAACGTGAAGCAGAAGCTCTGGCCCCCTGTCCCCGACTTGCACCGCGCACTCGGCAGCTTCCTCCATGAAAGCAGCAAACACGGCCAGGTGAGGGGGGCCGGGGCAAGGTTCCCTGGCGACTGCCTCCCCCGGGGAAAGCTCGAAAAGCAGCGCCCACCGCACCCCTTAGTGTGTGTGTGTGTGTGTGTGTGTGTGTGTCTCCAGGCCAGCGCGTTCTACAAGCAGCCGTCGGAAGAAGCCGTCCTGCCCTGCCTGCTGGAGGTGCTGCCCGGCCCGCGGCGGGAGGCGGACGCGGCGCCGGAGCAGGCTACCAGCTGCATGCCCAGCACCGACATCGCCAACCAGTCCTATCTGCTCATGAGCGGCTGGGAGCCGCGCGGGTCGCCATGAGCCGGGCCGCCCGCCCCGACATAAACGAGTCGTGCAACAACCCGGCTTCCACCTCCTGTTTTCTTTCGCGGCGCCCCGACCCCAGCCCCACGAGCCCGTCAGNTGTTTTCTTTCGCGGCGCCCCGACCCTAGCCCCACGAGCCCGTCAGGTTGCGGAGCAGTGCAGCCCTCACGAGGCTGCCCTGGGGCTGACAGGGCGCCCCACTCCCCGCCACTGCCATCCCCACCCACCACGCACACGCTAGCGTCACCCGTAGCTGCCCGGCGGGTATAGCCCCGCCCCGCCTCGCGGCCAGCCAGTCGCGTCGCGCGCACGGCCGTTGGTTTTGAAGCAGCCAATGCGAGGAGCACTGTGCGCGTTTGAAATGCTGCCGCGGAGCAGAGTTGTGCGGCTTTCGACTGCGGGGCGAAGGTGAGGGGATTGTGGCTGTAGGGTTGGCCCGGGACGGGGAGCGGTGGGCTGAGCAGCGGCCGGGGGTGGAAGGAGTGTGCGCCCTGGGGTGAAGCGGGAGACCCTGATGGAGAAGGGGGAGCGGTTGTCCTGTGGTGGAGAGGTCTCTGGAGAGCGGCCTGGGTGGGGGCAGTGCTCGGAGGTGGCAGAGCGGCCTGGGTGGAGGGGTGCCATGTGGTGGAGAGGGTCCTGGAATGCGGCTTGGGTGCCGGGGTGTCCTGTGTTGTAGAGTGGCCTGGGTGGAAAGGTGCCCTGTGGTGGAGAGAGCCCTATGAGGGGGGGTGCCCCGTGAGGGAGAGAACCCCGAGGTGCGGCCGGATGGGGCCAGGCGGAGCAGGGCTCCAGCCTGGCTGGTGTCGCGGTGTGCGGTCCCGTTGACGCTATTTGCCCGCAGAGCCATGGCCCATTTCGTGTTCGAGGCGGACCTGTACGGACTGCTGAAGCTGGACACACCAATCCCGAACGCGTCCCCCGCGCGGTGGCAGCGCAAGGCCAAGGAGAGCGGCGTTCCCGGGCCCAGCCCCTCTACCCTCTTGTCGCCCATGAAGCCGGCTAATCGCTCCCACAGCTCCAGCAAAACGCCATCCAGGACACCCGGTGAGCGCCGGCCAGCCGCGGCGTTGGGTGGGTGGGGTAGCGTTGTCTAGGTGCTTGGTTGTGGGGCTCTGGGTCCGTGCCGGGTTGCCCTAGCCGGCTTGGTCAGGCAGCAGGAGGTAGTCTTACACTGCCTGACTCCTGAGAGTCGCTCACTTTCTAGCCTCAGGCATGAGGTGGGCAGAGCTCTCTGCACGAGGACACAGGCTGATCCCCCAAGTGAGCCTCGCTGGCACAGCTGTGTGTTCTGACAATGCACCCTAACTGCACGTTGGTGAACTCTGGAATTGTTGCACTGAGCCTAAGGAGTTGTCTCCTAGTAGTCTCTAACCAGGTCTTAGTGCGATTTTACAGAGGCAAAAATATGGGCTAGTTGTGGTATAAGCTGGCTTGTGTCCTGCTTGTCTGGAACTTTTCTAGTAGGTGTGATGTGAAAGAGTGCTGTGTTGCTGTGTCTTGAAAGCTCTAATGCAGCCTGCCCAGTAACTTTAAGGCAATATCTATGCGTGTGAATGCAGGTAAATCTGGATCTAAAGTCCAGAGCACCCCAACGAAGGCCGGGGAGGATCGCTACATTCCCAACCGCAGTGCTATGCAGATGGAGATGGCCAATTTCCTCCTAACCAAAGAGAATGACACTGCTGAGGAGTCACCCACCAAAAAGGTGAGCATGTTGCTGGGTTACAATAATCACTGCTAAACACTTTGTCCCTCTTGGCCTTTAATAGAAACTACTTGAGAGAGTTCAGCACAGAGCCACAAAGATAATTAGGGAAATGGAACGTCTCTCTTACAAGGAGAGACTGAAGGAGCTGGGGCTCTTTAGCTTGGAGGAAACTGAGAGGTGACCTCATCAGTGTTTACAAATATGTAAAGGGTAAGTGCCAGGAGGATGGAGCCAGGCTCTTCTCAGTGATGCCCAATGCCAGGACAGGACAAGGGGCAATGGATGGAACCTGAGGCATAGAAGGTTTCATTTAAACAAGAGGAGGGATCTTTTTCACTGTGAGGGTTACAGAATACTGGAACGGGCTGCCCAGGGGAGTTGTGGAATCTCCCTCTCTGGAGATACTCCAAACCTGCCTGGATGAGTTCCTGTGTGATCTGGTATAGGAGATCCTGCTCTGGCAAGGGGGTTGGACTGGATGATCTCTTAGATCACTTCCAGCCCCTGACATTCTGTGATTCGGCGATTCTGTGTGATTTTGTGAGAAAAGCAAACTAAGTTTTATCAAGTGGGCATGTGGGGTGAACAGCCCCAGCCATCACTGCATCCAGCTCTGGGCTTCACGAGCCTGGAGTGAGGTGGGAGCTGTAGAGTCTGCAGATGGAGCAGGTACACAGCTGCTACACAAGAGCCTGATTATGGTTGTTTTGCTGGGTTGTTTCCCTAGGCACAGGCAAAAGCACATAGCCTTACACCTCTGCTTCACTTCCTTTAACATGTGCTGCTTCTGGTTGCAAAAATGGACTTTAGGCTAATTTGACTTTCAAATACAGCAGGCTACTAAGATAGAGCTGTGGGGCTGTGCAGAGTGAAACTGCTGGTGGAAGCTATTCCAGGATGCCTACACAGGGATTGATTCTGGAATGTGTAAACTGTGTCCTGAAGTGGGATTATAAAACACTTGGTTCCTTGTGACTGTAGCTTTCCCTACTGGCAATGAGATGCTGAACTTGCCATTCTTTTAGAAGGGGACTCGGTATGTGCTCTGCCAGTTGTAGTTTTAGGTGCATTGCGTTTCAAATGCATCTCGCTGAGGGTGTCTTTTCTTCATAGGAACAACAGAAAGCCTGGGCAGTGAATTTGAATGGCTTTGATATAGAAGAGGCAAAGATTCTCCGTCTCAGTGGAAAGCCAAAGAATGCTCCAGAAGGTATGATAACAGAGTTTGGGTGAGTTGACCTGGCTAGAGAGATATGGGCAGGTGAAAAGCAACATGAAGGCCCTTTGTCTGGGCATGAGAAAGGTCAGCTGGCTGCTTCTCTAAGCTCCTGTGTATACTGGATTCTCACCTTGGCCTTTCTGAGGCTGAGGGGCTACCTAACTTCATTTACAGAAGTTGAAATAACTGCCAATTGTTCACTTTCACTGCAGGCAGAAAACTTTCCTGAGGGCTGCAAAAGCTTCAAACTCTGCTGTGCACTTTGTCACTTAACTGTCACTAAACATAAAATAGGTTAAATTTGTTCCTGTGAATTAGGGAATCGGAGCTCGCCTTAGTTCAGCTGTCATACTGACAGCTGTCAGTTCATACTGACAGTGATGTTAGAACACATCTGGGTGCACTGCAGGACTCCATGAACACTGAAAGGGTTTTCTAGTTGAGTCAGCAGTGGTTGACTGCATGGAAATAGTAACTTGGGTTAACAAGCGTGTTCCTCTGTATACAGGCTATCAGAATAAACTGAAAGTTCTCTACAGTCAGAAGACAACACCTGGATCCAGCAGGAAGCGTGGCAGATACATTTCTTCAATGCCAGACCGGATCCTGGATGCACCGGATATCCGCAATGACTACTGTAAGTAGGCTGCAATAGGGCACCAAGGTCATTGTGTAGTCCTAGGGCAGTGTAACTGAACTGTTTCAGTATCTTACACACCTGGGCTGGCACACACCACTTCTGGAGCACCCCAGTGTAGCTTTCTAGGAACAGTGGTCTAAAGTGCTCTGTTGGGTGACTTGGATCAGGGCTGTCTGATTGCACTAGCTGAGCATGGTGGCACTCGGAAGGCTCCCTCTTACCTGTACACAAGCACGTGTAGTGCAGATGGAATATCTGACACTGGCACTGGTGAAAGGCAGGGGTCTCCAGGTAAGGACAGTGACCCACATTTCTCTTCCAAATTGCAGATCTGAATCTCACTGACTGGAGCTCTCGGAACTTCCTGGCAGTGGCTCTGGACAACTCTGTCTACCTGTGGAATCACACTTCTGGGGAGATAATCCAGCTGCTGCAGATGGAGCATCCAGATGATTATGTATCCTCTGTGTCATGGATTAAAGAAGGAAATTACCTTGCTGTTGGCACAAGTAATGCTGAGGTCCAGGTGAGTGCGGGGGTGAAAGTAGAGGTGTTGTCTAAGGATTCCAGGAGCTATGGGGCCTTGGGGCAAAAGGTTAGCTAGCACAAGAAAGATGCAATGCACCCTGGCCTATTTTGACTGGGGTGGGGTGGAAATGTCTGCTGCCAGTGACCAACTAACTGCAACACGCAAGGCAGGAACTTGGTTTTGGAATTCTTGACACCTGGAGTTACCTTCTATTCATTAAGCAAGAGACACAAATTATCCTAGCTCACATACTTAGATGGTTGAGAGGCTGTGCAAGTGAGGTTCTTAGGGCAAAGCAACAGGATTGCATTTCCTGGTCCTCTGGAGAATTCCTTGCTCTGCCTGTCTAGGTATGGGATGTCCAGCAGCAGAAGCGTCTCCGAAATATGACCAGCCATTCTTCCCGTGTGGGGTCCCTCAGCTGGAACAGCTACATCCTCTCCAGGTAAAGCAGCGGGTGGATGTGGGTGAAGGGCACAGTGTCTGTTGCAGGTTTCAATTCCGGATCTGAATGGTGCAGGTTAGTTTTGGCAGAGATACATTCTGTTGGGACTGCAAGGAGAAGGCCTCTCTTCTCATGCTGTTTGTTCTGAGATTGTGAAGAGCTCCCACCACCAGGCCAGTAATGCTGGTAATAGTGGCTGAAATCCAGGGACAGGTACAACTGTCTTGCAACGGCACAATAGATCTTGGTGAAAACATCACCCTGATCCTACAAACATTCTCTTGGCAGCGGGGCACGGACTGGCCACATCCACCACCATGATGTCAGAGTGGCTGAGCATCATGTGGCCACACTTGCTGGCCACACACAGGAGGTGTGTGGACTCAAGTGGTCTCTAGATGGCCGCTACCTGGCCAGTGGTGGCAATGACAACTTGGTGAACATCTGGCCATACATCCAGGGTGACAGCAGAGATGTTACTCCTGTACAGACCTTCACTCAGCATCAGGGTGCTGTCAAGGTGAGTGCAGGGCTGCCATGGGCATGTATTGGTGCAAGGCAGAAGTGCAGCACTTGGCTGTGTACTGGCTGCCTCTTGCATGTCTTAGAATTCTCCCTTTTCTCTCAGGCTGTGGCATGGTGTCCCTGGCAGTTGAATGTTCTAGCCACGGGAGGTGGCACCAGTGACAGACATATCCGCATCTGGAATGTGTGTTCTGGCACCTGTCTCAGTGCTGTTGATGCCCATTCCCAGGTAAGACATGAAGATAAACATCATTTGGCAATACACCCACAGAAAGCTGCTGTCTCCTGGTGCCCAGAGGCATGGGAAGGGAGGAAAGCATTTTGATCTCTGGGGTGATGAGCATCAGCACAAGTAGCTTGTCTTACCTGCATTACTGCCTCTTCCCAGGTCTGTTCTATCCTGTGGTCAACAAACTACAAGGAATTAATTTCAGGCCATGGCTTTGCACAGAACCAGCTGGTCTTATGGAAGTATCCAACAATGACCAAAGTCACTGAGTTGCGAGGTAGGCTGGGCCCTTTGTCTGGGGTAGGAAGGGCTGCTGAAGGTGGATGCAGTCTAGCTGCAAGCATCACTGATGCAGACTGTTCAGGGACATGTTGCTGGAAGGGGGGTATTTCTGGGGACTGCAGAAGAGACTTGCTTCAAATACATGCTTAGAATGAGTTCATGCTGCCATGGCATAGTGCAGACAACTGTGCAAGGTGGTGGGGACTGAAGGCATGCGGGAGTAAATGTGACTACCGGGGCAGAACCAGCCCAGCCTTGACTACTTCTCTGCTCCTCAGGTCACACTGACAGAGTCTTGAACCTGACTATGAGCCCTGATGGTGCAACAGTGGCCTCAGCAGCCGCTGATGAAACAGTGCGTCTCTGGTGCTGTTTTGAGATGGACCCCATAAAGAAGAAGGAGAAAGAGAAGGCAAACAGTGCCAAAAGCAGTATCATTCACCAGAGCATCCGCTGAGTGCACAGGGCTATTCTGGGGTGGAAGGGAAATTTGGCTTACACACTGTACAGTATTTTAAGTGTTAATAAACTTGTCTAACTTTTTTTCTTTCAGCCTCCATTTAAAAAAAAAGCCATGGCTTACAGAACCAGGTCTCTCCTCCCTGAGTGGGCAAGTGGTGGAGTTCCTCTTCTTAGGTTCAGGGTGCCTGTAAACTGGCCCTAGCACAAGTTCTGAAAGATATTGTACTCATTTCTCAGCTAAAAAAATGTATATCCCCAGCCACATTAGAAGTGAGCAGAAGTACAGCACTTCCACCACAGGTGAAGCTGTACTCCAGGAGCCTTCCCTGCCCCAATGAGTGTCAAAAGCAACACTTCCTGGGCTTCCACCCCTGAAGCAGTGCTTGGAGAAGTCTCAGCTTTGATCTGGCTTGTGCCTGCTTTGGTGCCAGCTGGGGTAAGGAAGAGCAAGGCTCAACTGAAAGCATTGTTTGGAGCCCCAGCTTCTGCTCTGTCCTGTCTCTTACCCAAGTGGGCGTTGCTGTACCTCTGCAGGTAACTGCCAGCAGTGATCATGTGGCAGCAGGCTCAGCTGCAGCAGCTGAGCTCCCAGCAGTCTTGTTCTGCTACACCCAGCCCCCATCCTGAAGACAGTGGTGCCTGCTCACAGTGCTAGGGTAGAACAGCTCCTTGGGGCAGCATAGCACTGAATTCAGGAGCCAAGTGCGATTGAGGAAAAAAGTGGGGGAACAGAATTAAAGCCCAGAGCAGTGGCTCTAATAGCCCCAAAAGCCAGAAAGAGGCCTGAAGTATAATATTAGCGTGGCTGTCATGCAAAACACTCCCACAGCACCACCAACCCAATGCACCAGCCCTAGTCTTATATTCTTTCTGCAATCCTGATCCTCAATCCCTTGGGCTGAAGGGAAGGAAGCCCTGGTGCCAAACAAGGTTTGGCTGACTCTTCAGCACTCAAACATGCATTTTTGTTGAGGACCAGTTACAGTGGTGCAAATTGCAGGAACCACACTCAAATCTGTGTAAGTGGCAGCAGCAGAGCCAGAGCAGCCATGCTGTTTGAGGCTGTGAGACTGCACCAGACACCCAGAGCCTGTCCTTCAGCTACCCAAGAACAATCAGACACCATCTACCTGATTAGGACCTTGGCCTGTGCCTCCTATCAGCTTGTGAAAGGCCTCTCTTGGATTATTAACTCTTCTCACTTTACTCTCAGCACAGTACCACCCTCTACTTGCGGTCAGGCTCCTGCTCTACCTCCAGAGCTTTAAGCCAGGTGGCACCTTCAGAGGTGGGTAGTGTTAGCACCAACTTGTGGTGAGGCTGGGCAGTTTTCACCCAGGAAGAGCAGCCTCACACCCATTGCTGGTAGGGGGGGCACAGTTGTAGGAAAAAAAAAAAGTTTGCAGTTGCTACCTCTAGCAACCTCCCAGCAGAGCTGTGGTAGATCTCTTTGGCCACCTAGGGGAGGGCAGAGGAGGTCCAAAGGAGACTGGACATTTGCTCTTCAAAACCAAAACCTAGGACATGTGCATCTAGCAGGGAACAGCAATAGGAAGCCATACACAAGCCCTAAGCTTTTCTCCTGTGCTTTACAGCTGTGGAACCCCTGCCCACCCACAGGCAGGCTGATAATGGGCATTAGCACAGACCAGCCCAAGGGCTCCCAGCAGGTTAAGTCTGCCAGCAGTTCCTGACCCCAGAAGGAAAGCTATGTATGGCTGAAAGGTGGTGTATTCACTCATGTAAAAGCAGAGCTTGTCTCATCTCTTCTTAGCACACATGCACCCCCCAGAAGCCATGCATTACAGACACCTTGGAGTTCTCTGAGCATTACTGGAAAGTGAGGGTAGTGCAGCGTCTTCCTTTGGCCCCATACTGGCCCTACGGCCCTGGAGGAAGGAGCAGCAGAGAACAGAGCCAGGCACCAATCCAGAAGGCCCAGGAAATGCTGCCATATAAGGTGTGAATTCAGTTCAGAGCAGCACCCCAGACTGACCCTGACAGCAAATAAATTACCAAGTGCCAGGGCCAGCCCATGGAAACATCACAGTGAACAGGAACAATTAGAGGAAGGGAGAGCACAGCCTCTTTTAAAATGCCAAGCATAAGTAAAGTATTGTTACTATTTTGGGGAAAAACAAAGTCCTGTTTTTACTGAGAGCTACTGAGGTGGAGGAGGAGGAGACTAGACGGGAAAAAACTTGGTCTCAGCTGCACTTCACTTTCAGGTCCTGAAGTGGTGGCATCCAAGCACTGAAAAGTTATGTATCTCTTCAGCAGGGACCAGGAAAAGCTCTACTGTTACTCCCTGCCACAGAGAAGTAGCAGCTGGGAGAACACCACACAGTGCAGCAGCCATTTTAAGGCTGTAAAATAGGGCAATGCCCAGCCAGCTAAGCAATTGGATGAGTCCAGGTTGCTTGAAAAGCCTTTTGTTTGTTTCAGACCATAGCCTTCAAGCATACAACAGCTCAAGCAGAGATAGCAGAGCTTCCCCTCACACCAAGCTCTGCTTTAAGGTTTTGGGCTGTAGGGTGGGGCTAGTCTTGTTTGCTATCTTTATCAATGAGCTGGATGAGAGGATGGAGTCCTTCGTCACTAAACTTGCAGATGACACCAATGGGGCAAGAGCCTAAAGGTAGGAAGCTTCTGCAAAGGGATCTGGACAGGCTGGATCTATGGACAGAAGAGAGCTGTATGGGATTTATCAAGGCCAAGAGCTGGGTCCTGCCTTTGGGTCACTACAGGCTGGGAAAGCTGCATGGCAAAAAAGCACTTAGATGTGCTGGCTGATAGCCAGCAGTGTGCTCAGGTGGCAAAAAAGGCCAACAGCATCCTGGTCTGTCAAAAACAGTGTGGCTAGCAGTAGGGAAGTGATTGTGCCCCTGTACTCAGAATGGGCAAGACTGCACCTCTGATGCTCTGCTGGGCCTGCCACTGTGAGAACACTGAGTTACTGAACATTATCCAGAGAAAAGCATGATGGCAACAGGTCTGGAGTACAGGTCATATGAAGAAGAGCTGAGGAAACTGGGATTGTTTCTTCTGGAGAAGAGAAGGCTGGTGAAAAACCTTACTGCTCTCTATAACGACCTGAAAGAGAACTGTAGTGTGTGAGGGGGGAGGTGGCATTTATTTCCTCTTCCTAGTTTGAAGTGACAGAACAAGAGGGAAACAGCCTCAAGTTACACCAGGGGAGCTTTAGATTGCACACTAGGTAAAAAAACCAAACAACTTATGAGTGCTCAGGCACAGGAATAGGCTACCATGGTAAATAGAGTCCTGGAGATTTCAAAAAACACATAGACATGGTACCTTGGGACAGGACTTAATGGCCATGGTGATGGATCATGAAGTTCAACCAGACTTAAACAGATTCTCAAATTCTGTGATTCTCTGATCCACTCACATCCTCCCACACCACTCAGCTTCTGGAGACTGTTGGTCTGATGCATTCCTCCCAGTCGTAAGCAGCCCAGCCAGCTAACCACCTCTCTTCTCAGGCTTGAGTCAGCACCTAGGAGGGCCCTAGTCACAAGGCAACAGAGAAGGCAGGCACTGCACTCCTACATGTCTGAAGGGCAGCCAGACTGCCTCAGGCAGCAAAGACAATAGAGCTCAGCCTGGTAAAAAGCACTTTGTAACAAGAACAAGGCATCAGGAACATAAACATCCCTCTTACTAACCCAAGTTATGTTATGCACAGGGGCATTCACAGGTGGCAGCAGATGCAGTTTCACCAGATGCAGACAGAAAGCAGAGTGCCATTCTCCCATCACCTGGGTTTCCAGGGTCTCCATTTCCTGTTCAGCCACACCTCAGCTCCCCAGGATCTCTGAAAAGCAGCAGGTCCTCCCAGGTAGCTGGCCCCCATCCCAGCCTGCCCCCTTGCTCCACCCCAGCCATTCTTTCACAGGGTGGAGTCACTTTCACAACAGGAGCCTCGACATGCTTCCCACTCAGAGCATTGCTCTACCGAAGCTCTTGGAAACAATTTGCCATCTGCTTCATCAGCACACTGCTATCACCTCTCCCCCAACGCAAAAACCTGCCACTCCTGCTGCTTCTCCAACCACACTAGGCAGGACCAAGCACCTGGAGTAGCCTCTGAGCACAGTGAGCCAGGAAAACAAGATGAGAGTCATTTCTCCTTCTGTCTGTTTATTTGTGATAGAAGAGCAGCCCAATCTGACAGGGCCTGGCTCCTCACCTCCTCAAGGCCATCAGTAATGTTTTGGTTACAGCCAGAGCCAGCAACAGGCACCAGGCCCAGCAGAGTTGTTGCACTGCCCTGCTGCATATCTTCACTCAGGCAGATCCAGAGGCAAGAGGTGCTTACTGTTACACCACAGCAGGGCATGCTACAACCATCCTCTGCTGTGCTCATGCTGGGCCAGAACAAGTCCGGTCCCTAGGGGGAGAGCCCAGAAAGTGATTTTAGCTGCAGTTATTGCTCAAGTCTGGGGTTTGCAGGAATGGAAATAGTCCAAGATGAGGCTGAGTTTGGCCTCCCCTACTCTGGAACGAGACACCAGATGCCCCACAGGATCAGGTACGTGTGACTAAAGCACACAGCGAGTACCCAGCTCAGGCACACAAAGGCAAGGCAACTTGGGCTTGTTGTGTGGGGAAGGCATTTCAGGCTGCCACAGCCCCTGCTAGGCACAGCATGTGTTATACTGTACTAGGTAGGTCTGGGCCCTCAAGTCCCACACAGTGCCCCTACATTCTTCACAGCCAAACCAGAGCACAGCTATGCCAGGGCAGGAACTCCCACCTAGGCACACAAGAACCAGAAGGGGCATGCAGCACTGTGGCCTGGCACAAGGCATGGTAGAGCAAGAGCACTCACTTGAGCTGGCAGCAACAAGTAGCCAGGGACAAGGCTGCTCATCCTTGCAGACTGATGAGACAGGGAAGAGGAGAGGGCACCAGGACAGGAATCATTCTCCTCTTTTGGTCCTACTCAGAAGGAAATGGCCTCCAGGTAGAAGGGCCAGATGTAGGCACTTGGGGGAAGTTCCTTTGGAAACACTGGAATGGGACTGCAGACCCACAGCTGTGATGCAGCCAGCTGCCTCTCTGCTCAGCAACGTTGAGAAACAGCACAAGCCCTCCTGGGAGAAGTTGCCCATGGCTGCTCAGAGCAGAGGGGCTGAGCATGCAGACAGGACAGCAGGGCTGGGCACAGGGGTACAACAGTCTGTAGGCACTTGACTTGGCTAGTGACACCCAGGGGCAGGGGAACAGGTCCCAGCTGCCTCTGCCTCTGGGCTCTCATTGGCTCTGGGAGGGCCTTGCCCTCTAGTTGGCTTTGACCTTGCCATTGGTGACAGTGCCATTCTCATGGATGCTGCTACCGTTGTGCTGTGCTGCTTGCTGAGCTGCTCTAGGCAACCGTTTGCCTTTGGTGTAGGACTGGTACCAAAAGTTGGAGAAGAGGATGAAGAAGATGGTCCCATAAATCCAGATGAGGTGGATGAAGATGGGGAACTGGTACTGGCAGTTGGGCATGAAGTAATACTGGGAGATGTGGATGGAGACAATCACAAACTGTGCCTGGGAGCAAGGCAGAGCAGAAACAAGTTATTCATAGGAGCAGGGTCACGGATTCCACTGGAGACCTTCTAAGTGAAGCCAATAGGCTCCTCTCCCACTCTGAAGCAGAGGTCCTTATAGTGAGGCACAGTCAGCAGCAGCTGGCAGGGGAGAAAGGCACAAGTCTCAAGGCAGCATGCACCTCCCACTCCCAACACAGCCCAGGAGCAGCAAGCTGAGCAGCACCTACACCCTAAGCAGGATGCTAGGGCTACCAAAGACCCACACTAAGCCAGAGCTGCTAGGAACCCAGAGTGAGACACCACAGAAGAGAACTACAGCTTGACTGCACCTTCCATAGGTACAGGTGCTGGCCTGCCAAGCAAAGACATACTCTGCTCCACAATGGACTCACCAGTTGGATTGCTGTGATGTGTTTCTTCCACCACAGGTACTTTTGAAAGGCAGGTCCCGCAGCTGAGAGCCCATAGTAGAAGTACATGACAACGTGCACCATGGAATTGATCATGGCATGGAATGAGCCCATTCCTCCTACAGAGACAGATTTTCATCAGCTTAAGTTGATCCCCTGCAGCAGTCAGCATTACAAACTCCTAAGAGCCCAAGAGGGCACAGCACACTGGGGCTACCCTGACCCTTTCCCCAGGTTGTGCACCAGGACAATTTTCATCTTACCTGGACCAAACTTTGCCCCCCACCACCAGCTCCAAGGTAGAACAGAGTGATGGAAGAGGTGCAGGAATGTGACCTGTTCATTCTTCTTCCTCAGGACAAAGATCACCTGCAATGAGAGCCCAAGCAGCATCAAGGATATGCAGCCCTGGGAGAAGCTAGAGCAGGTTGGGTCACTAATTCAGTGTCTAATCTCAGTGACATTTCCTTCCCATCCAGGCTCACTGTCACCACGCATCAGGTCACCCCACAGCTTCCAGAGCTGTAACATGCCCATAGTGACCTCTGCAGTAGCCCTGAATAGCCTCTTTGGTAGTGATGGCAGACAGAAGCACTACCAGTTAAGACTGGAAGGGCTGAAAAAAAGCACCTCTAAGGCACTGAGCCCCAGCTCCCTGCCCAGTCAACAGTAACACAGCCTCCTCAATAACTCACCGTGTCTGTCAGTTCAATGAACTTGGAGAAGACAAAGAGCCAAGCAACACTGACCATCTGTAATGGAACAGGTTAACATTAGAATCTCATCTCAGCCTGAACATGCCCAGTAACCCTAGGATGAAACCAAGAGTCAGAGACTGTTATGTCCTCTGCCTCAAAAGAGGCAGACAGCTGCAGCCTGGCTAACCAAACAGAAATGCTCAAGGCTATGCTTGTCTATCAGCAGGGATACAAGAACTCACCCTGAGGGCCTTGGGGTCCTGTGAGAAGTCCACAGGGTCACATCGCCAGGTGTACCCAGTAAGCCACCCTGCCATCAGGAACTGCAACAAAAGCATCAGGGTGAGACCCAACATCAGACTGCACTTTCCAAACCTGGTGCAGAGGGTAGGGTAAAAGGCCTTCCCATCACCCTACATGTGCTGCTTTATATATGCCAGGCAAAGCCTACTGCCAACAACTCACCTCATAGACTATGTAAAGTGAGAGTCCCACCAGAAAGAAGTTGTATAGCACCATGAACTTCTTCAGGTTTAGAGGTTTCCTGTTGGCCATTAGCCGGGGACCCAAGGACAGTACGAAGTAGACATATGCCAGCAGGATGCCCATCACAAGGAACGGGGACTGCATCAGCGGATAGTCAGCGATGCGGGGGTCTGCAGAGACAGTGCAGAGCAGTTAGCCTTCTCACCCCAGTCTGCTGCTAGAGCAGAGGCAGGCACATGGCAAGCCCCTTCTCCTAGAAGAGTGGGGCAGGCAGGGTAGTCTGAGAGTTCAGTAGAGGCTGATGAAGCCAGCCAGACTCCACAAAGTACAGGCTGAAGCCACACCACAGCACAGCCTGAAAATCTGCTCAGGAGGACACAAGTGCCTCTAAAGGGCCTGCACAGAGGTACTGAGGCAAGACAGCCTTGTAACAGCAGCCCAAAAAAGCCAGAGCTGCATCTGTGTCAGGGCAAAGCCAGGATGGAGCTAGACCCAGACTTCTTCAGGGGTAGAAGTGTTCTGTGCCTATGGCAGTAAGACTTAGTATTACCTGTCCTGCAGCTGGGCAGAGCCAAACACCCACCTGCTTTCTTCATGAAGTCCTGATACATGGTCACAATCCCCTCCATGGTGGTGGTAGTATCTATGTGAAGAGAGGAAAGGCAGATCAGTGGGTAATCTCAGAAGGGCAGCCTGCAGAGCACTGACCTACAGAGTAGCAAATTTCACACACACCTTCAGAGGTACAGTCACATGTACCTGGTGGGCATTGCTCTTAGCTAATTGCACCAGCATCCACTTCCCAGCTGTGCACATGTTCCCCATTTCTCACTGAGCCTGGCCCTGTCCTCCTAGCACTTCCAGCAACACCACTAGTCCTTCCAAGGCAGGATCCTAACATTTCAAGCCAGCTAAGAAAGCTTCCTACCTCAGCACTGTTGTGTCCAGCCCCTAAAGTCTTGCTCCTACTGTACAGGCTCAAGCATTATCACCCACAACTACCATGACGTTGCCATCAGCCCTGCCACCCATAACCAGCCAGTGCACTGCTCTTCCTCACCCTGGTACAAGGTCTCCAAGGGAGATGCAGTGCTGGTCCATACTGTCCACAGAGCAGTGCTTATGATCAACTCTGGGCTCCTCCCCACTGATCCTCATCAAGGAAGCAACACAGCATTACTGGCAGACCCATTGTATGAGAAAAGAAAGTCGTATGTTCAGAAACACACACCAGGGCCCTGATTTCACATCCTTGCACAACATTCTCCTGACAAGAACTACCACCCTACCTGAAAAATGACATTTCCATTCCCCTTTCTGCTAGAGGACAGTATCCTCAGGAGGAATATGCAGGAAAAGGGAATAAGGTCATAGGAGGGACTGGGACTCCTTGCATTTGCTCAGGCTCATGGTAAGTAATTTAGATTAATGCTCTCCAGAAAAGCACGAAAGGCTCAGGCTCTTGCTGCTGCAGGTAAGTTTAAAACACCCTTGCCAGGATCCCTATGCTCCCCAACCCACATACCAGAGCGGTAGGAAAGGAGGCAGAGCACTGGCCCAGCCTCACCTGACTCACCTGTGAGGGAGTCATTCCTTACAGCTGCTACCAGACACTCCACCTATCCCTTCCTCCAGAAAATGCACGGAAATCACTGGCCAGACAGAGGCCTGGGGAAACAGGTCCTCAGCACAGTCTCCCCAGAAGGTTTATTGCTGCCACTACCAGGAAGTGGACAGCCTCTCCCAAACCAACAGCCAGAAGGCTGAAGACAGAGCAATCCTCTCAGGGAGGTCCCAGCTTGGAGTATCCAACAGCTACTGCCACCTCCAGCCTTCATCAGCCAGCACCAGCATTACTCCACTGCAAGAGAAAGTGCTCAAAAGTCCTCTTTGCTCCAAGCAAGACAGCAGCAGACATTACTTGTGCAGTGCTATCAAGCACCTGCATGACAGGCTTTGCTTGCCGCAATCACCAGGGACACATCATTCTGGCTCACCATTCTCTGTGAATCACTTAATGCAGCAACAGTGCTGGCTCTGTGCCTGCCCAGGCATACCCTCTGTGCTCCTTCAGACTGAGGAGTGTGATCCAACTTCTCCAGAATACCAGCAGGGTGCAACTGGTCTCCCCTTTCACATCCATCCACCCTTATGCATCCATTCCACCAAGAAAGACTCCAAAGCAGCCTGTACAGTCATGCAGTCCAAGAAGTTTTGATGTGCATCAGAAAGCACAGAAGGTGGTTCCTCACGTTGCCTTGGAGGCAGCTGCAGCAACAGGCCAAAGCCCACTCAGGACTCATCCCTATTAACTCCAGGGCACCAGTTCATCTTCCCAACCCAAGGTTTCCAAGAGTTTAACAGCAAACAATACTCACTTTTAGTATCACCATGATACAAGTAACATACAAGGTCCTGGGCACTGCCAAGATTATCCAACACACAGCAGAGGACATAAGTGTATCAGGATCTACAGCATCCTTGAGAGCCCCTCAAGGCTTCAGTTGTGGGAAGTGCAATAAGAACAAGTCCTGAAAGCTGCTGAGCTTTGTGTTGCTTTAATGGCTAAGAGCAAGCATCAAACCTGCCTGTCTAGTTCCAGCTTTCAACCACTACATCCAGCTATGCCTTTATTTGCTAGATTGAAGAGCCCTCAAGAGCTAATTCCCAGTACAGGTACCTGACTATTTAAGCTTCAAATTTATCTTATCAAGCTGAATGAGTCAGTTTTAATACAGGTTAAGGGCAAAGACATTCCTGGGGACCTTAAGATGAAACAAGTGCATCAATTGCCCACAGGCTCAGAGATGTACCCTACACTGCAGGGAAACACTTATGCTTGGGCACTATAGATTACCTTGCTGATCCAGATACCAGCAAGGCTCCAGCACCAGTGGATACCTGAGACCCCAGTTCTAAACAATTTGGGAATCCCAGGACACTGGGGACTTGGGTGAGAAGACTCAATGTAGCCTGGCAGAGCTGCTGAAGGCTGCACAGTGCAGACAGATCATTCTGGAAACAGCCCTTAACACCCATCTCAAGCAGTGATAGAGTCCCACTTCAGTCCAGCACTAACACATACCCCCCTCAGTGTGAATAACAAGCTCCTCTTAATGCTGTGTCCTATGAAGTATCTCCAGCACTTACAGCCAAGCATGCCACAGGAAGAGAGGAAACATTAGATTTGTCCCAAACATGGGCTCTGGAAAAGTACCAGGACCACCAGTTTCATCCTGGTACAACTGTACTACAGGCCCTTATAAAAAGAATGTGTGCACTATCCACCCCTTCTCTACACCAAAGACCCTGCTGCATTCAGCTAACAGCAACTTCATCTCCAGGGAACACCAAAGGTCTTTAGGTCTTCCCAAAACCTGGTATCTACACTGGCATGCTACATGGTCCTGCATGAGAGGCTGAAGTGTACCTTGCCAAGTGCACCACTCGTCCATGTCTCACTGTCTCCTAAGGGGCAGACACTGGCCTTGGGGTGTTTGCTGTTGAGCTGCAAAGGGAGTTTTAGAGTAGTCCCAAGAACTACCTTCACTAAACAGGAGGGGATGCAAGGTGCCCTGTCCTGCCTCAGCCAGGAGCTCCATGACAGCCTTTCTACTGTAGGCAGGTGTTTTGTGGCACAAAGCAGCAAGCATCTGAGAACCTGAATTCACCTGTCACTTCCTCTGCACACTAGCACTTGATGTCCCTCCGTACTTTGAGAGGGGTTCACTACCCAGCCAGGCACCTGCCCTTACTCAGCCTCAGTGGCTGGTATCTGTTCTCTCCACATAGGGTAGACACTCTCCTTTGACTGCTCTCAAATCCTGATCCTCTTGGACAAGGAGCTGGTAGATGTGGAACCCAAAGCCGAGACCTGAACAGCTGAAAAGTCAAACATTCAAGCATCGAAAAGCACCAGGAGCCCTTGGGGCCCAAACACACCACGCATATTTAGAGACCTTGCAACACATCTCCTTCCACTTCTCACCAACAGTGTGTTATTTCCTCATTTCAGTGAGAAAGTTCCTACTATTCGCAAACCAGAGTATGAGGCCACATTGTCCCAGCATCAAGGATTACATACTTGCTTACACCAAGCAATGTATGCACTGCCTATTTCAAACAAGCTACACAGCTAATTAGTGCAACTTCAGCAAGAACAGCAAGGTCTTTTATCGCTCTTGGACTGCTAGGGCTAGCAGTCAGACCACAGCATTGTGAACCACACAACACTGATAGAGACCAGTGCTCAACCCAGTTTTGTTAGCAGCCTCATCGCACGCCTCTCTCAACATCTGCAAGCAGCAGACTCAGGCCCAGCCATCAACACTCCCATCCCATTGGCATTCAAGTCAGAAATCAGTCCTGTAATGAATGCGATAGCAAGACACCATAATCTCCCCACTAGTTTAATTACATACAGCACCAAAACAGTCTGGTAGGTGGCCAGAGCACTGCCACTTCAGGGAGAGTTGGCACAGGGCCCTTGCTCAACTGGCTACAGCAGGCCCAGGCCCTGCAGGGCTCCCGAGGGAGTAGCAGTCCTCAAAGGTCAGAAGATAATCAGTTGGCCAAATATGACACTAGGCTGCATCCCTGATCTACAAGCTGCAGCAAAGCTTTGTGCCTGGTGCAGCTGAGCTCCACAGCCTCTCAGGAAGAGGAATCTTCCTCCCACAGGTCTTCACCACAGCATGTTACAGCCTCCTGGAGCTCCAGAAAGTCACTGCAGGGTCCAGCAAGGCCTGCATGCAGGTCCACACACTCAGGGAGTCTCTCAGCAGAGCTATGGGGATGTGTAGTTCAGAAACAGCAAATGTCACTGTGGAAGAGTGGGACTGACCAATCCAGGGTCTGGTGGCCCCAGACCAGGCAGAGACAGGATTGTGAACAGCACACTGAGGTTGGCACCTCAAACCATCAGCAAGAGCTGCAAGTCACAGCTCCAGCTTTCCTGAACTTGTGCACAAATCCAGCAACAGGAGAACAAAACCATGTCTGCTCTGAACAACCCATGAGTAACAAGGCAGTCAGAGCAAGACAAGAGGGAAAAGGAGATCAGTCAACCTGAGGCAGCAAAATTCTGTTGTTTTATTTAAATCACAGATGCAGCAGGATAACTCTAAGACTAAAGCTTACAGCAAAACACAGAAAACTGAATTTGGATCTCATCTTCCTGCCACTCTGCCCAGATGAAAGGAAGAGAAGTCTGCAAGAAGACTGGGCACACTTGCTTCTCACAGCATTATCAGGACTCTGGTTCAAGTACATGCAGAGAGCACTCAACAGGACAGTTGTATTCAAGCCCACCTCACAGTACTAACATGTCAGCCATCTGACTGAAACCTCAGTTGAGGCTCTGATGTCCACGTGCTAAGATCAAGTATTTTTCCCTCAAGAGAAATCACAGCCTGAAGAGACATCTATGTACCACCTCAAAGGGCACAAGATCAATCTGGCAGGAAAGCATAAGCTGCTTATATACAGAAAGCAATACCAGCAGATGAGGGCAGAGCAGAAAATTAGTTTTTAGAATATCTCCTGAATTGTCAGAGCCAAGGCTAATGAGAATTTGGGGACAACCGGTCCCAAAACTCAGCTCACAACAATGTCTACAAGGAAATGTCTGCTAAGTGCTAGAAAGCTGCTACCACCACCAGTTGAATCACATCTATTTGTCACTTCCCCTGACACTCAGCATGAAGTAGTTGAGACAAAGGACATAGTTAACAGCCTGGTACCACATGCTCTGCATTAGCATACTTTAAAGTCAGTACAGGAGGACTGCATTCAGAGAAGGGCTACAGGTTCTTAGAGCCTTGATATGTAACAACTCTCACAAGAGCTGCCATTGCAACTGGTGCAGGAATCACACTGTCCCCAAGTGACAGGAAGTGACCTGTCTGAAGTTGAGGCGTTTCCCCATCTTTACTGTGTGCCAACACCCTACCACTATCTCACACAGCTGTAAAACCCTGAGGTTTCTGGAAAGCATCCTTCTAAGAGCAAATAAATTCCCCCTTTCCTATGCTCACTGAAAGCAGGGAGAGCAAGAGGAGACTCCCAGATTAGCAGGAAAGCTCTGCTGAGTCTAGGCAGCGTGGCACCTTACAAGCTTTCAGACAAGGAGTGAGCCCACAGCAATACTGGTAACCTTGTGCAAAAACCAAGGCAGGTAATCAGACTTCAAGGTCTTCCAAGAGCATGTGTTGCAGTAAGAGGTCTATATGCACACCACTTTCCCTAGAGACAGCACCTCCCCCAGCTGATCAGGCAAGCTTTGAGCAGGTTTACTCCCTATCACACGCAACACCAGCAGCTGCATATTCAGGATAGGTATCAGCACAGACGAGAGCAGTCAGGGAAAATGTAGGGAAAAGACAACACTAGGCAGAAAGTCTGACATAACAAGGAACAAAGGAGTAAAATGAATAAAAGAGGGCAAGATACTTACAGAAGTGGTATGCCCTTTCCAAGCTGACCACACTGAACACCACACAGTACCAGGTGAGAGTGTAAGGAGGCAGAGATAGCTGACCTCCCTCTGAAGGGACGAAACCCAGCTGCCCCGCAGGGTGCACAGGAGAGCACACTGAGGAAGGACAGAACTAGGCAGGAGAGAGGGGAGGCAGGGCTAGATCCAGCACAGCCAACTCCTGACACTTGCTTCTAGAAATAGGTCAAGCCTTCTAAAGCCCTCTAGCAGAGCAACACAGAGCACCCCTATCTGGAGGTCAGACAGACTGTACCAGAACGTTCATCTCTGGTTTTAATCATTATACAAATGCCTCACTACACCTCCATTCCCACAGCAGTGTCTTGTAATCATTACACACTAATGATTACCATGCTCTTTTATCCTGAGCTTCATCAGAAGTGCGGCCAGAAGGTCAAGGCAGGCAATTCTGCCCTTCTACTCCACTCTAGTAAGATTCTCACCTGAAGTACTGTGTTCAGCTTTGAAGTCCTCAGCACAAGAAAAACATGAACCTGTTGGAGTGGGTCTAGAGAAGGGTCACAAAAATGAGCAGAGGGCTGGAATACCTCTATGACGAAAGGCTGAGAAAGCTGATGTAGTTCAGCCTGGAGAAGGATCCAAAAAGACCTTACTGCAATTTTTCAATACTTAAAATAGGGTTATAAGAATGATGGGGACAGTCTTTTTAGCAGGGCCTGATGCAATAGAGCATGGAGCAGTGGTTTTAAACTGAAAGAGGGCAGATTTAGACTAGATAGTAGTATCTTATGATGTGGGTGCTGAGACACTGGAATGGGTTGCCTGGAGAAGTGGTAGATGCCCCATTCCCAGGGGCACTCAAGGTCAGGCTGGATGTGGCTCTGAAGAAGCTGATCTAGCTAAAAATACTGCTCACTCTAGGGGGGGTTTGAACTAGACCTACAAAGGCCCCCTCCAATCCAAAATAATCTGTGACTCTACACTGTCTCATCCAGGCCTGTGCATTAATTGGACAGGCACATCACAAGAAGGGCATTAAAAGACTACAAGGCAAGGTGCATAAAGGTGACTCCTAAAATCCCTTCAACATCTGTCTGGACCATTAAAGAATCCCAAGTTTAAACCCAGAGTAACTCCTGAGACAAAGATTTGTTGCCTAGATTTCACCATGACATCAGGTTTGGGCCCTGCTACTCTGCACCAAGAAGGCATTCCAGTCACACAGCCACCTTCTACCAAGAGAAAGGGACAATACTAGAGGTGTCACTCTCCAGCAGTACAGTACACAGACCACAGATCCCAGCAGGCATAAGTTTCAACAGGTACCACACCTCTAGGAGGACTCACAGCCCTCCACACACACAAGAACAGCATTAGACCTTCCTACAGATACAGATGGGCCACTCAACACTAGGGTTGTTACTCCTACTGCTGACAGTGTACAGACAGAGAAAACATCTTAGGATTAGAAGCAGCATTAGACAAATCTGTGTACAGAGCAGACTCATTAACAAATCATGAAAGCAAGCTGATGATCTGATGAGGTCTAATCCAGAAAGGAAGAGCACTGCTTGCAGCAAGGCTTACCACCCTGGTCCATCCCACAGAGAAGACCCTAGCAGAAATTAAATAGCTTGAGAGGCAACCAAGAACCATGAGACCCAGTTACCACTGCCACCTTCCTCAAGCCACTAAAGACTCAGATAGTGTCCAGGCAGGCCTGCTGGCAGAGACCCATGACAGCTGTCATCTCTAAGGAACAGCAGCCTCAGAACTCCTGCAGGGAAGAGTCCTGGCTTCTGGGGACCAGCTCCTCCCTGAAAGAGCCCAGGCTGCCTTACCTGTTTGACTGGCAAGAACCAGCCTTTCCAGCCCTAGTACTCCCACCATCTCACAGTCAGTAGAACACATATCAGAACGAATCCAATAAAGGGACACAGAAGATCTCTTGGGCCATCACAGGCACCACTCCCAGTACCTCCTATGAACTTCTTCCTAAAGAAAGGATCTGGCCTTAGTGTCATGTTTCTGTAACCTTATCAGTAAAGGGGGAAGCATTCACCCACAACTTTCAAAGACAGTGCCAAGCCAAGCATGCAGCAACACCTGCATCTGATGTCAGTTTCAGAGCATCCTGGGGACATAAAGCTATTCTCTACCAGGAGAATGGAGAAGACACTACGCACCTTGAATACATTCACTTATTTTTAACTACAAAACAGTGAAAGACACCTAGGGCAGAATTTTAACTCCACTAACCTCAGCTTGAACAGTACTTTCTATCACATCACATTCCTGTGCTGAAGGATCACATAATTTCCCCAATCTAACAAGCTTTCAGAAAACAGAGGCAAGAATATGATGCAGGACAAAACTGCAGAGACACAGGTTGTGTGGGAGGCATGGTTTAATCCCCACAGTGAGATGCAGTAAGTAGATGCTGCAACAGTTGGCATCATGATTTCTCACAGGAACAGACTAGCAGCAGCTCATACCCATGAGCTAGAAGGGTTTCCTCAGAAAGATAAGACAGTCTCACTCAAGGCCCAAGGACTCAGCCAATTGCTTAACTCTCTAAACTCTCCTAGAAAAGCTGCCCAGCAGGTCTGGTGGGAAGGTCAGCTCCATCTACCTATGAATCTGCCCTGGCTGCATTCTGGGAGAAGAGAAGGCGGTCAGTTTGGGGCAGCACAGCAGGATGGATGCACAGGCAAGGCTAGCCTCTGAAAACAGAAGAGATGCTCTGAGAAAATGCATTAGCAAGGAAAGTGCATGGCATTAGTCCTCACTTCCCTCTATCTGTGCTCAGTGGGAATTGGTCCACTTAGTCCTGCCCTTAAGACACCAAAGCCAAGGTGGTCAGTCATGGAGAGGGCACTTGACAGTCTCCCTCTGGGAAACAGCCTAGATACTGAAGCATATGGACTGCCACCCTCAATGCTTGTCCTCCCACTACCATCCCTATGTATTTACACTCCCTCATGTTAGAAGACAAAAAAAAAAAAACCACAGTTTTCCCCACCGCCACTATTACAACATAGACACAGGCCCACATAAGCCTACAGACCAAGTCTCATACTGTTTGTGGAAGTTCAGACAAGCATTTGGCCATGGCTGACCAACAAGTGCAGACCTCCGTGCAGGACACTGCCAGTCCTCGGTGAGCCTGCAGCCTGCAGCCAGGCTACTGCTGCCACCAAGAGGGTGACAGTGACCTCCTCCCACCGGCGTTCCAGAGCCGGGGCCAAAGGAAGGCCAAGCACCTACACGAGCCAGCACTCAAAGCTAACATTGTGTCACAGCAGCGGGGGAGGCCTGGTACTGCCATCCTGCCCAGAGGAGGAGGGAAGAGCCGTCTCAATGGTACATTGATGCTGAGCGCTGTGTAGGAGAAAGCTCTTCGGCCACCGGGCAGACGGCACTGCTACTGACCGAGGCAGTTCTTGCACTGCTGCGGTGAAGCCCCTGCAGACCACAACCCTCCTCTGCTGTTCAACAGCCCCACAGCTACACAGAGATGGAGCACTCAAGGCACTGAGCACAGTCGGGGCTCCCGGGAAGGGCCTCACACAGGACTCACGCCCGGTCTCAGGAAACCGGCGCCAGCACAAGCCCCCCGGCCGGCGCCCTGCCGCCGGCCCGGGGAGCACTAAGCGCTGCAGTGACCCGAGCCCGCCGCCCCTCAGCCCGGGAGACGGAAGCGAGGGCAGCTCCGGGCAGGGCCGAGGGGTGGGGCCCCTCCGGGGCCTACCACCGCTCCGGGCCCCGGAAGCTCGGTGCCGCGACCCGTCCGAACGTCGGAATCGCTGCCTGCCAACGAGGCCTGAACGGCCAGGCCCGAGGTTGCTGCGCGGCAAGCGCCGAGGGGAAGGGCCATTGCGTGTCAACACGGCGGCTGCTCGGCCCAGGGAGGTCCCGTGCCATCGCCGGGGAGGTTAAGCCACCTTCCAGCGAGCCTTGGCCTGGCCTGCCCTGCTGCCTGTCGAAGAGGCAGGCTAGGACCAGCCACAGCAGCTGTCCCCAGCCGTACCAGAAGCACCAGCACAGCGATGTCGATCCCCTTCCTTGACGTTGTGCAGGCTGCAGATCCTGACCCGAAGAGGAAACAAACCAATAACTGAGAACCTGTTCCTGCTAGAAGCAGGACCCTTTGCCCAGGACATGCATGAGGCAAAAACCTCCCAGGCAAAGGTGTTTGTACTCTGGTGCACTAAAGAGACAGTCCCTCCTCCCAGCAGGCTATGAAACATCCCAAGCATTAGAGATAGCACAGAGGAGATGGCTGTCATAAAACTGCCCCAAAGACAGGAAGCCCAGTTAAAGGATCAGATTTGTGCCCTTCCATGGGCATCCCTTAGGGAGCTCCAGGGCAGCAGCACCAGGCCATGAATTGAGAAGCACTGAAGCTCCTCACACCCTCAGGACCCAACTGTTACAGAACAATTCAACAACTCAACTCAGACTCCACTTATCTTCCTCCCCCTGACCCAGGTCAGCCTGTCATAAAGACTCCCACTACTGTAAGGGTTATTCCGCCACTCTGGGGAATGACAACCTCCGCTAGAGACATCCTGCCTGCCTAGTGGCTGCCACACTCAGCCTCACCACCTGCCAGGAGCATGTCGCAACATCAATCCCGCCCATCAGGCCACAGTCTCCCCAGACTCATGCCTTCATCGCTATGCTAAGGGGGACACCACCCACCTCCTCCTGTGTCCCGGAGCAGCTCGGGTGGCACGAACACAAACACACACATTAGACTCCCCCATCCTCTTCCACTCTTACAGGCTGTTTAGCGGGTGCCAAGCCAGCACGTGGTCTCACCAGGCAGGACCCCCACCCATGGCAGGTAACACGAAAGCAGCTAAACTCCACTAAGAAGCCAGCACTTCCCTACTCTGCCATCGGCTTCAGCAAATAGCCTCAATAGTCCTTTCGACACACACACAGACCGCAAAAGCCAGCCCACCAACAACCTCTCACGTTTCTTTTCCCCTCGTCCCAAGTTCTTTCAAAAAAAAAAAAATCCAACAGTGCCCTGAGGAAGAACAGGCAAGGCACGGCGAGTCAAGCCCCACCAGGCAGGGCTGGGCCTCGTGATGGGTCACTTCTGCACCCCCTCCCCACGCGCAAGCAGCACCCCACTGCATCCCAAACACTCACCCCTGGCCGCACCCCGCTCTGCCCGCCACCACGGTGGCCCCCTCCTTAAATAGAGTTGCCCTACCCCCTTCGGCGCTGCCGATTGGCCTCGACGAGCGAGCTCCGCCTCGGAGGGCTGAGGCCGGCCCCCGAGACCAATCGGCGCTGGCGCGGCGCCCGCCTGTGCCGTGCCCACGCCCACGCCGTGCCCACGCCCACGGCGGCAGCATCGCAGGGAGCTGGGGGCTGCGTGGAGCTGTGTGTTTGCTGCCGGCGATTGGGGCGGGTGTTGCTGAGCTCTGTGGAAGCGGCAGCTGTCTTGGGAGGCTGAAGCTGTGCAGGGGCAGCAACAAGAGAAGGGAAGTGGAAAATGGTTGAGAAAAGGTTATGGATTTGGGCAGCCTCTGGGTGCAGTATGGAGGGCTGGCTCGAGGGTAGTGGTGAGTGTTGGAAAGATGGCCCCGACATCGCTCCAGCATCGACCTTTACTTTCTCTGGTGCTCCTGAGCTGGGGTTAGGCCTGTTGCAGACCAATGCCATCTTGATATCTACTTCAGATAGGAGTCTGATTCCTTCTGCAGGTTCTCAAAGTCTGACCGTGATCCACCTCAGCAGGTGAAGCAGCAGTATGTGGGCAGAGAGGCCTGGCAAAGCCTGGGTCATCATCTGCAGCCAAGGCACAGCTTCCTGGTGACTCACAGGTGGAGGAGCGTGCAGCTTCACAAGAGCTCAGTGTCAACAAGAGGCCTCGAGCTTGGGTGGTTTAGGTGTACTCTTCCAGCCTCACACTGGATCAATAAACAACTACAGATCAATAAACATATTTTTTCCCCAGTGACACCACAACAGCTACTGCAAGCATTTGGAAACACAGGACAGAAGGAAGCCCCAGAGACAATAAGTCCGACTGCATGTTGTTTCCAGCACAACTTTATCCTGTGTTGTCTTCACAGAATTACTAAGCTTCATCTTAAAAAGTGTCTGGGCTTTGACTCTCGCTCATCTGATCTGAAGGCAGTTTCAGAGTTCGCTCGTCTAATTGCCAGGAATCTTCTTGTTGCCAGCTTAATTGGATGCACAGTCAGTTAATGTCGATTTGTTCCTGTGCCAGTGTTGTCTTTTATCTCATGTAGGTCCTTGCCTTGGTATTTATGCTCCAGTGTTTGTAGACAACAAATCATATCCCTCTCAGCCATTGCATGGAAGACTAAATAAGTTTTTCCAGCATTTTCTTACCAATCAGCCTCTCTCTGCATTATGCCACAGTAACTCATCTGGCCATGCTGCTGCTAAAGTTCTCTCATCTAAAGACATATGACAGGAGTGCTCAGAGCCTTTGTTCTCAGCTAGAGAGTATTCCTTGTCCAGATGCAGCCACAGCTGCATTTGCCCTTCTCAGTTGCACTTTGCAATGACAGCTCAGAGTCACTCCATGTCCAGTTAATTCCCTAACTTCTTGTCTTTAGGTGTTTGCGGTTCATCAAATCTACAAAGCGAAGCGAAGAACAGCGCTCATGGTGGCTTTCATGCCTTTTTTTGGTGGAACAGCCTTCCTATACTTTCCCCTACAGTACCAATGTACCACACATTCTGATTTCATTCACACCTAGTATTTTTGTCAGTCCTTAAGGACAACAGTTTGTAAAAATATCCACAAAGTACCGTAGCAATAACCTTCTGCATGTCCTGATGTGCTCCCTTTCATCAGGTTCTGCTTTCATCTTGACCCTAACCACTCCTTCTCACATGAAATTCCCATGCTCATTTCTGCCCCACTATCTAGCAAAGTTCCCAGCTGGTGGAAGTTTACCAGCTGCTTCTCTGGAGTCTACCCAGGACTTGTAGGGTTATTAAAAGCTTTTTTTTTAACTATCAGGTTTGTCAGACATAATAGAATATATTTTATCCCACTTTCCATTTCCTGTCCATGTACTGCATTACTCTTTAACTGGATATTGTTAACAACAGACTGGTGGGTTAGCAGCTGTCTGGATCACTCTGTCTCTCTTGTTAAGTGTAGACATCAGTCTTGCTTGCCATTTTTCTCTTCTCATTTGTCCTGCTGTTTTGCACCATTACTCTATTTTTGCTTGATTTGTGGTCCAATTTGCTATACTGTTTGTCATTAGATGAGACATCACCAGTGGATTCGTTCACACTCACTTTTAGATATATTTCCACCTTGTATCACATATCTCATAGCTTTCTCCAAGCATTCCTTCTGGATCCACCCTTGCTGGCAGGCTTGTCAGGCTCTAACAATGAGTACCAAATTGCACAGCCCAGCCTCTTCCTGCTGTTGGAATACATTTCCAGGTCACTCTTTTCTGCTCTGAATGCAATTTCTTTCTCTTCTCATTCAGTCCTGGACTCTACTTCTCTGTTGTCTGCTGTCTCTGTCACTTTTCCTGTGCAGTACTTGCTCTTCAGTTTTCCCTTGCTACTGCATCCTCTGTTTCTCTCAGTGATCCAACACATCAAATATCTTTTCCCCCATTTAATTTATCCTCTATTACTTGGTTTTCATACTCTCTTGCTTTGATGAGTTACCTTTGTCTGCATGTTTGCCTTTTTTTTTTTT
>VWZE01013043.1:268270-348288 GCA_013396675.1 Eubucco bourcierii | reverse complement strand
TTTTTTTTTTTTTTTTTTTTTTTTTTTAATTTCTCATGCTCAGTGGGTGTCTGCAGTTCCTCGGTATCTGTGGAGGTGCAGCAGATCTGTGGAGGTGGAGCAGCCTGGGCAGAAGCTCCAGCTGGCACAAAGACCCTGATCTGCTGAAGCACCCTGACTGCAGGTCAGTGGATCCAGCACTGTACTGGCCCAGTTATGGCTTACTGAGGGATGATGCACAGTCCCCTTCTAGCCCCTGGGGACAGGCCTTCAGCAAGAGCTGGATGTTATGGATCTGGGTTTCTGCCTTCCAACCTCTTTGGGAGCAGGCTAGCAGGAGCGCATTTATGATGAGAAAATCCCTCACAATAAAGGAGGTGAGGATGATGGAGACAAGGCCAGCGTGATATTACCCATTGTGTACAGCCTCGTGTTCCCAAAGTGCCTGGAGAGAAGCTTATAAATGGACAATCTTCTGCTTCTATCTTGAATTCAGTCTGCATGACCTGAAATCTGAGACACCATTGCAGCCAGCTAAGTGTGTAGCTCTGACTGCATCCCTGCCCAACCAGGGATGATCATGTCACACAGCTGCACGAGGATGTCCTTCCTGCACCAACCACTCCTGCAGCTGGCAAAGTCCTATGGAGTCATTGGCTCTTCACCTGCAATTCATGAGACAACCTGGTTGTTGTGCTCTTGGTTGCAGCAGGCTGTTCTGCACCAGGCTCCAGTGTGGCAGAATTTAAGCTCCCTCCTCCACTGCTTATCTTGAAGAACAACACACGATTTTCACTGCACCTTTAGTGAGAATCTGGCTGTTACTTTTCAGCTAGAAGAGATCTGGTCCGATGCAGATGTGTGAGTCTGCAGTGCTTTCAGCTTTAGCCTCCACCAGTTCTTGTCTTCTGCTTTCTCCTTGAATCTTGCAGAGCTAGGTGTGCCTCTTTGCTGCTCTGTCTTGATTCAAAAAGCAGGCGTGCACTAATGTAAGTTGCTGAAGGCACAAAGATGGAAGCCATCACCAGTGCAAAGGATTATCAGACTATCAGATGGGAAGGTCTGGAGGAACTAAGCAATGAAGAAGGAATGAAGTTCAATGAAAGGTTATGGCCTTAGGGATTAGTAACAATAATTTCTTCTCTGTGTGATGAGAGATGTTGGGTGAACCTTTTCTGATGTCAGTCTCAAAGAGTGGCTCACCGTGTAGCTGGGTGGAGAAAAAGGTGTTTTCAGCCCCTCTAGTTGTTCAGTTTCTCAGTTTTTCTGACAGATTGAAATTCTCAAAATACTGACTTTCTGTTAAACAAGTGTCTTTTTGATCTTATTTGCTGAATTGATTATATATATATATATATATGTATATATACTGAAAATTTGAATTTTGAGCATTTTGTATAGTAAAAACATTGATATTTTTCAACCTGAAAAATCTAAAAGATAATAAAATGACCAAATTTGTTTACTGAAATTAAACATGTGTGCACTTGGCTCTGTATTTTTTCAGTAATGTATTTGATAATACATATTTAACTAACTCACCTACCTGATTACACTTGGGAAGTGAAAAGACAGTTTGCAGATCCTCCCATCCTTTTATTTCTAATCCTGAAAAGCCAGAAATTTTGCCTGTGATCAGATAAAAACATTGAATGTAAATTGGTTCTCTAATGTTGTTTACCCCTTCTCCTTTTCTCCTGAGGTTAGACCCTAAAGCACACATCATTGCTGCCCAACATTGTTGTGACTCCAAGACAAAAACTGACAAGTTAATTATGCTGGCAGCTGCAAAGCAACCAAGAACTGTTCTTATGCCACTCTGTTTATACTGAGAGAACAAAACAAAGCTTTTGTGGCCACTGAAAGTGTAAACAGGTGACACTACTCAGAGCCTGAAGGACGACTGAATGCCATAATGTCAGTTTGCAGTGGTAACTGAGCAGAGCAGCTACGTCCAAGCACGCATGCTTTACTAAGCTCAGCCTGATGGGCTGCCTGCTTCCACAGTTGATATCAACATTACGTGATTTATCTTGTTTAAAATTTTGTCTGTTATTTATGCTGAATATATCACCCTGACAGTAAAAGAAAATCATCCTCTCACTGCCTCTTGTCCTCTTCCCTTTCAGCCAGAAGAAATATCTTCAGGCCTAGAATTTGAAGTCCCTAGAACCCTCCAAGAACTAGGAAACAATTCACAACATTTCTATGGCCAGCACACATGAATCACCCTGCTGAAATCTTTGCTGTAACATGATGCTGTAGTTTCACTTTCAAACATCACCTGGAAAAGGGCATACTGTGAGTGCCCCACTATCTAGGAAGCATCACCCAGAAGCAGAAGCATCACCCAGAAGCTTGTGGGCTCCATGGCGGTGAGCTGAAGCACAGGTGCTTTGATGGCAGACTTTCACCCCGGCATGCTTAATTGCTGGACTTTGCCTGCCAACCAAGGTGGACAGAATGTGTGACTGTGGCTTCCTGCCAGGACAAGAGGTCTTTATCAGCTACATAAAAGCCAGAAGCCTCTCTGGCATGAGCCCTGACATCCACGTCCTCGAGCTGGTAACATCACGCCAGCAATGTGTGACACCCTGGGGTCCTCCCCAGACATACCAGAAGTCTCAGCCAGCTCTGGATCTACTAATGCATCCCCATTTGTTTCTGTGGCCTATAGAATAACATCGTAGATTAGTGGTGCCTGTTCCAAGTGTAGAGACATACTGAGTAGGGAACAGGTAGCAAAGTTGTAGCTGGAGCAAAGTGCCTGAGGAGACCAAAAGCCTGGAGAAACCTGCTTTTCAGTGCCTCTGCATGGCAGCAGGCACAGCAGGGTCAGCTCAAGGCTCAGAATGGACTAGCAGGATGCTGAAAAGGGTTAGGACATTTAGGGGCTTTAACAGGTGTCCTTGGTCACCAGTGCAATATTTGTGACCACAACTGTGTCCAGAATGTAGCATGCCACTGCAGAAGACCATGGCAGCTCTCTGAGCTCTGTCTGCTCTAGGGACCTGGAAACTCCCTATGTGAGGGAGCTTTTGAGACTGTGTCTCAGGCATATGCTCCTGGAGAGAGAAAAACAGGTGGTGGGAAAGCCCTGGTCCTGCTCATTCCCAAAATCTCCCTTCCCATCTGAACCCATTTCATATTGTCTCTGTGATTTACAGCTGACAGGATTTGATCTTCTCCAGCAACCTGCCACAGACTGCCTGGAGTCTGAGAGAGCAGCTTGGCCAAACCAGCCCCAGCAGGCAGTTGGGATTACAGTCATATTTGGTGACTTGACATCCACAACTTCTTTCCAGGACTGCTCTCCTAACGTATGGTGTAGCAGCACTGTGCAGCTCTGTGGAGCAAACAGCGCCAGATGAAAAAACCCTCCCATGTGCTCCAGGCTTTGTTGAAGTCTTTCCTGGGAAGACTTTGCCTTGACCTGAAGTGGCCACAGAGTCCTGAGCAGTGGCTACCCTGGCCAGGGGGTCCAGGCACTGTACCTTGGCTGTGGGCAGCAAGGTTGTAGGCATGCACTGGTGCAAAGCTGCCAGGCATCAGGCTGAGCACGCTACTGGTCACTCTGCAGAGACTAAGCAACAGAAAGGACATTGTCAGAGTGGAGGATTGTTCTGGGAGAACAAGCAACACAAAGAGGGATTGTTTTGCTGTGAAATGAGGCCGTGTTTTAGCTTTAGCCAGGGTTAGGCTTTGCCTGCCCATCCGGGATGCAGGCTGATGGGGCACACTGCCTGCTCCCCAGTTGCTGCTGTCCTCCTCAGCATGCCTGGCATCTTCTTTGCTTCTGAAGTTCTTCACCAGTCCAGTTAGCAGCACAGTGCATGCCCTGAGACCCATGGTGAGTGGGTGGGGAAAGGAAATTGTGGGATAAGGGAACTTTGTGGCTCCTGCACCTGCCTGGCAGGTCCAAGGGGCATGAAGGGAGAGGAGTGCAGCAGTGGCACAGCTCCCACAGTGCTGCAGTGTTTCTTCCAGATAATCAGGAGCAACAGTCCTCTCTAGAAGGGAGAGATACAACTGGGATGGAAGCAGAGATACAAAGTAAACTGCTCCAAGATAGTGAGTAGAGAATGTAGTGGCCTCCTTTCTGCACGTACTCATCTTTTGAAAGTGTTTGTTGATGGTGAACATCACAAGCCAGCTTGTGTACCTTCATGCATGCAGTGTGTATGAGGACACAAGCATCTTGCACTCAAGCTCTAGCAGGACACAGTAGGGAGAAGAAATGAAAGCTGGAAAGCTGCATGCTCAGAATGTGACTTGGACCTTTTTTATTATTTTTTTTTTTGTTACTATTATTATTATTTCCTATGTGAGTGAATGCAAACAGTTGAGAGTGACAGTGAGCACAACGACAAAACTTAATGTGAATCATCCCTGCTGTGCAGCTTCAGTAGCTCAGGCAGCTGCTGTGGAGCTGTGGAGCCCAGGGTTGCAGGTCCTCTTGCCCACAGATCCATGCTGCCTGGTGCATTGTTCTGCTGGCAGGGGCAAACCAGGCTGTGCTATGATGATGGTCGCTATGGCTATCACTGCAATGCCCATGGGAACCTAAATACAGGAAAACCAAGACAGCCAAAATTGTGTGTCCTTGACCCTACTTATGCAGAATGCATTTTTCAGAGGGGATACAAACTGGTCCTGTGTCAGCTATTGTCTTTAGCTCTTTAAGCAGTGCTGCCACAGTGCTGCAGCAGAGCAGGAGACACCTCTTCCATCCTGCACAGCAGGATGCTGTTCACTACTGCATCAGTACCAAAAATAAACTCCATGTAAACATTCACTTCATGTTTCAAAGTCCAGTTCCAACAGGACCAGCACATCTCCGTGCTGCATGCCAGCAGCATGACAGTGGGAGACAGACACAACCCACCAAGGCCAGCTGTCAACAGGCATAGAAGTGGGACATCTGGGTTCAGAAGAGGAACATCCTGGGCAATATTCCAGCTTCAAAATAACAGTTTCAGAGGGTAGTGACGCTCTTTTGGCCCAAAACATGGCCAACAAATATGCAATGAAAAAAAAAAAATAATGCAAAAGTACTCTGAAGCACAGTCTTTACTCAGCAAAGAAGCTGCCAGGCCAAGTGGGACCTCAGCACACTGTTAATTCAGTGCAGAAACTGTTTGGACATGACTCTAGCCAAGGGAGACATGTCAAAGCAAGTGAGTAACTCAGTTGCAGAATCTGAGCAGCAGCAATAAGATAATCACTGCAGAAACCATAACTTTTGGTCCTCTGACTTTGGAAAACATGTGTCTCAGTCAGAAAAATGCATGCAGTAATTTCCCTTCTTTAAAAGACACACACAAAAAAAACCCAACAAAAACAAAAACCCCCCAAAACAACTTCTCCTTCACTGGAGCCAGCCACCATAGGTTGCATTACTTTTCTGCACTTCTTTGTGAATTGGGTTACCCCTGAGCAAATTGCAGAAGCTTTTAATTCATCTCTAAGTGCAAGTTTCTACCAGGGCAATGTTCATGGATCCAGCCAGAGAGCTGCAGTATCGTAAGGACAATAAATAAACTGTGCAGTCACAGCGGCCTGACTGATTTTGATGACACATATACACACAAATACGTCCAAGCACACCAGCTCTCGAGTGTGTACTTTTACTACCACAGCATCCACAGGAGTTACAAAGTGGTAACATTTTCCTTCTAGGTCAGACGAGGATTTACTGCACTTGGTTGGAAGAAGGAGCTCCATGGGATTTTTCCCAAGTGCCTGGATATTTACTTGGAGGCACCAGCTGTCACATAAACATGCTCAGGCTCTCCTGGGGGGTATCAAACTCATGGTGGGAGCCCAGGGAAAAATGGAGAACCAGCCTGGAGTTTCTGCTTCCACCATTTGGCCGTTCGTGCCTTTGACTTTTAAGCAGCTTCAATGCCTTTCAGTGGCTGGTTCAGAGACATTTTGGTGGTGTTTTCATGTTTTCTTTTGAGAGCTGCAGGTGAAGCTGGTTTGGGAGCAATGAAAAAATTGGCTTACTGCCCTATGGCAGCATGCACCCCTTTGTGCTTCTTAACATAAAAAAGCCCCCAGACTCCCTCAACCCAATCACCAGAAGACTTTTCCTTTGGTCCCAGATAATTCTGTCAGAAAGATCTCATTCTAGCAGCAGGANCAAGACCTTGCCTCTGCCACAGCTGCAGTCTGGAGCATGGAGAACTGCAGAAGTTCCCCTGCTCTTTTTGATCATATTTCCTCTCAGACCTTATGTAATTCACCTCCACCGTAGACAGTTAACGACACTTAAAAAACCTGTAGGTTAAACCAACAAATCAAAATGTTATGGTTTTTCTTTCTTTAAAAAAACAAAAAAACAAAACACCTGTGTGCACATCTCTGACAAGAGAACAAACATGTGGCAGATGTTAGTCGTGCAGATCAGTGGGTGCAAAGAGATACAGGGAAGTGGTGGCACCGTGCCAAGCTTTATGGCTTCCGAAGGCAAGCTGGGCCAGGGCAGCCACAGGACAGGCTGTGGGCACCACCCAGCATGGGGCTGGATAGGCGTTACAGGCTGGGAACGGTGGGACCGCAGATAGCCAGGCAGGAAGGAAAAACAATAAGTATCTCCCTCCTGCATTCGGGAGGAAGCCAGATGAAACATTCCTGTCACAAGGCTGAAACACTTTCCACTCTAACAGTAAGTCAGGAAGATGTTAAACAACAGTTTCATAAGGCAAATGTTAAAAACTCAACAGTCTGCATATCCTGTGTCTCAAATTAAAAAAAACAAAACAAAAAAAAACAAAACAAAAAAACCCAACAACCAAACCCAACTGTTTTTAAAAAGACAAATTATTAATGCTGACATTCAGTAAGATGAGGAAGCCTGGGGAAGCTCCAGAGAATAAACAAGCTGATGTTATGCCAGCATTTTAACAAAGTAAACAGGATGGCCTTGCAAACAGGTGTGTCTGTCTATTCAGTAGTCAGCCCATACAAAATAATGACCAAAAGAAATGTGATCCTATCGATAATGACTTAAGGCCAAGAAATATAAATACCAATCATCAGGGATTACAGACAATAAGCCTGTCAAACTAACATGATCATTTTTGTGGATCACAGAACATCAAAGAACAAGCTGGCTGGTACTGTGGTGTCTGTGATCAAGGGACAAAGGCACCAGCCACCTGGTCAAGTGTGAGGCAGCAGAGGATATGCTCCCCAGGATGTGTTTCTAGCAGGGAATGCTATATAGCATAAAGCTGACGACCTGGAAGGAAACAAAATCCTGACAGGTAAAGTATGCTGTCCAGGGACCTGAGAGCATGTCAGTAGCCTGGAACCCTTGGGATCCTTGGGGTAGCAAGGGTCACAAGGTGAAAGCTGTCTGTCATCTGTGCTACAGCCCAGCTGGTACTGAGGATGGAGGCCAGAACAAACCAGTACCAATGCCCTTCATCACACCTTGGGGCCAGACATCCCAGCAGTACCTGCTGTGCCACTGGGGATGAACCTCCTCCCTGCCAAAATTATCCTACTAGGAAGAGACAGTTCAGAAAAGGTTTGGACAAGACAGGGAAAATCACCTGAGGTCTCAGTGTGGCAGCACATACTCTGCGCAATAGGAGATTGTGATTTCCTCATTGCTTGCTTGGCCCCTGCAAGGCACAGACCAAGCCATTCTCTGACCCAGCAAGGCTGCACTTTAACTCTGAGACAGCACACCAGGAACAGTGAATCCCTGATGGATTTGCAGGACACAGTGACAAGCAGCAGACCATGAATGTCCACCATGTCTTTACAGGAAAAAGGCCTGTTCCTGTTCCCTGTTTAAACACTCAAGCACTGGCAGCAGCTGGATAAGAGGTTAAAGTTATTCTTCATTTGAAATTTCCATTCCCCACAATTAGAATAGTGTGTCCTAGTCCAGTGTCCCAAAGGACACAGATACATAAGAAGATTTGGATGTGAGCCAACAAGTAGAAAACGGAAAATATGCCTTAAAGCAAAAGAGACTTTCATCAGCTCAGTTTATTCTAAGGAGGGATCAGGAAAGCTTGACCATAATATCTGACTGCTTTCACTGGGACAAACAACTCAGAGATTCACTCCCTGGCTGAGAAGATCCAACAACTTGAAGGAGATTAAAAATGTGCAGTCTCAATACGAGATGCAAAAAAAGAAAATTAACTTTCAGAACAACCTACAAGCTACTGCAGTGAAGATGTATTTCAGTTCAAGATCAACTGTTGTGTGGTTTTGGTGTTTTGTTTTTTTTCACAACAGCGCTCTAATTTACACAAGAACTAATTCAGGGCAGCCTGTGTCATGCAGGAAGTTACGCTGGCGAGCCCAGCCAGCCTCCCCGGCTCTGTAATCTATGGAGAAAAACCCTGCCCCTATTTCCCTTCTTCCATTCCAAGTGTGTGAAAGGTCTGGCCTGCCCTGCTGGAGGCGTTTCAGGAGAGCCAGGTTGCATGAGTAGCAGACAGCCGTGCCTGCTGGCCCAGGCTGCCTGGGTTGCCCTGGCCAGAAGCTGGCCCTGCACAGGAAACATTTTAGCTTTATAAGGATACCAGTCTGGGGGAATGAAGCAAAGCAGCATCCTAGAGCTGAGACACCATGGATGACGAGTGCCAAGGATCTGAATCACGTTTCTCTGACACTTTTCTGCCCTTCCAGCCAGAGCAGGAGCATGAAACATAACAAGAACAGCTGTCCCAGCAGCGTGCTCTGTCCATCCCAGGGCACAGCCTTACAGGCCCTGACTCCCCTGCCCATGGACTCCAGGCATTGCACAAAACTCTTGCACTAGAGCCAGCAGCATGCCCCCGCCTTCAGACCAGCTCCTCATGTCCAGAGAGAGCCAGGAGCAACATATTCGTTAGGAGCTAAAAGCAATCCCATCAGTCCGGCTAGGCTGGTGCCATCGCAGACACATTGCTGAGCTTATTCATAGTGGAGTGACTTTGCTTATTATATAAGCTGCTTGTGCTTCCAGATCAACTTTCTACTTCTCAGCACAGTGCTTTACAAGGGCTCACACGTGAAAATAGGTCAGTAACTGCACTAGTCACAGCTTTACAGGTTTTGTTTTGAGAGAACAGGCCATGGCCTCCACAAATAAGGTGGATCTGATTAGCTCAGAGGCAAGCAGTGCAGGAGCAGCTGCAGGCTGTTATCTGCTGAGTGGAGATTTCCTCACGCGTAAGATTGCTGACAGATGCTATTGAGTAAAATACAGTGCTGGCTTTCACCACACGGTAAAAGGGAAGTCCAGGCAAGAGCAGCAAGAGGCACAACGGTTGCGTTTAGGATAGTGGTGTATGTAGTGACATGCTCTGTGGGCATGTGTCTCCACCCTTTCTTCTCAGAGGAATCCTTTATTAGGATATTACAGCTCAAGGGCAGAAAGTAGAACAGGGATGGATTCACAATGCCCAGTTCCAAAGAGAAATGTACCAGACCTTATAGCCTGGCCAATTCAGAGGTGCCATGGTTCCAAGCAGACTGAAATACCTCTTGGAAGTGACAAATCAGGCTAAAAAACTTCATAGGAAAAAGAGAACTATGGAATTGAAATTGGATCCAGCTGGGATTTGGAACAGCATCAGATTACAAAAGCTCTGTGCTTCTGTTCATGAAATGCTGCCTTCTTCCTTTGGGCCTTTTAATGGTCTTTTCCCAGTATTTTTCTTTCTGGGGAATAGTCATAATGGGTTTACAATGAACTAGATGTTTACTGCTTATGTTTGTACTCCGCTGACTCATTTTTACAGCTTTTTGTGAACAAGCCTGCAGCTCCAGCACTCAATCTCCAACATTTTCTGTGTAGTGTAGATTGGAGCTGCCCTGTAGCCTTACCCAAAAGGAAATGACAGTCCTGAGTCCTTATGGCTGGAGAGGTGGACACCAGTGTCTCACAGAGTGCATAACAAGATTTTTATTCAACAAGAAGGAGTAAACAAAGAACACCCCAAGTGAAGAAGCAGAAACAAGGAGCAGAGTGTTCCACGCAGCGCTTCAGGTTCTGTATCAGGAAACAGTAGTCGTCTACCAGGCCAGATCTGAAGATGGGATCAACACCAAAAGCAAAGTTCTTAGCTCTGACTGAACACAAAAGTACTTGTGTCCAGGAGACATGGCCACTAGAAGCTCCACAAAGCCACCCAGTGCTAAATAAAACCCAAGGAAGTGCCTGTCTCCCTGGATATCTGAAGGGACTTGGGAGACCTAGAAGAAATCCCAGGTGGTGTGGTTGCAGCAGCAGCAGCAATGTTGGTAACTGTTATCCCTTGGGTCTGGTTCATCTCAGCTCATCTCTGATATGGATGCATTGAGGCTGATTTGATGTTTGTTTTTATGCCACTTGGCATTTTTCCTGAAGAGAGAAAAAGAAATGCCAGTGAAAAACTGGCTGTATGAGAGGACCTTTGCTCAAGAGCATGCAAGACTCACAACAACCCTGTTTGAGCTTTTCCTGTTCCTTCCAGGTACCACGATGGGCTTACCTGCTACAGCATATTCCAGTTTCAGATCTAACACAACCAACCTCTTCCACAACTTGGTGTGTTTCTCTGTTGTGAAATTTCCTTGGCAATTTCTGTTCCTTCTTAAACAAGCCTTTCCCTTTGTCAGGAGTGTGGGACTTGTTCAGTCTCACAGAAGTTTCTGGCAGCAGTACTCACAGAAGTATGCAGACTGATCGCCACTTTGATTCCAGAGGAAAACACAAAATCCCCTTCCCTGTAACTATTTATAGTCAGGCCGTATGTTTAAATTACTAATACTCTCTTAAATCTCTTAATATCTCTTAACCAATTGCTGATACCAATCACACATGGGAAAATGTTCAAAGACATTGTACTATCAGCTTACAGTAAGTGTACAGTCCTCTGTTTCTCTCTTCCTTTCTAGTAATTTCTGACATTTGGGGCAGCTTTGTCCCATCTGAACATCCAATAAATGCCTTTACAGAACTATTATATCATGTATTTATTTCCCACATAGTAGTAACTAGGCTGGAGTCCATGTGCCTATGTGTTTCACTTTATATTTAATACAAATACAATCTACTATTAAGTCACTTGATATATGAAATCCTTTTATGACTCTTTACAGATAGCTTTTGGGGTTTTCTTACCTTAAATAACTCATTATCATCAAACTTCTACTTCACTGCCTACCCACAACTTAAATTCAACAGCAAAACCCCCATCACAGATCCCTACAAAACTGGACTGTGATCTCCCCACATACTGATTTGTATGTTCACTAAGTCTGCGATTAAAATGGTATTGCAGTGTGAGTTCACAAGCTGGCACTGGATGGCTGGGATCCATTTCAACCTCTGAGCCAATTTAAAGCAGGTATTACTCCACCGTTACAACGTGACTCATGTTGTTAAGGCTGGAAAAGAACTTCTTACTTGGTTATATCTAAAAGGTGACTGGGGAAGAATCTCTGCATCTGCATTGTTTTTTCTTGCTCCCTGCATTTCAACTGCTCTCAGACATGCAACTTTTTTACCTGGCTGTCCTGCTTGTGCCATCTGCACTCCGGCCAGCATTGGCTGCTGCTGAGCAGGTGCGCCTGACATTGGGACCTGCTGCATGCCTGAAGCACCTGCGATGATGGCACCAGCTCCTGCCTGGCTTGACTGAACAGATCCTCCAGAGCCAGGAGGTCTTCGGTTTGACAGTCCCTTCCCAAAGGCCACAGCTGCTACCAGTGCGTTGGTGTCTGCAGGGTTGAAAGTTTGCTTGTTCTGTCGTAAGCCTGTACAAAAATAAGTGCGTTTTAAGTATTTCAGCCATCAAGTATTAAAAAGTAACACAGCTGATCCTGAATCTGCTTTTCTGCTTTTTGGTGCATGTAATAGAGAAGAGCTTCTAACAAGCTGTCATACAAGAGTCTCAGCAGGGTCAAAGATGACACAAAATCCAGGGACAGTAGTGACTGAATAATTTCTCCACTGAGAGCAGAGCATAAGCTGCTCAGGTAAGAAGGACAGAGGGAGGCAAGTCCTCCATATCCATGAGAATGTTTCTACTAAAGACTCTTCTGTGCTGAGTCCAATGGCAGGTAACAAGCACTGTGCTTTAGATAAACAATGGCAACATCCCCTTTTGGACCCTTGTGACCAGCATGGTATCTGTAAGCTTTTCTGCCATGTCCCTGCACAGTTGTACCATTAAGCCCAGAAACCATACAGAACCTGTACTTCAGTCCTTGCTTAAACTGTGTGTGTCAAAGATGACCAAAAAACCCTACTACCTTTGGGAGTCAGGACTCACAGGAATAGTGAATAGCTAATGGCAGAGACCAATAAAATAAGGACATCCATCATCAGAGTCAGAGCCAAAAAAGGTTGACCATGGTCTTAAGCAGCCATCATCTAAAGGATGTCACACAAACATGTTGTGGACTCATTCACAACATAGAATCATAAAATCATTAAGGTTGGAAATTACCTAAATATCTATGAAATCCAACCATCAACTGAACACCACCATGCATGTTGAACCATGTACTAAAGTGCCTTGTCTACACATTTTTTAACACCTCCAGGGATCGACTCCACCAGCTCCCTGCACAGCCTGTTCCAGTGCTTGACCACTCCTTCAGTAAATAAATCTTTCCTAATAAGAAAGATTTAAAACCTTAAAGATCTAAACCTCCTCTGGCTCAACCTGAAGCCATTTCCTCATATCCTATTGCAAGTTACTTGGGAGAAAAGACTGACCTCCACCTCACTACAACCTCCTTTTAGGTAGTTGCAGAGAGCAACAAGGTCTTCCTTCAGCCTTCTCTTCTCCACACTAAACAATCCCAGCTCCTTCAGCCACTCCTCTAAAGGCCTGTTCTCTAGATCCTTCATAAGTTTTGCTGCCCTTCACTGCACACACTCCAGTAACTCAGTGTCCTTTGTGTAGTGAGGGGCTCGAAAGCGAACCCAGTGTTAGAGGTGCAGCCTCACCCAGGCCAGGTACAGGGGCACAATCACTTGCCTACTCCTGGAGGCCACACTATTCCTGACACAGGCCAGGATGCTGTTGGCCTTCCTGGCTACCTGCACACACTGCTGGCTCATGTTCAGCTGGCTGTCTACCAGCACCCCCAGGTCCTTCTGCTGGACCAGCTTTCCAGCCACTCTTCCCCAGGCCTGTAGCATTGCCTGGGCTTCTTGTGACTCAAGTGCAGGATCCAGCACTTGGCCTTCTTAAATCTCATACGACTGACTTCAGCCTATAGATCCAGTTTGTCCAGATCCCTCTGCAGAACCTTCCTGCCTTTGAGCAGATCAACACTACCACCAAATTTAATGTCATCTGCAAACTTACTGAGGGAGCAATCAATGCCCTCATTCAGACCATCTATAAAGATATTAAACAAGACTGGCCCCAAAACTGAGCACTGGGAAACATTGCTTGTTACTGGCCACCAACTGGATTTAACTCTGTTCACCACAAGTTTCTGGGCTTGGTCGTGTGGCCAGTTTTTAATCCAGCACAGAGCACACTTGTCTAAGCCACGAGCTGCCAGTTTCCCCAGCAGAATGCGGTGGGAGACAGTGTTGAAAGCTTTACCAAAGTCCAGGTAGATAAATCTACAGCCTTTCCTTCATCCACTAGGTGGGTCATCCAGTCATAGTAGGAAATCAGGCTGGTCAAGCAGGACCTGCCATTCATGAACCCATGCTGGCTGGACTTGATCCCCTGGCCTGTCCCGCACAAGTTTCCCATTCACTGCCACTGCATTTTTGCAGCTAGTTTTATTAATCCAAGTTGGCTGGGAAATGGCCTTGGTAAATACTTACTACCTCCTCAAAAGGTAGATATGGTAGAAGATTGGAATGACCTTCCTGCCACACATAGGTCACACGTCAGGACTTATTGCACCCACAGGACCCCTCAGAAGTTTCTAGGATAGCTAGTCTTGTGTCTTCTGGCGTGCTTTTATATATGCTGTTTATCTGCATTTCTCATGCTTCAGTCTCTCTGATTTAACTGTTTTGCCACCACTCTCTCAAGCCTGCTGCTCAGTCCCTGTACCCTACTTCCACCTCAGGTACATACCTCCACTTTCAGATTCACGCTCCTCCTTACTGATTTTCTCCAGAAGATTCGAGCACATTTTGTTCAGACTTTGGATCTGTTTCTGCAAAATGAAAACCATTAGAAACTGCCAGGATACCTCCAACACAGGGTCAGCAAGGTAAACAAACAAGCTTTTGCTTCCCTAGGGTCTGTGTAACCAAACATGAGCATTTTGGTAGCAAGGCCTAGAGAGGCTGGTGCTAATGTGTGCAGGATGGTACTATGGGGATGGGGTAGCCTCCACCTTTCTCTGACACCTGATGGCACTTCCTATGAACAGTCATCAGGCTAGACATCCTCAGTGTGTGAAACTGTGGAGGAAACCAAACCCCAGCTAGGGTCACCTGGAGAAATCTAAGACAGAAAAGGATGCTGCTTAAAAGAAAACCGTCAGATGGAAGGGTGAAGGAAGCAGAGTTAGCAGCATCTGGTGCCCTAGGACTAAGAGGGAGATGGAGCAAACCTACCTGTGCCACATCAGGGCTAATTCGAGCTGCATCTGTGATCAGCTGCTTCTCTTGCTCCTCCACTTCAGGGTCAGGCTTAGTTCGAAGATGATCAGGCACAACCTCATGGCTGAATACTGGCACACGCCCCTCTGTCTGCCGCTGCAATAGTTGGACAAGCCACGCTCAGAGCCTCCTCCTCCAGCCCATCTCTCAAACAGCTGAAGGCCATATCAGAGACCATGGGAAAAGGCTTCCAGTAAGCTTGAAACATTAGGAAGTTTCAAGAATTTGTCTAGGAATTTACATGATGCCTACAACCCATGGGGGTCCACAGGGCAATCCCATCAGTATGGCCATGATCAGTTGAAACATTTTCTCACTCAAGGAGAGAATAAACATTGCCAGCATGCCCTGACAGTTCTGTAATACACCATGTGCTGCTCAGATGACAGTGCACATCTAGATGTCTGACAGAAAGTACAGATACGACAGAGAAAACTTTCCATCAGCTTGCAAGAAGGCCTTCTAGTCAAACATCAAGACACTATCTCTTTCAGCCCCAATATCACAAAAATAACATCTTTACAAACAGGAACACCTCCTGTAAAGTGTATCCAGTGTAAGTGCTTGTAGGTGAAAAAGCCCCCCAGCAAAGCTTAATTATTCACCATCTTTTCCTTCTCTATACTCAGAGTTGAAGAATGCCAAGCACAGAAAATGGTAGGCTGAAGCAGACAGGCAAGCATCTTCTGATACTTCAGGGATAACAGTCAGAGGGAAATTTCTTACCATGATCTCCTCATCACGGTCTGGAGACAGCACTAGTGGTATGATAACCTGGTTTCGCAATAGTGGGGTCTTCTCATGCTTTAGCACTTTATTCAAGGTGTTCAGCTGCCCTGAGAGCAATGCAAAACTGTCCAGAACTGAAGGCCTGGGAAAGAAAATAAAGACATAACATGGAAAGGGATGACACGGATAGCTTTTATTTTTTCCTCACTCAAATGGCTAAGAAGTGAGGAAATAACACTCTTCTTCCTCAAATTGGTCTACCCCAGAAGGAAAGCGGAAAAATCTTAGGGTTGAATGTGCAGGTGGGGAAAAATCCCAGTCCCTACTGCAAACAGCTCAAATACTGCAAACAGCTCAGGGACATTACAAGAAGTTCCACTGGAAGTGGTAGTTGTTCCGGATTTTAGTAACATACATAGAAGTAATGCTTTCCTTATCACTAACTCACCCAGTGCAATTTTAGAGCAAGGTCTGAGAAACTACCTCACTCATAAGTAGTACCACCAGGAGTGTCAATATTTATAGCTTGGCTATCCAGCCAAAGCAACAACAAAGCAAAATAACTGATAATCTTGTCAAGGAGGTCCTCTTCAGCTTCCTCTCTGGGGGATGTGTCACCCCTTCTGCCTTCTCCAACATTAACTACAAAAGCTAAGTGCCACTGCAGTGGCAGACACTGTCCAAGATACTGTAGCTATAACATCTTTGTGCTCCATCAAGAGAAGAATGCCACTTTGTGAGTGTCTCAGTCCAGTAAGACATGCAGAATCAGCAAAATACAAGAACTCAGTTTATACCAGAGCCAGAAAGGTCAAGAAATGCAGAAAAAAACATTGCTCATTTTATAGTGTATGCAGGTCTCTAAGATACTTTGTCTGAGAAGCTTCTGGTTGCTGCAGATGCAAGTTTAGTTCTCATAAATGTCTAGATTAAAAGGTATTAGCAAGACTCCATTACTATACAGCATGAAACCAACAGATTTCAGATGGTTTTTCTGAAGGATAACATGTAGTAGTTCCTCCAGAAATTTAAACCTACTAACAGTAAGGTGTTTTAAGTACACTTTGTGATCCTCTGAGCTGCTTCCCCAGCGATCAACAATGCCCCCAGCTCTGTGAGGCACCTTACCATGTGAGTCGGTCATACTCGTTCTCCAGCTTGTAGATAAAACTGACCAAGGAGTTCTTTAGGTCAGCTACCTGACTGATGAGTGCCTCCAGAGTCAATTCCAGCTGTTTCTCCTCTCTCTAAAAAAAAAAAAAAAAAAAAAAAAAAAAAAAAAAAAAAGACAAAAGATACATGGGAGGAGGGCAAAGCTTAATGTCTCCCCAAGGTGTCACGGATTCACACAGATTGATCCGTACTTTGGCGTCTCCTTTTCAGGGGAAGCAAACAGAGACTCTGGAGATAAAAATCTTACGGTTTCACAGACCCCTTTCCCTTAGGTTGGAACACTCTGGCATGAGGCTTGTGCCAAACAAGCACAAACTCTTGGTTGGTTGTGTTCTTTAAGCTCTAGGCGAGGACAGGGAAGACACTATCTCTTACATCTGCTTTTTGCCACATCAGGCAAAGTCATAAAAGCAGCTCAAATCACCTTTGTGGGCCATTTAAGTTAAACCAGCTCAAAGTAGATTAGCACTCATTTGAACTTTTCTCACAGCAAATGTGGGCACAGCAATGTGTTCATCCAAAACAGTCCTCTCCAAAATTACTATGGCCTGAAGACTCCAGCCTCTGCCCTAACCTCATTCTTTGCTTTCTTCCTGTCCAAGTGCCACTTCCAGCTGCAAAAGAAACCAGCAGCTCCTATTCTACTTATGCTTTACCTGCTGTGGGAGGCTCTGCATGTGCTGGCACATGCATTCGTCATCTCCTGTCTTTTGTTCTGGAATACATTGTTTAAATAATCTTTTCCACTGACATGCCTAAGTGAGGGAGGGTGGCGACAGACGAAGTGTCAGGACAGGGGATCTGTTGCCAAAGACACCAATACATATCCCTGACTCTGCTTCAAAAAACCTCTAGAATCTTATCTATTCCAACTTACTCATACTACGGTATTGCGCAAAATATAATTAAAGTCCCAGCCCTAATGAACTACTCATGTAAGTCAAGGACTGTACAGTAATAATCCATGAGGAAGGTGGGACAAGGCAATCAAAAAATAGAAAGGGAATGCTGATTGGGAAAACACATAGAGTGACTCAAGCTGCTGGTATGCTTGCTATTAGGTTTGTTGTTGTTCTCTTTAAATATACAGGATCACTTAAGAGCTTCACAGCAGAGATGATCAGGTAACTGCCATGTTCACAAGAATATAAAATTATTCTATTATATTTATTGTCTTACAGGTTGGGCGGTGAATGGCTGGAGAGCAGCCATGAGAAAAAGGACCTGGGGGTCTGGGTTGATGAAAAGCTCAACATGAGCCTGCAGTGTGTGTGCACAGCCCAGACAGCAACCGTGTCCTGGGCTGCAGCAAGAGAAGCATGGCCAGCAGGGCAAGGGAGGGGATTCTCCTCCTTTACTCTGCTCTCGTCAGACCCCATCTGGAGTACTATGTACAGTTCAGGAGCCTCCAACACAAGACGGACATCAAACTGTTGGAGAGAGTCCAGAGTAGGCCACGAAGATGATAAGAAGGTTGGAGCAGCTCTGCTATGAGGACAGGCTATGAAAGTTGGGGCTCTTCAGCCTGGAGAAGAGAAGGCTTTGAGGAGACCTTGTAGTAGCCTTCCAGTATCTGAAGGTGGCCTACAGGAGGGATGGAGAGGGACTATTTACAAGGTCTTGTAATGACAGGACAAAGGATAATGGGTTTAAACCGGAATCATAGAATCAATCAGGTTGGAAGAGACCTCCAAGATTATCCAGTCCAACCTATCACCCAGCCCTAGCCAATCAACTAGACCATGGCACTAAGTACTTCATCCAATCTTTTCTCGAACACCTCCAGGGACGGTGACTCCACCACCTCCCTGGGCAGCCCATTCCAATACCAAATCACTCTCTCTGTGAAGAACTTCCTCCTAATATCCAGCCTAGACCTCCCCCTGCACAACTTGAGACTGCATCCCCTCATTCTGTTGCTGGTTGCCTGGGAGAAGAGACTGACCCCCACCTGGCTACAACCTCTTTTCAGGTAGTTGTAGACAGCAAGGAGGTCACCCCTGACCCTTCTCTTTTCCAGGCTAAACAAACCCAGCTCACTCAGCCTCTCCTCATAGGGCTTGTGCTTGAGGCCCCTCACCGGCTTCGGTGAAGAGGGGAGAGGGGAGTTTCACATTGGATGTTAGGAAGAAGTTCTTTACAGTGAGGGTAGTGAAACACTGGAACAGGTTTCCAATGGAGGTTGTGGATGCTCCCTCCCTGGAGGTGTTCAAGGCTACGTTAGATGAGGGATGAGGCCTTAAGTGACCTGTTCTAGTGGGAGGTGTCCCTGCCTATGGCAGGGAGCTGGAACTAGATGATCTTTAAAGTCCCTTCCAACCTAAACCATTCTATGATTCTAAGACTATAAAGGCTTTTTTTCAGTAATCATTGATCACTTCACTTAGCGAGTGTTGAAGAAATGGCTGAATCAACTTTGTTAAATTTTGATGCATGGAGTGGATTGCTGGGTGTTCCACCTCAAGATAAAAGCACTCACCTCCATCTTGTGACAGAACTAGCCAGTTCCTGTGCAATTAAGAAATGAGTCTATAAGTGTTTGTGTGCACTGTGTTTGTGCAACAAGATTAATGAATGCCTGTATTACAAGTTGGGCTGGTAGCCAGTGTTTTACTCTGGGGTGCCAGGCACATGCACCCACAACAATCCACCTGGCCCGCTGCCTGCGCTTATCCGAGAAGCCCTCAAGAGGATGAATGAAATCCTATTGCACACACCTTGCTCTTGCAGCCGCAGTGTACTCCAAGCCTCCTTCTCTCATAGGCTCTTCCCAAAGCTATTAAGAGCTGGAAGCAGATGTAAGCACTCCAAAGCATGCATGCAATAAAGCTGAACAGTGTTTCCAAGAAATGCTGTGCTTCTCACAGTTGTGTGCTATATTCAAGCGGTGCTTTAAAGAGCCTGTTAGCACAGGCTAAATAGTCCCAAAGCAGTAAAGGCAGGACTTAGGGGAAGGTTTGCTGAAGGGCCTCCTTATATGGAGCAACAGAGAGGGAAAGATGAAATTCAGAGTAGCTAAAGATCAAGCAATGTACATGGCAAAACAAAGGTGGGAAAAAAAAAACAATCCAATGCTGGTTTTCTGTACACAATAACATTCTCTGAGCTGATAATGTTATCACTCAGAAACAAGATCTTGGGATTAGCTGAGGGTAAACCATGAAAACATCTGCCCAAAGTTCAAGAAGCAGTCAAGGAAGCAAAAGCATAATAGGATATTAGGAAAGCAGCACAAAACTAAGCATCACTATGTCATCATATAAATGCAAGCCTCATTGGCATCTTGAATACTGTGTCACTCTTTTCCCTCCAACAGAAAATAGCAAGAATATGCACAAATAAAGGCAACAGTCACGATCCAAGAATATTCATCGGTTCTACAGATGCAGCAATTAAAAACAGAACAGACACCTCTATGTGTGAATGGGCCAAACAAGGAAAGGCAATGTAAACAAATCTTATAGACAAGGAATTGCAGGACAATCTATTTTCACTTTCTTTTCTGGTAGGAACAATCATGAGACTTGCATGAAGCCAGTAGGCAGTGGTTTCAAACCAACCAAAGGAGGAGGAGCTTTGCAATCCGTTAACCTGTCATTAACTTCTGCGACTATTTTCCATTGCACATTATTAAAGATAAAATTCACAGTGCTCCAAAGACATGCTAGATCAATGAAAATTCATTCAAGGTTATTAAACACAACGGACGTGCTAGCAACAGTTACACAAAATTACATCAGTAGCTTATTTGGCTTTCACAACTTCTGAGTATGGGTTTCTTGGCTGCTGTATAGGTGGACCTTCGGTTTGATGAATTTTACCATGGGCAGTATGAAGGGGCGAGAGGAGGAGGGGCGCTCGTGTACCCGTAAGCAGGCTCAGGCTACAGCCGTGCAGCAAGAGAAAAGCGCTGCACCAGAGCTGTTCGAGGGCGAGCTCCATCTCCCACCCAGGCTCCTTCATCCCGGGGAGGTTTGAACCCTGAGGAGTCGACTGGCCGAAAACGGACAGGCGCTGGTCGCCGCCTCAGGCCCAGCCCCGTGGAGCTCGGGGCGCCCGCGGCAGGAGGCCCCCGCCACGGAACTGCCTCGCAGGCCGCGCCGGCCTCTCGGCGGCAAAGCCCCACCAGCTTGCCCGGGCCGGCTTGCAGCACCTCGCTGCAGGTCCCCAAGCCGACCGAGCGCCCCGATGCCCTCGAACAGGCCGCATTCATGCTGGTTCCCGCCCGCCCCGGCACCGCCGCCCCTCACCTGCATGGCGCTGGCGGCCTGTTGCCAGGGGAGAACGGAGCTTCCGGGTCAGCCGCGGCGGGCGGGGGTCAGAGGGCGCGGGGCGGGGCTGTACCGGACATGGCGGCCACCGAGAGGCCCGACTCGGAGGTGGGATTCGGCTGGGGGTAGGGCTGAACTGAAGAAGGGCAATGGGGGAGCCGGGAGTAGGAGCGAGGTGACGGGTAGCCGTGATGCGAGGGTCAAGGCTGCACCGGGGAGCGGTGGAGCCGGCCTCGCCTGAGAGGGAAAGCGAGGGGTGCCGGGCTAAAGCAGCCTGAGGGTGAGCGGCGGAGCGGGGTGCCGTTAGGGAGGTCCTCCTGGGGTGCTCGCCGATCCCTGGGGTGACCTGTGCCGCTGTGCTCCCGCCGCAGGTGGAGGAGGCAGGACATGTCTTCCTGCTGATGAAGAAAGATTATCGCATCTCACGCAACGTGCGCCTTGCCTGGGTTCTCAGCCGACTCCATCAGGTCATCTGGGCTGTGCCTGAGCCCGAGCTGGTGAGTTGGTACCCAGGGCAAGTACTCTTGCCGTGGCCTGGTGTGTCAAGCTGCCAGTGTACCTCTTCAAGAGCAGCTGGACTCTGCAGAAGATTTTAACCTTTCTCTGATAATTCTAGCTTGGCCTGACATTCTCTCACATAGTACTTATTTGTTCTTGTAGGTAAAATCAGAAAATGAACTTGATGTTCTCAGCATCCTGCCCAACGGGTGGCAGCCAGATGAGCCCGTCCAGCCCAGGCCCTATCTCCTTGTGCCCTCTACACGGGTCACCTTCCTGGCTCGTCAGTACCGATTTGTGATTGAGCTTGATCTTAGCCCTTCCACGGGGATTGTGGTAAGTGCAGAAACTGCCTCTTTGGAATATTCTGCCTTAAAAGGCTGAACCCATCTATGTATTTGCTGAGAAGGCTTATTCCTCTCTGTTAGTTCAAACTTTTGCAGAAGTCTTACTTTTCCCAGGAGAGATACATAGAATCATAACCAACCATAGTCAGGGTTGGAAGGGACCACAAGGATCATCTAGTTCCAACCTCCCTGCCATGGGCAGGGACACCCTACCCTAGATCAGGCTTCCTAGAGCCTCATCTAACCTGGCCTTAAACACCTCCAAGGATGGGGCCTTAAACACCTCCTAGTATGGGGCCTCAACCACCTCCCTGGGCAACCCATTCCAGCCTCTCACCACTCCCATGGTGAAGAAATTCCTCCTCATGTCCAGTCTGAATCTACCCACCTCCAGCTTTGCTCCATTCCCCCTAGTCCTGTCATTATCTGATATCCTAAAATGTCCATCCCATGCTCCCAGTTAGGTAGCTTAATGGCAGATGCTGTTTCTCTGCTCTGAATGGTCAATATGTGATTTTCATTTACAGGAAGCTGTCATTCTCATCCAGCTGCCAGCACAGAAGGATGTTTGCCATTGTCTTGGCATGGTGGGGCAACCAGCAATGAGACTGAAAGTCCTAGAAGATGAAAAAGCTTTTCCCTTTCTCTCTTTCTGTAGGATGACTCGACAGGGGAGATAATTTTTGATGAAGTATTTCATGCCCTTTCCCGATGCTTGGTGGGATTGTTAAGACCTTTTCGTATCCCTGGTTCAGACATTATCTACCAGCCAGAAATCTTTGTCACCATCCAAGCATATTCCTCCATCATTGGCTTGCAGTCCCATCAGGTAAAGTTCAACTTCTCCCTTGGTAACTTGAGCTGCTCAGTTTGAGCTTNGGGAGGCAGGTGGCAGCTGGATTGTGTTATCTGTGATGCTGCAGATGTGTGCTATTGAAATGTGCAGCCTGGTGTGGTGGGAAAGTATATGTGAGCAACTTCTCATTTCTGGGCAGGAAGCAGAGGTTTTTTTGGGGGGAGCAGAGCCCAGCAGAGAACACTGCCCACAGGTGTGGGCTCAGAGTTTGGCCAAGGGGGAGTATTTCTTTCATACTGAATGTGTGGTTATTGTTGTTTTGGCTTTGTTATTGGATTGGTTTGATTTTGGTTTTGTTGGAGGGTGCGGGGTTGATTTTTTGTTTGTTTGTTTTGTTTTCTTGGAGGGGTGGTTGTTGGTTTTTGTTTGTTTAGTGGAGGTTTTGTTTGTTTGTTTCAGGTTTCAATGTTTATGTATGTATATATGGTTTTTATATGTGTATATATGTATTTCTGTTGGCTAATTCTTCTTGACTGGTTATAGATAGCTTGAAACTAAGAGCTGATGTGCCCAAAAGCTTCTCTGCCTGTTCCAGCTGTGTGTCGGTGGTTCATTCAAAGATATTTGCTGCTATGAATATGTTTCTCCTTACTGGAGAGAGTTGCATCTATTCTTTGTCAGTGACTTGTCTGAAGTTCACCCTGCAAATCTGTGCTCCTGTGTACCATTTTGGGAACTGGTACCAATAAAACTTAACTTGATGACTGAAATGTGTGTCTTTGGACCAGGTACTATTCCAGGGCTGTCAACTCGATGAGACAAAGCGAGAGGCCTTTCTGCACCAAGTTTACACACAGCTATGTGCCTTTGAGAACAAAGTGGCAGAGATGCTCCAGCAACAGTGTGAACCCAAACCACAGGTAAGAAAGGCAAAGGTCTTTGAGTCTCTTGACTTGCTGCAGATTTGCACTCTGAAGCCCTGAGCGGATAGAGAATTTTTAAGATAACTGTGGGATGCAGTGATGAGACATGAGCAGTAAGGAAAGCAGAAGCAGTAAGTCTTTAGAAGGATTAATGAAAATGGGTGCCTTCCTCAAGATTATTGTGCAGTAAAGCAGCATGAATTTTTGTACATTGTGGGAGAACCTGTAAGATGTGTTTTCTCTCTGACGAAGGTGGTGGGAGGTATCATTAATCTATAAATAGCTGTGAATATGTCCTTGGACCTCCTTATATTTCTTGATTGAAATACTTCCTCCCTCCCACAAAAACTGACCATGAAAGTGACTAAAATATCCAGTAAAGTTTCTAATCTTGGAAATTTGTGGTAGATGAAGTTTAGTAGCCCCATATATATCGGCAATTTAATTAGAGTGCTATAAAATACATCTTAGGATGAAATTAAAAGTGAGACTCTGCAAAGATTAAGAATGTCCAATATCTGAAGGGACCCTACAGGAGAGCTTTGGGGAGACTATTTACAAGGTCTTGTAATGACAGGATGAGGGGTAATGGGTTTAAACTGGCAGAGGGGAGATTTTAAACTGGTTGTTAGGAAGAAGTTCTTTACAGTGAGGATGGTGAAACACTAGAACGTATTGCCCAGGGAGGTTGCGGATGCTCCCTGGAGGTGTTGAAGGCTAGGTTAGATGAGGCCTTGAGCAACCTGTTCTAGTGGGAGATGTCCCTGCTTATGGTTGGGGATTGAAATTAGATGATCTTTGAGGTCACTTCCAAGCTAAACCATTCTATGATTTCTCATCAAGATCATATCTCACGATCTTGGCAATGAAGGATGTGAAAATTAGATTGTGATACTGACATATTCACGTGGCAATCACAATCATATCTGTAGGTCCCCTTCTTGCAGTCAAAGGTATTATTGGCCTGGCTGAAGTGAATTAGTTTTATTTAGAGTTCATTATTAGAGTTGGGCACAAAGGGAAAAGAATTCTCAAAATCAGATGAGGTGGTGACTAATGTTGATGTATTGCAATTGCATACCTGAAGTGCTTCAGATCACATATCCTAGCTGAAATGTATATCTTTGAACACTGACAGTCCTGGAAGAGAAGGAAGATTGCAGGAAGTAAATACCAATGTGTCCAACTGGTGTTTTCACAGTAGTTTGCATTCGTTCCTGCTTGCTGCAGTATTTCTCTCATGGTAAACTACCCTGTAACTTCTTTCATGCAAATGGGGGAAGGAGACACGCTTGGAGGCCAGAGGGACCAGTGAGTCCTGCCACAGGTTGCGGGGAGGCTCTAGAGGGACCAGTGAGTCCTGCCACAGGCTGTGGGGTGGAGGCGAGAAGCCCCAGGGGAAGGGCCGAGACTGAAACATTTTTTACTTTTGAAGTCGCATTAGCTGTGTTGTCAACAAGTGTGTTGAGTTTAAGGCATCTGGCAATTTAAAGTGATGGGTAGTTAGTTTGTGGTGTGTTTGCTCACAGCCACACGTTGCTCCCATTTGTGCAGAACGGAAGTTTAGTTAATTCTAAATTTCATTTCCCAGCTTTATCCTCTGTAGCTTTGCAGGAGAGGATCTCACCCATTCTCTGTATGAACACTAAAAGTGAAGCAATAGTTTATTACAGGTTTGAACTGCCAGAGCCTTCTGGAGGCAAGGGGACTGAATACACTAAGTTCCTTCCTAGTGTAGTTATACAAATTTTTATGCTTTCCCTGGGGGTGTTTTTCATGGATGATGCAGGAGAAGCCTACCTGCATTTGCTTGTATCAGCAACCACATTATGAGTGCTGCTTGAAAAGATCATGTATAAATATGTAAACACTAGACTTGTCCTCGTGAGGCTCTTTACCCCATTGGCTGCAGGGCTTTGTAAGTGAAACAAGGCTGTCTCTGCCTCTCCAGTGTTTTTGGATTTCACTTGGGTAGATGCTGAATAGCTGCAGTTTCTACTAAATGCCAAGGAAGAGAAAATTCTGCTAAATGACTGGGGACTGGAGGGGAGCTTTAGTGACAGTGAAGTGTCTCACCTTTCCTCTTCTGTGAGAAATCACCTGATAATAAGGCTCTGAGCACGTTGTCCCCTTCCTTCACCCTCAATCAGCCCTGCCCAGCTATTCTGAGGGAACCGAGTGACCAGGATCTGAGAGCATCTGGAAATTAAAGCTGGTGCTGGAGTCTGCTGAAGTGCTCCAGGGCTGTGGTACCATGGGGCTGCTAGACTCAGGCCTGTTTGGGAGGGTGGGAACTAGAGCTAGGCTGCAGTCTGCTCCATGGAACGTGGGGGTTTTTTTGTTTGGTTTTTTTCACTTTTCCAGGTGGATTTGTCACCCCTGAGCCAAGAGAGTCCTGGTGATGTGCAGGAGTCATCTGGGAGGAAACCCAGTGTGTCTGTTGTCACTGCAGATGTTGGCCTTGTGAGCATGGTCCGTCAGGGGATCCTAGCACTGCAGCTGCTGCCTTCCAACTCCAGTGCAGGTTAGCTTGTTTGTGAAGTGTTGCATTCCTGCAGCCTTTTATAAAGACTGGTGTGTGGACCCTTCTGTTAGGGATAAAATTTCAACAGTAGCTTTGGCTCTGCATTCTGGGAATAAATTGTAATGGTGGGAAGAGGAGGAACAGTACATCACTGTGTGGCCTGTGTCAGTGTTAGGGCGTTGTGAGGAAGCACGGCTGTGACTGATGCTCAAAGCAACCTGGGATGTGCAGAGCTGTGCCCTGCCTGAGTGCTTCTCTGCCAGTAATTAGGAAATTTGTCAGCTCCAGAAGGCCTTGGAAGCTCTGAATCAGTGCTGGGATTTTTCTGGGGTTTTTTCTGCCTAAACTTTATCTCTGGTGGATATACTGGGAGAGCAGTAGCTTGTTGAGATGGAGGATGCACTAAGATACTGCCTTGTCCCCAGGTATAATAATAATTACGGATGGTGTGACCAGTGTCCCTGATGTGGCTGTGTGCGAGACTCTACTCAACCAACTCCGCAGCGGCACAGTGGCCTGCTCCTTTGTACAGGTATGGCTGCTGTTAGCAGGAAGTGTGGGGGCTGCTGCATGCCAGAGGAAGGAACGTTGCTGTCAGTGGCATTCACTTCTAGAGGGGAAGAGGGCACTTCTCTCTCTGAGATCTTTACTGGTCCTCCGCCTTCTCCTTGGCACTGATGTACTCTCTCAGGCATCTTCTTTATCCATCTCATAGGTGGGCGGTGTCTACTCATATGATTGCAGCTTTGGCCACGTTCCCAATGTGGAATTGATGAAATTCATTGCCATGGCCACATTTGGTGCTTACCTCTCCACATGCCCAGAGCTGGATCCCCTGAGCCTGGACCTGAATGTATATCACAAGGCATTTCTGCTATACTCCTTTCTGCGTACTGGGGAGTCCCTGAATCCAGAATACTACTGTGGTGAGGAATGTGCATGTCCTTCTTCAGCAGATGTCTGTCTTAAAACACCTCTGGGGTGACTCACTGAGGCTTTGTTAGACTGATACATTCCTTTGTCCCACTCTGACCAGGCCTTCTGTAGGTATGGCACTAGTGGGCCATGCAGCCTAATCTGTGGTGCCTGTTCTGGTTTCAAAAATTGGGTAGATTGGAGAAAACTAATGTTCAGTTTCTCACTGTTCCACTTTCTGTGGACTTCACTCAGCAAACTGCATTTAGACCTGCTGTGTTGCCACTTGGAGGGGATGGGAAACTCTTCCTAATCGTCCCTGCATACTGGCTAGCTCACAGATGAGGATATTCTGGAGAGCTTGTCCTAACTGGGCTTGCAGATGGCAGTTTGGATTGGAAAACTAGACACCTGAGAACTATCCCAAATGCCTCTCTTCGTTGTACTTATTTAATGGATGTTAGTGTATGAGAGTATGTCAAGGAGAGATCAGTTACCAGTGAAACAGCAACACCCTTCCATGCCCTAGCGATGTGCTGATGCCATCTGTGCTTTCTGTAGCTTGGCAGCAGAAACTGCATACAGTGACAAGTTTGAAGAGAGTTTGCCTGGGACTTTGAAATGCTCAATCTTAAAAAAAGATCACGTGTTAAAAGTTTAAACTGAAGGCTTCCGCATCCTGATACCTTTCTAGAAAGCACCTGTGAATTGAAGGTTTTCCAAAGAAAGGAGCAAAGCCCAAAAGCTTGTTGTGTGACCATTGCAACACTTGCACAGTTTCTGTCTATCTAGGCTCAATGTGTAACTCCCAACATGTGCCCTGTCACAAAGAGTCTCCCAGTGAAAGCAGAGCCTGTCACCCATCCCTGTCCCTCTACCAGGCTCCATGGCCATGGTAGCAGACCTGTTGCCTGCTTTGCAGGCACAGGAATGGATGTAAGTGGTGCCTGAAGGACTTAGTGTTTCTTGAGGCCAGTGAGTGTTCCTGGCACCTTTTGGCACAGCACTTTGGAGGGTTGATGCTGTAGAATGAGGAGCAGGGGAGTTGTTCCCTCGCAAACTCCATCTATGCCACTTGCAGTGTCTCAGCACAGACTGTTCAACGAGCACCTGGTGTCTGCAAGCAGCAACCCTGCTCTGGCAATGAGGAGGAAGAAGCACACCGAGAAGGAGGTGCATGCTGATCTCGTGAGCATTGTCTCAGTCCGGCTGCGTGAGGGCTACAGCATCCGCGAGGTCAACATCACAAAAGGTGACTGGGAGGGCATTGGGGCTTGGAGGCTCAGACTCTGTTCTCAATTGTTTAGAGGTCTACCCATCTCAGCAGAGTGGAGGAAGGGGCTATTTTCTCCAAAATCCAAGTTTGTTTTTGTGAATAACTACCTGATGCAGGACTGTCCAGGACTGTTTTGCAGTTCTGCACTTGCCAGGCTCCTCCTCTGTGGCCTTCAGTGCCTAGCACATGACAGACAGGTTGTCTGTGTTTTGGGAATGCATCCACACAATTGCAGGAAAACTAATGACAAAACTTGGAGTTCTACAGAATCTTCTGAGATTTTCTCTGATTTCACCTTTTCTTGTCCCTTTATAGTCTTTTTCTAGATGCACTCCAAAATACTAACACAAAGTTGAGCCCTTTGGTACACCTCTAAACTACTGTCTTCTAAATGAAGAAATTAGAGGGCAAGGGAAGTGGATGGTTTTAGGTGAAAATGCCAGATTAGACAGGACCTTGACAAATACTAGAACATAAAGCCATCCAGTGGTCCTGTTCTCTCACGTGGATTGCAAGAGATTATGGAATCTGGAATATGAGAATTAGCTGCTGACTAGGGACCTTGATGTATTTGAGTAGATGCATCTCAGGAGTGCCAGTAAACCCTACTTAACTTTACATCTCCAACTGTGACTTGTAATAGTGCTTTAACTGAAGGAGAAATGTGGAAAATGCAAATGTAAGTTATAAATTGCAAACAAGAGAAGGAATTATTCTTGACTGTCACAATGACCATCAGAAAGCCTGGAGGATAAGATTCTTAAAGCACAGTGTAAACATGTACAACATGTGCTGATCCAATGTCTTCGCTGTTCTTTTGGGGGTATTGATACACATATTTTATATCAAAAATTCAAAAGTCTAAAAGCATTTCGAAATTGTCCTAGAACAATGTCATGTGAATCCTTAAAACCATGTAAATATCTTATGTCACTGCTCTCCTTGCAAGATTGTCCAGGAGTTTCATTGCTCCTCTCTAGCTTCCTATCTAAACTTGCTCAGACCAAATTAGACCTGTGTGACTTCGTTATCCTTAATTAAGTTTACCCTCCTTCTCTGACATTTACACAAATGCATCAAGAAGAATGACTTTCTCCTTGTAATCTCCCATTTGGTTTGTTAAGCTGCTGTTTCAGCCCCCTGTTGTTAGGACAAGGCTTTCTGTTCTGTTTATTTATCTCCATAGTAGTTTACCCTCTCAGTAATTCGTTTTTCACAGGTCAGTCTTGTATTTCTTGAAACAACTGAGGAGTGTTGTAAATGTGGTCTTATCGATGCCTCGGTCAGTAATGCTAATGCTTTCCTACTTCTGAAGTAAAATACCATATCTGATAGACCAGGAACTGGATGAGCTTTCTCCAAAGCTGCATTGCATTATTAGCACAGAAATCACTGTATCTGTCATGCACCTGTGCTTCCTGTGAGTCCTTTTGATCTTGTTTGTCTGTTTAGTAGTCTCTAAATGTTCTATTCTTCAAGTCATAGTACTCCTGAGTTCATCTCAGGTCACACTGTTCTTATGTGATGACTGTGAGTTGCAGTTCTTTTGGCTTCATGCTTCTTATAAACTGAATGGATCTAAACCAGTTTTTTGGAGACGGTTGCTAATAATCATATTAGATGGGATAATTTCTAAAGCTAGTCTTCAGAAATATCCTTAATTGCTTACTTCAGGAGTTTTCTATTAAAAGGAAGAATCCTCTAAGGTTTCCTATTGAGACAGCTCTTTTAGGAAACCCTGTAGATTGATTTTATTAACCTGTAGGTGTGCCATGAGATACTTCTCTTAAATTCAGGCAGATTATGTCCATTGCACTCTCCATGTCCAGGAATATCGGTGAAACAGTCTGACAAGTCTGTTCCTGTCCAAGCTGTGCTCAGTAATGCGTCTTTTATCCTTTGGTGCATCAGTTCACTTAAAGCTTGAACAGCACAGGAAAAAGGACATTTCTTTAATCTAGCAGCAGTGATGAAGTGCCCTCGATGACTGTGAAGTTGTATATAGAAGTGTTGGAAGAGATAGCAGCTGTGAATCATTCATGAAGCAGTCAGGCGAGTACTTTTTTGCAGAAAGGTGTAGCTACAACCCTGGCTCAAGGTATCATAAAGCAGCAAATCCCTGGACTCTGCAGGAATGCATAAAAAATAACACCACATGTTCACCGTGCTCCCTGCACTTTCCCTCTAGGTAGTCTTCCTGCTGCCTTTTAACCCTTTAAATGATATATGGATTTGTCTTCCGTTTCTACAAGAGCAGAGAGTGGAAGAGCAGCTGCACTGGGTCAGTTACCTTCTGTGGTGAATGGCTATGGCAGGTACACAGGGAGAAGTAAGAAGAGGATAAACGTACATGATATTTATCTTTTTTGTTCCTTCCCTTTGAGCACTGTCTCTTTGCAGCTCAGGGGCTCCCTGGTTAAGTCTATTTTGATTAAATTTTTTAGAAGAGATTTAAAAAATAAATACCTGAGCTATCAAAATTACAGTGTGTATTTCTGTGTCTGCCTTCAGAATAGTAGCAGATGTTGGTTATATTTTGGAAAGGCTAAATGGTCCAGGGAGTTGCTGGCTGCAATCAGAAGAATTGTTGAACTAACATTTTAGATGTTAGATTTTACAAAAAGATTGAGACATTTAGACATTCAGCACTGCCTTTGCTAAGGAGGCTAATGTTTGGCTAATCAGGACTCTTTGGGCCATTCTGTAGAGAAGTGTATAACAAAGGACAGTTAATTAACCCGGATTGCCAAAAGCTTTTGCCAAAAGTTACTAACAGCCAGCTGGCTGTGAAGCAAGAGGGAGAGTACAGTTGTGGACTTTGACACTGCCACTTCTATGCTTCCTTTTGCCAAAGGCAAATGGCATAAATAGCTAACTTTGTGCTCAGAGTTGCCTGGAGAGGTTTTCTGTGATATTTATAAGTGCTTTGGTTTCCCTCACTATTTGAATTTAGATATTTAGGCACTGGGAATGCTGCTATGGTTAGTTAGGAACGCAGAGGTGCTTGTGAAAGCGGAATGATTGGAAAGTATGAAAAGGGAGAGAAGCTGAGCTTGAGAAGCTGCAGGCCATGGCCTATAAGGGAGCTCAGGTCCTCTCCTGTTTCTTTCTGGGAAGAAGTCAGAGGATTGCCCTCCAGAACAACAACAAAACAAAACAAAAACAAAAACAAACAAACAAACAAACAAAATCCTAGCTGACCATTTCATGTTACTGTGTGTTGAGGACATCCTGGAGGACATTTTCAAACCTCATCTTTCCCTGTGAATCAGTCCAACAGAAAAATGACCAGGTACAGACTGGCCAGTGGGAGTGGCTCTTCAATGTCAGGAACTGGGGAAAAAAAGTGTGGTGTGTGTTTGTTTGTTTGTTTAAAAACAGAGCTGGAGTTTATGAAAGAAATCAAAGCAGCAAAAACTTTTATTGCCTTTAAGCCAACAACCAGAAATAGATTGCTTTTCAATAAGAACAAAATAAAGATTCATCTAGGGGTAACTTCAAACTAAGCAAATATTTTCTCTGTATTTTTGGTTTTGCTTGTGCAGAATTGAAGCCAGGATGAGTAATGGGAATGCAGGTGGAAGTGGAAAATATTTTCATTAATGATCGAGGCAAAAAATGTAGAAATTTAGTTGTCATGTTTGCTGCTGCTGAAGTAGAAATGCTTTGTTATGAGAATGAAAATACTGTGCAGAAAGCAGTGGATGAGCAGTAAGGCTGTAGGAGTGAGGTGACATGACAGTGTGAAATGGAAAGAGACATCTTCATAAACTCCTGTTTAGCTGCTCTGGCAAACTAGACCGTCTTCATATGGAAACAACAGAAGTTACAACCCTGGCAAAATGCATTTATAGTAACGCAAAGCATACATTGTGGAAAATAATAGTGATGCTGAATAAAATCCTAGTAATCCCTGATGTGAAATATAGTATGTGCCTTTGATCATCTTTGTTCAGGAAAGGTGAATTACTGAGATGCAAGTAAGTCTAGGTCTGTTAGGGGGAATGGATATTCTGTCATAGGCTGATGACCTTTGTTTAATCTGTACAGTAACAACTGAAACTGGATAAGGATTCTTTTCTCTTAGTGTGCACTCTTTGCACTCTTTGGAAATAGAGCTTCTCAGAATAACAATAATTTCATCAAAAGTACAACTGAGCATGAAGTGGCATGGTTCTTCTAAATATTGACAGAGGAAGCGTACTCTGAGGAACCCTACAGCAGGGACCATGCAGCAAAATAGAACCTGGCTTTAAAATGGAGTGTAGTCAAGCTTTGAGGGTCATGGCGTGATGTGCCTGTGACAGCAGCAAATGCAGCTCTGTGGAAACATGGGGGCCAGGCTGATGACCTGTTCGGACGGTTTCCAGCACATCCAATCACTTACCTCACAAATGCTGCAAGTCCAGCAAACTACAGAGCAGCCTGGATATCAGAATAGATGATTGAGCAGTTGAAACAGCAGCGTAGCAGTTACAGAAAGTCATGTGTTTCCCTGGGTTGTTTCAGTACAAATACACATGCACAGTCAGCAAGAGTGTGACAGCCCTTCTGCCTCAGTGAGGCTTACTGTCAGGTGTTTGTGTTAATCCTGCTAGAGATGCAGTGGCCTGCTTAAAAGAAAAGGTCAATGTGCAGTTGGAAGAATAGGTGAATCCTTAACTTCTTAACTTTGGAAGGAGAAAAGAGTAAACGTGGTGAGAAGCTTTTGATTCTCGAAGTTCCAGATTGCGTGAAATATTGTCTGTGCAGAGTTTAATTCAAGAAGTGGGTCTCATCTCCAGGTTCTTTATGATCTGGGACCATCATGTGCAAATGTCCATGTTTCTGCAATTTGTCAGATTAACTCAGTAGTTTTTTCATCTTCAATCTGCAGCTTAAAGACCCTGCTCATCTGTGCAAAGCAACAGTTTTCTTGAAAGCAAAGATGAGGCTAAAGATAGGGCTTGTTGCAAGTGTTAGCAACTCCTCCTAGTTTTAGTTGCCTTCTCTAACATGGATATTACAGGTACTGTAGAAAGAACTGTTCACCATGTTCATCACTCTGTAAGCAAAGCCTCTCTCTGTCGGGGAGGAGAGAGAATGAGTTCAGCTAGAGCAAACAGTTGTTGGATTACTTTGTCCCACTCATAGCAATCTCGCAGTACTTGGGAGTTCCTGGTCAGAGGTGAAGCTCAGATGTGTACCAAACAAGCACCTGGACTTATTCCTCTGCTCCTATGCAGGTGGATCTCAACTGGAGGTGAAACTAGTGCTGCTTTGGAAGCATAACATGAGGATAGAGTACTTAGCTGTGACACCCTGGCCCCTGGACCCATCAAAGCGCAGCACATGGGTAGAGGTGACGATGGAGGGAAGCTATGACATCTTGCATGACATCAGTTGCACCATGAGGAAGCCTATCACCAGTCTGTACCGCACGACAGTTATCCGGCGCTTCTGGAACACCTTGCAGAGGTGAGCCACACCATCCTCAGCAGTTCTTCATAGCTGGTGTAACCAAGAAATTCCTTCTCTGGCATTCTGAGGCATAGGTTATGCAGGCAGCCATCTCAAGCCAAGGTCCCAATGGAATGTCCTCTGAGGAAGAGGCATCACTGGGTGATGAGTGGCCATATAGCCGAGGAAAATACTTGGACTGGCCTGTGACCTAGTCTGTGAGGTTGCTTCATGGTGAAAGTATTAGTGCACCAGTCCTGATTCTGTGCTGCAGTCTTTAACTCTTGACTGCCATCCGGAGGAGGTGGTGGCTGTTACAGTACCGTCCTTGCAGCTGTACTGCACAGTCACCCTAGGAGCAATAGTTCGTCTCTAGATCTGAAGGGCCTGTGGGTTATAACTGTTCCCTGCATAGGGTGACCATTGCACCCTGCTGTTCAGCAAACTTCTTTCCTAGTGCTTCATTCTCAAATGATCATTCTCCTCATATTAGGCTGTTATAATTGAACTCCACTAACATACTCTTTGCAATGAAGTATTGAATTCCAGAGTTGCCCTAGAAAGCTGTGTTGGTGTAGGTGGCCATGCTCCCAATACGTGTGTGCAAGCACTAGGCTGAATGGGGCAGCAAGGGGGAGAGCATGGACTTTTGTGGCTACCTGCCTGTTCTCTTTCAGCATCAACCAGACAGACCAAATGCTGGTTCATCTACAGTCTTTTGACACAGTCCCAGAGCACTTCACCATTCCTGAGAGCACCAAGAATGGCGTGCCCCTGTTCTACATCCCGCCAGGCTCCACCACTCCGGTATGTTCCCTCTATCACATTTAATGTGGGGGTAGGTTGTCCCTCCTGCCCATTCTGTCGTGCACCCAGGGATGCTGAGTCCCAACAGCAATCAAGATCTGTAACTCTCAGGCTTCACCTCTTGTTCTTTGTGTGTTTGGCTAATACACCTATTTTTGCCATGCTTTTTCAGTGGATACTTGGTGTGTGTGGGTTTGCTCGTGGTAGTCTTGTGACCTGGCAAGGTGGCTCAGCACCCTTGGGTGAAGATGCAGATGTACTCAATAGTTGTTTAATAGGCCTATTGCTCTGAGCACTCATGTGGAAGGTGCAAGGGAGAGATGCCTTGTCATCTGCACAGCAGAAACTAAACTAAATATGAGTTAATAGTTTCCGCTGCAAAATTCAAACTCATTGAAGCAGAACTCACTGAGCAGAAGTGCTAGTGTATTATCTATTACCTGTTAGCAGTGTCCTTGGCAGTGGTAGAAGATGACTAGCAGGTATAAAAACCAGGGAAGCTTAAATTGAAGAGAACTATCTCTTTATTGCTTAAACCCTTTATTTCTTTAGCTTTGCCTAACACATTTTCACCACACAGGGTTATGTATCCCACAGTATATCTAAAGCATCCAATCTTATGGCTAACTGACACTATTTCTTTGTCAACAGAATTGCTGTGGTTGGTGGAATCACAGCATTACCATATAAGCATATTTAGAGTTGTCCAATGCCACCCATTGCTGGTACCCTGTTTGCATGAGCACTCTCAGATGAGCTATGTCAGTGTTTAATTGCTCTGCTGGCACAGACTGTATATCCCCTCTCAATCAGAAAGCACACCATTACATATGCTCTCTTTTCCGTGGTTGATTTACTTGATGCTAAGTAGTTAAATTCCTAATTAACTTGACATTTCAGGGACCTAATTTATTTTTGCTTCCGTGGTACTGCTTGTTTCAGTGTCAGCACACTTAGTTATTCCGCTGAAGTGTGGTTACCAAAAGCCAGGGATGTGGCCAGCCTCCTAGGCCTCCACAGCTCAACTCTCTCTGAGTGGAACCAGACAGTCTCTTGCTGAGTATTGTCGTTTTCTCAGGTGTTATCCCTGCAGCACAGTGGGTCTGACTCGAGCCATTCCCAGTTTGCCTCTTACTGGAAGCCTATCCTTTCCATGGATGCCAACTTCTGGCAGAGGTGGCTGCACATGCATCGTATAGTCCTTCTTCTGGAGCATGACACGTATGTAACTTGCAGGGCTGAGCTCACATGCACGGTGCAGGCCAGCCTGAGAAAGCAGGGCATTCAGTTCAGTCCAGTTGAGGAATTGCAGCTGTCTTTCAGATGCCTTTGGCCAAGGAAAGGACCTTGCTAGTGGGACCTGGTGGATGGTGAAAGCTCATCTTTGTATAAGGGTAGGGCTTTTCTTAGGAGCGTAAATTTTCTCCAGTCCCTCTTGGGTTTGGATTTCCTGATTGCATGGAGTGTGGACCATCCAGTTGGAGATATCCCACATACTTTCATCTGCTGCTGGCAAACATCTCCTCCAGAAGTATTTCTTTGCTGAGGCTGGTCCTAGTTGCAAAGTTATGTAAATAATAGCCATACATTGCGTGATGGAAGACAGAAATGTTGCAAGGTGGAGAGCAGGATCCCTGTGTGCTCAGGAAGTGCAGCTGTCATCGACAGGCACAGGCAGGCAGGGTGCTTGAGTGTTGGCTGCTGTGGAGGAAGAAGGCTGATATACCAGTCATAGGATGAGTTGGAATGGAGGTATCGAAGTCTGTGAAGAAGAGAAACTGGGTTTTAAGTTGCTCTCTGTCACACTCTGCAGGCCTGTGCCCAAGCACCTGCACACACCAGGCAACAATGGCCGCTACAGCACCATCCAGTGCCGCATCTCCCACTCAGCGCTCACCTCCTTGCTGCGGGACTGGAGCAGCTTTGTGCTGGTGGAGGGCTACTCATATGTCAAACTGATAAACAGGTGAGTGGCTCTGAAGCAGTCCTGTGTAGGGAATTTGGCATATGGTCACACCAAAGATCCCTGTGATGGGCCAGAAGCAGAAATCAGTAGAGCAATATGAGTGAATATGAAATATGAAACCCTGCATATTATGAACTGCTGCCACTGTTTCAGGTGGAGCCCAGAGGGAGAGGTAAGCTGGCTGGGGGTGTTCTGCAGGCTAGAACTTGACGTGTGTTGCTGCCAAGTCGTGTGGGCTGTTGAGATTTGTGGAGGAGGTCTCCACTTGGTCTGACATGACAGAGCAGCAAGGTCCATGTTTTTCAGACCTGTCTTAATCCCTCCTCCCTAGCCCTGAGGATCCCACACCTTCCTCGTTTTATGTGGTGCGGATCATCTCCAAAGCTCCCTGCATGGTTCTTCGGTTGGGGTTCCCCATTGGCACACCTGCACAGGCCAGGAACAAGGTGAGAGCTGGCTGACTGCTTCCTAGTGTAGGAGCAGAGCAAGAGTGTTTTAAGTGGTGGGTAGATCACAGACAACACTGTGTGCAAGTATCTTCTAGTAACTAGCTACTATGTTAAGGCTTAAATGGATGTGAATTTACAGTAGCAGAAAGGTCATCTGAAGAAAGATTTCTATGTGAAGTCAGTGAAAGATCTAACCCCAAAGACTGGAAAATCGATAGAATAACTGGTCACATGAATGTTTTTCCAACTGCTTAATTCAACTGTGGGACTTGAAGTGACTCAGAGGTTATCTAGTCTATCCTTGTGACCAAAGCACAATCAATACAGCAGATACTTGTCTGATTCATCTGTAAAGACCTCTGAGATGGAATTCAGAGGAATGCTACATGTTCCCTAGGCTGTCAGCTTCAGTTGGTGGTGAATTGTGTATGTGTATTGTATCACTTGGGGACAGAAGAGTTAAGAGTTAAAAGGTACACAAGGCTCTGCATAAACAGTACAGGGAGGGAAAAAATATAATACCCAAAAAAAGGGATTTAAAATATTTCAGAGCTGCTGGACAGACCTTTAATTATTCTTTGTATCAAAAATAAATGAACTGTCCTAGTCAGATGCAGAAGGTGAGATTATTCTGTGGACTGTTTCTGCATCTCTGATGACAGGTCTCAGTGCCAGGTTGTGCCAGGTCTCAGTGTTCCTAGATGAAACAGTAAGTATGAGGAAGATGCCCTGCTATTAAGCTCTGTGAACCTTTTGTTGTATATGGGATTTATCATTAAACCTTAGTCTTTTGTCTTCAAATCTTTGGTTTGTCTCACTTAGCTTTAATGTTAGACTAGTCTGAGGAGAAGCTGACACTAGAAGGACCACCTCTTTCTGAAATAATGGACCCAGATAACACTAAATGCTCTAGCACTCTGGTGGATCCACCCTTTCATGTCGTTAAAGGATTCAGGATTTGGACATTGCTTGGCCAGCATGTGGGTGGGTAATGCTAAGTGGCAGGTTTTATGGACTTCCCTGTGACAGGTCTAAGTTAATACCTGTCTCATGAAGAGGTGTGAGACAGACGCTATACCCTACACCTCTGTGCAAACTCCAGATCATTGCACTGGGAGCTGCATGTGATCAAATATTGTGTCATGCACAAACTTTTTTGCCTGCCATGGGGCTGATTAGCTACTCAATGTGGAGAATGGCAGCAGAACTTCATCTTGTTTAGAGGGAAGGAGTTTTTGTCTTGAGCTATTCCAATTCCCAGTGTTTAAGGGAAGGAAAGTACCTGGCACAGTGTGACTTTCAGAAGGCTTTTGGTGAGACTCCATATAGGGCATAGCTGTAGAACTGGAATAGGAATGGGGTGAAAGAATCTGTCTTAAGGATCATGGCAAGGAAATTGAAAAAGTGCTCTGTTCTCATCAAAGCAGAAGCAGATTGACTAGTAAAAAGAAAATCACAAAGGGTAGGGAACTCATCTGCAGGTATGTAGCAAGTAGTGAACTGGGAAAATCTGCAGGTGACACAAAGGTATTTGTTTTTTTCCTGCCCTTTCAGTGTATGTGCCTTGTGGACACTTAAACAGCAAGATGGTGATTGGGAGCCAGTACTGATAATTGCAAAATAATTCACCTTGCATATTGGAGCTGAAACACCATCAACAATTCTGTGATACCGATATCAACCCACAAAGCAGGGGGCACGTGGCATTGTAGTGCAGAAAAGATCTCTGCTTAATATTTGGGTTTGGGGATGCTGTTCCTTGAACAGAACATAATAATGATGGGGAAAGTTGCTGAAATAGTGTTGAGGAGGGAGATGAAGAGCTGCTGTTCTCCACTTTGCCTATAATGGTAATGGCAATTAAATGGAGTTGAACTAAGATCCTGAAAGAAACCTAACCATGGAAATTTCAAAGAAAACACTGAGGAATTGTGGGGATTGGATGCTGGTGTAGGTAGAACCATACTCAGAGATGCTGAAAAGAGTAACCAGGAAGTAATTTTGAAAGAATCTTGGAAGATACTAACCTAAAAAATAACCTAAGCTCTTGAAACCTTTTATGATAGGTGTTTGACACGTGAATGTGATGGGGGAGCATGTCAGCTGTGGGAACAGTCTGACTCTGTCTTACATCTACTAGTTTACATTTACTATAGGCTATTGAGGAGAGGAGGAATGAGAGTGGGTACTCAGATTGCTTCCGTGGAGGAGCTGGCATGCAATTAATTACTTTTTTTTGTCAGTGTTAGGGGAAGTTATTTCTTCAGCTTGGAATCATCTTTGGGTTTTTTTGACTTTTCTTTTGCTGTTAAAAATATTTGTTGCTAAAATGTGAACCTAAGAGTCTTCTGTGATCTTGATCTTGCTAGTGCTTCAGAAGACTTTTAACTCCTGCCCATCTCTGTATTCAAGGAGTGTATATTCCTTTTGTCAGGCTCTTGTTCTGGAAGCTTATTTTGAGTAGTGTATGTCTCTAAGTGGTCACATTTACATTTTGCTTTTGCCATGACAGATAGTGGAGGAGTTACGGGACCGAATCTTGCAGCTGCGCTTTCCCCACAGAGTCCAGAGCAAGGAGGCAACGCCAAAAGCAAAGAGGAAAATGTTTGGCAGTAGTTCTCCCTCCAAGTCTCCGCCTGTTGCTGGGGCCCAGTCAGCCCTCTCAGACAGACCCTGCCTTATTGTGCTGCACAAACCGTTGGAGAAGCTACTCATCAGGTAGTGATGGCCATCAGCACAGCTTCTTTGCTCTGGAATGGTGAGAGAAGAGAGTCTGTGAATGGTGATGCTAGTAGCAGGATGAGAATGTTGTGAAACTGGTGCTTGTTAGGGTGGGTTTGAGTTGTGAGTGGCAACTATAAGCTAGGAGGGCTGTGACTTGAAGCAGAGGGCCTTGCTATACAGGCTGATTTGTTATTAATATGATGCGGAAGTAAATTTCAGTACTGCTGTCAGAGCAGGTCTGGTGCTGGGCTAGCCACTTTCTGCTGCTGGAGGGCTGTGTCCTGGGCCCAGCAAGCAGGCTGTGAGTCCACATAACTCTGGCCTTGAGCAGAGGGTTCTTTCCACCTCAGTAAGCCACACTTCTGCCCTCTTCTAGGTATGAGAAGCTGCCTTCTGACTACCGAGCCCCCTTCATTCTTAACCTGGAACATCCCCCGGTGTCTGGCCCGCTCACTATGGTGGCCAATCGTACTGCCTCTTCCACACTGGCCTCACTGTCCCGCTACTTCTATCACCAGCGTTGGATCTGGAGTGTCCAGTCAGGGCTGGCACCAGCTGTGCCCATCACTGCTGTAGCCCAGCTCCTTTCCACACTCACAGAGTAAGTTGCATGCCTGGATGGGTGTGCTGTTTCCAGCTCGACCTGGGAATGCAGAGAATGCAGAGTTGATCTGAGCATTTATTATGGGTTACAGCTGAAGCTGCTGTGCAGAAGGTTTTGATCCTGTACACAGCTTCTAGAGCTGCTTGGGCCAATGCTTTACCCAGTTCTGCAGCTGCAGTTGAGGACAAGGAGAGTTCTGGAAAATGTACAGAAGGGCAAGAGGCAGTATGCTGTGCCTGGAGAATACTGGTCAGCACAGACACATCTCCATGCTGTCTGCACGTAGCTCCCTATCTTGGGAAGGAAGGTGTCGTGGGTGAAGGGTACAGTCATGTATTAAAGGCTTGCAGTGTGGGTAGAGAAGTCCTCTATGTCTGACTGCCACTCTGTTACCAGGGTCCGTCTGTCAGAGGGTTTCCACTTTGCATCCAGTGGTGATGGAATTATCAACATGGTGCTGGAGCTACCCATACAGGTGAGTCTGGGTGCTGTTTGTGAATGTAGTCCTTCATTGCTGCTTCTGAAGTGGATTCACCTTCCTGTGGTGAGATTTCTCATTTGCTTCTAGCACATGCCCTTGACATATACAGGAAGGCCTGCCTCCATGCCATAAGTAAAGCAGTTTGTGTTTTGGGCATTTTCCTCTCTTCATTTGCAGTTAGAGAGCTGCTTTGCTGGTAGAGACGTTGCAGTGCTGGAGGAGTTGATGGATCTGGGATAGGCTTCCTCTCTTCACTGCAGCTAGTGGAACTGGGCAATGGGGTTGCGTTGTGTAGTGGAGCCCTGAGTAGGTATGGGCTGTTGCTGCTGGCCATGTTCATGCAGTGTCTCTCTTGCAGATTGGTGACTCAAGTGAGAGCAGCAGTGGAAGGGAGAAGCACACTTGTGTTGTCCAGTACATCCTCTTCCCACCCCACTCCACCTCCACCAAGGACAGGTGAGGTTGGTCGCCCTGATCCCAGAGAGGGCTGGCAGTGGAGTCATGGCTCCAGGCTTACCCTTTGTAGGTGGTGTGGGAAGGAGGGAGTGCCCCATCATCTAGTAAAGACAACTAGATGTTGTGAATGGCTCACCAGTTAGATGGGGCTTACTTGCAAACCAAGAGCTCCGTGGCTGCTTTCACAGATCTGAGCAGAGCTGCAGTATGCAGCTAGCTCTATGCTATCTCACAGGACTTACCTTGCATCTTTCTTCCAGCTTTTCCACAGATGATGACAATGATACAGAAGTAGAAGCCATTGAGGTGGACACAGAACTGAACCTGGTTACTGAGTGCTGGGTTGAGCCACAGAGTGGACACGTCCACAGCACTGCTGAGAACTGGAAGCACCTCCATGGCTTGCCCTACCAGAAAATACCTAAAGCAGTGAGTCCCTGAAGGGGTAGAGGCTATTTTGTGGAGGGAGCAGGGTTTATTGCAAGTGCACCACAACACTGTGGGTGACTTACTGAGGGCCAGAAGTGATGTTAACAAAGAGCCTGAGATTTCTGAAAGAGAAACTGGAACACTGAACAGAAGAGATTTCTGGATTGCAAGGCAGTGGGTGCAGCACTGCTCTAGGATAGGCAGAAAAGCACAAAATACAAATTATCTTGTTGATAGCCATTCCATTAGTGGTGGGGAGCGAGCTGGACCAGAGTGGGGATTGCAGGCAGTACTGCCAGTGCACCTCCTGAACAAAGTGAAAAGAGACCAAGGGACTGGTGAAGGAGGAGGGAACAATGAGTGAGAATAGAGGAAGTCAGGAGATGGAATTATGGGTGTTTCCCCTCCTGTTTTGTTCTGCACTTGAGGATAGTAATTCTACTGCGAACTGAGTCTTGACTGCTTATTGCAGCTCTATCCCCGGGACCTTGCGTGCATTGCCACCATGCTGACCTTTGAGTACATCAGCCAGTTGTGCCAGAACAAGGAGTGGGTCTGCCCTCCTTCAGACAGTAAAGCTACTGAAGGTGAGTCCAGCATGTATGTCCTAGCAGGTTTGATGGAGCAAAAGGCAGCTATGCCCTGAATACCTTAGGGCCCAGCAGAGATTTGTGGAACAGATGTTTTTATGAGAAGTTGCTATACTTCAATGGCTGTGAGTCAAGTTGCACTTCTACTAAACTACCTGCAAAATGTCTTCATCCTGGGAAGGCCAAAAAAAGCATTGAGACTTTCTGCCCAGGCTGGAGAAGTAATTTGGTGATCCTGCTTGAACAGAGGGTTTCTTGCCTCAACTATTCTGTAATTCCATGAGAGACAGATTTTGAAGCAAATGGGAGATAAGCTCACCTGTACAGTGATGGGCAGGGTATACCAGGGCAGTTACTTATTCAGAAGTTGTAAACAATGTGAAGGAAGAGCTCCACTGCCTTCAGTTGCAAGATGCAGTTTTCAGAGCAGTTTGTGGGATTCTTGCTTTCTGGTGATCCTTTTAATCCCTGGACCCACTGTGAGTGCTCTGTTAGGCCACAGAGATAGGGAAGGCAACCTTAGGAGTTCTTGTCTGTCCTCTCCCTTCATGACAGGAGATCTCTTGGTGGCTTCTTGCCCCTCATTGTATCAAGGTGACAATAAGCCTAGGGGACACTCTCAGCATAGTACCTCTCTGTATGTAAATCATAACCCGCTGCACCCTCCAGCAGGCTTTGCTCTTTCTCTACACTAATTCTTCATATCCCTCTCCCCTCCTAAGCAGAGGCATTTGAGGCAGTGTTGGTGCATAACTTCATTTGTGCTCGCTGTTCAGGACTGACACTACGAATGCAGAGGGGGCCTGAGGTAGGGCTATGTGATGCCCACAGGCATGTTGTGTTCCCAATTCTTGTTGCAGATCCAGACATGGGGGCTGGTTTTCGAGTGCATGAGATCCCATTCCAGTTCAACCTCATGAAACTGTTGCCCAGGTGCCAGCAAGTTGAAATGTTCTTCCTAATGCTGACAAAAGGTAAGAGGCTCTTCACTACCTACCTCCTCTTGTAGTTACTCTGTGACCATGGGCATCTTGCTCCATGTGCTTATCAGTTTGGGTAGCAGACACATGAGAACCTGTGCCTCTTTCAGTAGCTCAGTGTAGTTCTATTCTTTCTGCACTTGCACTCCCAGGGCTGTCCAGGTGTATTGCTGTCTTTCTTGGGATGATAGTTTTGGAAGAGTTGCTTTTTAGAATGTTAAACCTAGGCAGTCACTCTGGTGGTGGTTTCATGTGCTTAGCCCAAACATCTCCAGAGCAATCAGAGTAGCAGGGTCAGTCAGTGCAGGTTAGTTAGCTAATGATGCTGGAGCTCTAGGATTTCAGCAGCCCTCCAAGTCATCCTTACAGAGGTGATGGGGGAAACTCCTGGTTGTGTGGAAGCACCACTTTTTAAAGCGCTGTCCCCTGGGGTCCTGGGCAGGTGGTGGCTGTGGAGATGCTTCCTCTGAAGCTGCCGTGGTTCTGTTTTGGAGCAGAGAATGAGGAGGTGACCAAGGACTCTTCGTTTGTGCCCAATGAAATGCTACTAAACCTCTTCCATGGCTGCCTGCAGCATGACCTCAGTGACCGGGAGATCCCCATGGCTGATGCTGATCATGTGGCTTTCATGGAGCAGGTTCTGCAACGGGATCGTGATGGCCATCAACCCCCCTTCATACTCCCTGTCATCAGAGGTAAGGGCCAGGAGTATGGCAACAGCAGCATCATGAGCTACGGTGTTTCAGGAGCCTTCCTTTTAAGTCTCTTCCTCAGATGATGTTTCTCAGGTTGATTTATCTTTGGTCCATTTCAGAAGAAACCCTGAAAGCCTCTGGGACCTTGGAGCAGCAAGATGCTTCTGCATCCTATCATCTTGTTGGCAGCAATGGCACCAGAGATATGACTGGCTCTACAAGTACTCTCCAGGTACTGCTACACTGCTACTGTCCTTCTCCCAAACCTCCTCTGAAGGCAAGCAGCAGCTGTTGAAGAGCAGGAGAGTTAGTGGAAGGGCTGGGAAGAGCTTGAAAGGCTGGTGTTCTCCCATGCTTGGCAACAGTTTAAGCTGTAACCTGTGGCTGAAGTAAAGCAGGAATCTGCTAGATGTGTGGATAGTTCCATTCACCATGGGTCTAGCCTGTTTCAGCAGCACTGCTGGTGTGCTGCAGATTGCTTAGGCACCATGGGCAATCGCTGCCTGAGGATCAGAACTGACCCTGACAAAACTTGCTAAGCATCTCCTGACTGTGTGCACTGTGCTTTGTGGAACCAGACTGCTCTGAGAATGGTGTGGAGGGTGGCCAAGATGATTGCAGCACTGTGCTGAGTAGCAGTCTCGGAGGAACTTGCTCTGTGTGGTTGCAATTTATTTTAAGGTATGCCTCTGCCATGTACTGTGAGCTTATCTACCTTCTGCTATTTCACCAGAGCCTCGGCAACACAGAGCTGCCTGAGGATGACGTGACCCTCAGTGACACCACGGGGCCCTTTCCCCCACAATGGCGATGCTATGCGAAGCTGGTCAACCCACAGCATGTGTTCCTGACCTTCCTGCCAGCTACCTTCTCAGGTGAGGGCATCTGAAGGGATAGGGAGAAAGTGCAGCAGTCCCAAGCACCTCCTCAGCAGAGCAAAGAAAATTGAACAGTGGAGTCTAGACTCAATCACTCTCCAGCATATGGCCAGGAATAGAGTAATGCAAAGCACTGAATGTCTTGTTCTTCTCTACCTGGACATGGTGCTGCCCACATGATGTTTTCAGGCAGGGCATGTGGCCTTAAGTTATTTGCTGGCTGCAACCGTTGAGCTGTTTCCCAGTGAGGTTGTTAATGAATGGAGTAAGGAGACAGCTAATAGATTGGTCTGGGAGAGTCCCTGCTTCTGGGCATTGGCATGGGTCTGGCTGCCACTGAACTGATGGTGAATGCTGCTGTGCTTACCTGGAAGTACTCTGTGGAACTGCTTCTGCACTCAAAGAGCAGAGACATCTGTCATCTTGGGAATGTTGAAGAAGGGGTTAAACTGTTCTCACTGGGCAGAGGGTGATGATTTTTATTTTATTTTTTTTTCCCCCCCAAGATGTGCAGAAGCTGATGACTTGTGGGTTGGATAAACCTCCAAAAGACGAAAACCGATCTGGAGAGGATACCCTGGGACCTGTCTGTGCAGAGCAAGTGCAGACTGAGTCTGAAGAAGGGGATGCTGCAGTGCCATTGCCTACCCTCAGCATAACACCAGCCCACGGTACTGCCCTCAGGACACCAGCTTGCTAAAGTATTGGCATTGGTATCTTTGCTATTCCTGAGCACACTGCTGGGCAGATTGAGGTGGGAGGAATAACAGACTGCTCAAGGCTGTCAGCTCCTACTTGGCAGGCCCAGACTTGAGGTCAGGGCAAAGGGCACTGTGAAGCCTCAGCCAGATTTCATGATGTTCATGCAGCAACCAAGACTGCAGTGAGGATGGATACGCTGCTGCAGAAGGTGGTGGCAAAGAACAAACTTAGCTGCCCAAGACAACAATCAGTGTGGTCGAAAGATTGGGCTGAGCGGTTGTGTGCTGGGTGAGGGGTATGGCTCCTGAGGATGCAGTGGTGAGAAGCTGTAAAACCAGTACCTACCTGTGAGGGCTGTGACTTCTCAGACCAGGAATGAGGAACCCATCGAAGGCCTTTATCTCAGGATTGTTTCTTTTGCAGAAGTGAGCTGTGACTCTGGAGAACAGGGCGGCCCCTCGCGGAGAGATGTCCACATCTCCTTCAGTCACCAGAACTCACAGTCTGAGCTAGGCGAGTGCCGTCGATTTCGCTGCCCCGTTTACATCTACAGCTGCTCTTTGGAGATGTTACGAGAGCAGCTTGTCAGCCCACGGGCACAGCGTCCTCCCCGGGACATCTTCTTCAGGTAACACCCACTGTATTCGATTCCTAGACAGGAAACAGAGGACCTTCCTTGACAACTGGCTGGCTCTAGCCCTGTTGTATTCTCTTTGCTTGGCTTCTCTGACTTACAGCAGCCACTGGCTCTGCGGGCTCTGGGACCCTGATTTACTGGTACTAGACCCATTTATAGCCTAAAATGTGCTTTATGTGTGCCAAAGGCTGTGGTTCCTCTTTTCTAGGTCCCAGTCTCTGGAACGTCCTCCTGCTGCTGCTTGGCTAGACCACAAGCACAAGGAGTTGGTGAGTTACTGCACACTGCTACAGGAGCACTCACACCAGTGCTATGTGAAAGGTAAGGAGCAGCACAATGGAAGTTGAGGCTGGGTTGGGGCTGGACCCTGAATCTTCTTTTAAGAAAGTGATGACTCATTTTTATTGTGATCTTACACTAAGTTAGGGGAGGAGCTGTGGGACTAGTCTATCAGGATGGGTATAAAGATGCCTCTGTGCATTCCCTATGGGCCTTGAATAGGCTGTTCCTGGACCCATGAAGTGCTGGAAGGAGGTCCCTTTACCTTTTTTTCATTTTTACCTTCAGTGTGGCAGATCACTAGGGCTCTCTGTTGTGACACAAGCTCAGGCTAACCTCTGTAGCGTTAGGCATTTTGCCTGAGTCTTGTCTTCCAGCACTTGCACTTGACTGCAGCTCTCTGTTGAGACTTGGTGAAAATCGTTGTGACTGTTGCCTGATCTCCTGGTGATATGGCCTTGCATCCTGGGGATGGGGTGCTCAGGCATGGTGTTTAATCTGTAGGGCTATTCAAGAGCCTTCAGCAGTCACACAGCATCAGTTCCCAGGACCTGCTTACAGCCATGGACTACTGTGAGGAGCTGCTCCAAGAGATTGATATCACCAACTTCCTGCTGACAGTGTGCAGCCATGTCCGCTCATTCCGAGAGAGCCACCAACATTTCCATGCACACTCCAAGACAGCCAGCTTCCAAGTGGGCAGTGTAGAGCAAGAAGAGGAGCAGAGCTCTAGGGAACGGGGTGTCTTGGTCTCTGAATCAAGGTAGGGGTCCACCTCTGCCTTGCTTCTCTTCTTAGTATTGGACCAGGACAGATCTTTCTTCGAGCATCTTCTGCTGCACGCTAGAAGGAATGTTATAGAGAGGCACATGTAAGAACAACTCTTTCTAGTGATGGCATGTGCTTGATGCTATACTTCTGTCCTTCTATTCCTTAGGGTATTTATGAGGTTTGTGTTGCCTCTGGAAACATAAGGAGGGCAAAAAGTATTATGCCTCAGTGTCTGACAGACAAACACCTTCTTTAGGTCCTTTTCCTCTATTTGCACTTGACTATCCTCAGTTGCTTTATGTGAATTCAGTAGCATTTATTGGGTGTCCCCAATCCTATTTCTTCCTATGCTGTGAGTCGTTGAGATGAGACTGTGGTTTTGAAAACCACTCTGTTTGGAAAGTCAGATGACTTCTTCATATCTTTTTCCCAGAGAAAAAACTGTGAGAACCACTTTTTTTGTTTGTTTGTATAGTGGATCACCTATCCTAACACAGACTGTATAAACTTTACTGAGGGATGTGCAGCTGGTGACACACTGCACCCAACTCTGCCATCTGTGTTGCTATTTCACAAGGACCTGGGAAGTACTTTGGCCAGCTGCCATCTCATTGCCATTAATGCCTTTCCTGAGTTTTAGGGACTGATTCATCACAGAATCACAGAATGTTAGGGGCTGGAATGGACCTTGGAAGGTCCTCTAGTCCAACACCCCTGCAGAGCAGGATCACCTATACCAGATCACACAGGAATGCATCCAGGCAGGTCTTGAATATCTCCAGACAGGGAGATTCATGAGCCTGAGCTTTACAGTCTGCCCTGTGCTGAGCACTAGGGCTCATGGTGCTCTTGCTGTGAGGTGTCCTGAACTGGATGTTGGTAATTCTAATTGTCCTGTCTTCTCTGCTCAGCCACGTCTCTTGTTACCCATGGAGGGTGTGTAGCGTCGTGTAGAGTACCTGGCTTGTGGGTTCATTCTGGCTTCAGACATCCTGAGCAGTTACCTGGGTTGGTGTGAGGATGGTTTCTGGGACTGAGGAGTGTGGGTTGTCTAGGTCACATTGTATTCACACAGATGAGATGTGGGGAACTGTGAGGTGAGATGCTCACAGGGTAGGTGATATATAGGTACTCTGGTTCCTTGCTTTGCCTATCTGACCTGTCCACAATCCTGACAGTGCGGAAATGGAGGACTACAGTGAGCAGGACTCTCATAATATTGCTAGCCCTACTGAGGAGCCAAAGAGCAGTACGGGCACTAGCTGCTGTTCAGAGTTTCCCCTTTCACTGCTGGAAATTGGACAGCCCTGCCAGGCACACCCTGACTTGCATAAAATTATCCAGGTGAGAATCATGTAAGCTTGCCTTGGCTCTTGCAGGTGGTTAGAGTGGAATGTCTGCTTCATGTTTGGGATTTCTCTTTTAGGAAAAATTCTTGGAAATTGGAAGTTTGCATTTCAAGCCAGTGCCATCAAATCCTCACTATTTCTTCTATTGCCCACCATCAGCCAAGAAAGAGGTAGGTACAATGCTGCCCTGGCAGACACCTAGTCCTTGTGGAGGGAAGTCGCTTTGCTTGGTGTCAAATCTGGATTTGGGATTGGCAGACGGCTTCATAACTCAGTCCCTGGGGGAGCCATCAACAGCCTGCTTAGCTGCCTGGCATGGTTCTAGTATCTGCCCTTCCTCTCTCCATCTCAGGAAGAGGCATCTCGGGATCAGGCAGACAGGAAAGGCAGTGAGGATATGGAGGGATCAGAGGCAGAACTGGCAGCTGAAGAAGGTAAAATTTGCTTACTCTGTTCTGGAGAAGAAAACATCTTTAGTGTCTCTGTGGTAATGCTTTTCAGAGCTCAGTTGTGTCTTATGAGGTCTCTGGGAATGTGAATCTGGTTTGCTAACAGGGAATCTGTGTCAACAGGAACTGTATCTGGATGCTGCATTGCCACAGAGAGTGACCCAGAGCTGGAGGTGGAGTACCGTGAGAAACTGGAACATGAGTTCCCAGACACAGATTCCCTCTCAGACTCCAACACAGTGAACCAGGATGATGACTCCTTCAGCGTGCTTGGAGGAGGCTCGCTGAATGAGCAGGAGTTCCTGGAGGAGGAGATGCCCCCACTCTTTGTGCACCTCACCTGCTCAGTGAAGCTGCGTAGCCAGCACAGCTCCATGCCTGTGCAGTCCCTGCCAACTTGTCTAGGTAAGAGCAAGTCCTGCTGTGACATTAAGGAGCAGTAGAGCTTCTGTTAGGTCCCTAAGGGGTGATCAGCCCCTGGAACAAACATGCCACGTGCCATATCACAGCGCTTCTGGACAAGTCTTCCCTGTACAGAGCCCACAGGGTCTCCCAGCATCAGACAAAACATTTTTCACCAGGTCTCCTGCTTGCTGTGGCATTGATCACGTACGGTTGAAAGGATCGTCATGGAGGGTGGTGGCCTTCTTGAGCGTGTCCAGGCATGTGGGACAGACACCTCTTGCAGTCTCTGTATTTGCCACTAGGCCGCGTATATGAGTAAGGAGAGCTGTTTGATGCTTGATTCCCATCTGTGATCCTCCTCAGGGGAAGTTCTGAGCTGCCTAGAAAGCTGCCAGGGCCTGAACACAATTGATCTGGGCGACCTCTGTGTGACCCTGGACATCTTCGTGTTGACATTGCCCCTGGAGATAGAAGTTGTGAATGCAGACATTCTCCACAACAGGTAGGTGGATAGGGGCCCAGTTACTCACTCACCCTGTGCTTACCTTTGTCAGCCAGCCAGTCTTGATTGCTCTCTATGTCCTGAGAGTCAGGATTCTCCTCACAGATGCTGCTACAGCCCTAAGAAAACTAATTTTTTTTTCCAGTAGACATCCATTTTCTCCCTCTCTGGAGCCTGTGTCTATCCTTTGTGGCTAAAAAGCTGATGCTCAGCCTGCTCTCTTTCTCTGTTCTGTGACAGGTGCACCTCAGAGAGCAGCGTGTCTTTCACACGCTCTCCAGGGCAGCCATCCTCTTTCCGCTCAGATGAGGATATCATGCACAACTTGGAACGGCTCCCATCCACAGGAGATGAGAGGTATGGTACTGTAGGTGTAGCAAACCCTTCATGGGTTCCTTCTGCTGCCTAGGAGCTGCACTATGGTGGCTCATGGATAAGAATACTGACTGATTCTTCTCCTCTCTCCTAGGCACCCTGCACTTTCCAACCTCCCTGGAGTGCACAGGCAGGCTATTGAAGCCACTATGAATGAGGTAAGCCAGTCTTGTCTGCTGCTACTTGCTTCTCACTGGAGCAGTGTGGCCATGGCATGTAACTACTGTGCCACACTTCCTGTCATGCTCCAAGGCGTAACCTCTGTCGACTGAGCAGGCCTTGGTGGTGTCACACAGGCCATTCGCCTTGTGTTCTCCACAGGTGTGGGATTACCCAGACAAAATTCTTACTACAGCTGGGGTGAGAGAGGCAGAACTCTCTTCCACAGGCCTTTTCTTAGGTACATTGAGGGATGCAGGTGATGAGAGGGGCTGCTCTCATCCCATTGGATCTTGGATCAGAATTGTGACAGCCTTGCAAATGCAGGTCATCTGGATCTTGTGGTGTGTCCTTGCTCTGCTCAGATTCGCTGGCTCCTGGATGATGAGATTGTGTCTGCACTGCGCCACTCGCAAGTCATCAGCGCCTCCATTCTGCACCGAGTGGCCACTCACATCTACAACTCCAAGGGGCGACCCAGCTGTCACAGCGAGGTGGTGCTACTCCAGTTTGTCTTTGGACCTGAACTCTCTCTGGAGAAGTTCAAGGAGGTAAAGAGAAAATCCTGACACAGTGTCATAATCTTGACTGGTTGGGATGCTTATTCTTCCCTGTATTACAGGAGTTCAGAAGAATGGCTTTACCTGGCTACATTCTTAATGCAGAAGGCAGTGACTACCACTACATCTCCATTAGCCGCCTGCACTCCAGGCAGGCAGCTCCAAACCCTGCGGTGACACCTTGCTTACAGCAGTCAACTGGAGAGGGCACCAGGACTGCCCTAGGCCAAACAGGTCAGGAGGGGAGCAGTGAAGCAGAGGCAGAAGCCTCTGAGCTACACCATACAAACTGCATCCTCCCAGAAGAAGCCCAAGGTCTCTGGGGGTGGCCAGAGAGTGAGACACGTGTCATGCCAGATACAGGAATCGTTGCAAGTGGAGGCAGCCAGACACAGGATGAGGTGAGAGTCACTGAGGTTGTCTGTTAGTGGGAAGGTGTGGGACACTTTGGTAACAGAAGGTAGAAGGAAGCAGGAGGACAATGGAACTACTCTTGGTGCCTGTTTTTCTGGTTATTTTCATGACTTTGGCTTATTTGCAGGTCCCAGAAGAAGCACTGAACCTTGAACAAAACAGAGCACCTGGTCATGACTCCCTAGAGGAAGCAGCTCCAGAGACAACCATACAGTCACTGACATCCTCATCCTCTGAAAAGGGCAATAGTGAGAAATCACCATTGGTGACACCGTCTGCAGCAAGTCTGGCTGACTCCATAACACAGGGCAGGGAAGGTAGGAGCTATGAATGTGGGTGAGATATACCTCAGCTTTGGGAACTTCTAAGGGAAGAGCCCATTCCTGGCTGTGGAATATGAAATGTGACAGCTACTCCTGTTGCAGTCCCTGAACACCAGAATTAGTACCCAGGATTTGTTGATCTCTTCCTTTCCAGAGTGCTGGCAATTCTCTGCTTAACAGTACCTAGGGTACTAGGCTGTGCTGCCTCACTGATATCCCTTAGGACATGAAGTTCCTGCTGACTTCAGCAATGACTACAAGAGCCCTCTTCTCTAGCACTGCCTGGTTATCCTGTGGTGCAATGTGTCTGCAGCACATGGGCCACGGGAAGGGGCTTAATAAATGCTTTCATGATCAAACCCCTCTTCTCTTTGCAGGGTCCAGCAAGCAGCGTCCCAGTCGCGTGCAGAGCCTAGTGTCAAGCCAGGGCAGCATGGACTCTGACCACTTGGGTGAGTCTCTTGGAACAAGGGTGGCTGACAGCATGAGACAGAGACCAGCAGTGAGACAACAGTGCAGAGCTGCGGAGGAGACTATGCCAGGGGTGGGGTAACTCCTGAGCCCAGAGAATTTATGAGTGGCTCTGATCTCCCAGAGCTTGCTGTGCCTGGGAAGGAGGCTGGCTTGTCAAGCCTGGAACTGAAGTGAAGATACATTGCAGGTTACGATGGGGGAAGCAGTGACTCGGAGTATGAGGAGGCACTAATGAGTGACCAAGAACCCAGATGTCCTCTCATGCCGGATTTCTGGCTCATCATAAAAATCCAGCAGGACCGAGTGGAGGTCTATTACCACACACGGTAAGGAGGACCCTCTGTCTATCCACTGTTTCTCTGTACCATGACCTTATTGTCTCTCACTCGTCTCTGTACAGGACCTCCCTCCTGCTCTGTGTGAGTGGGTAGCAGCAGGACTAGGCTGGGGAAAGGGGAAGGATGTCATCCATCCCCACTGTGTTCCTGCTCCCAGCACACAGGGATAAGCACCGTCTGCGTAGTCTGCTGACCCTTCTCTCCTCTTCCCTGTAAAGCAGCCTGAGTGTGGAGAAAGCAGTATCAGCAGAAACAGAAGAGGAGCAACCAGGGGAGTGCCAAAGTCTTAACCAGGTGGTGGTGAAGAAGATCAGTGAAATCTGCAGAGTTGTGAATCAGGTAACAAATCTGTAGAGGTCAGGGACAGATCAGCAAGTCATGAGATGGATTAGTTGAAAAGGGGCCTCTGGAGATTGTCTGGTCCGGGCCCAGCTTGGAGGAGGGCCTGGGGAGCCAGTTCAACTGGTGGAATCTCAGCTTCAGGGTCAAAGGTAAAGGGACTCAGTGTGGCCCAAAGCCCTTTTTGCCGTCTTCTGTGGGTTCTGCAAGCAACAGAACTTTTTCTTTTTTTCTCATCCTTTGCAGCGCTTGCTGCTGCAGGACTTGCATGACAGCCACATATGCAACTCATTACTGGTGGCAGAAAGTGAAGAGGACATCTGGAAGAGTGAAACGCCCTATACTTCATACAGGCAGCGTGTCATGCCCACAGATGGTATGAGTCCTCCCTTGGCCATACCTCAGCAGCAGTGCTACTGCCTGCCCGTGAATGATGAAAAGTATGGTAACTTGCGTGCTATGGCCCCAGCTACGTCCTATGTTCTTTGTAGATTACTCTGTAGATGAGAGCTACCAGCCCCGGGACTACCTTGCTGCCACCATGCAGTTCATGCCAGGACACTTTGCTTGTGATGTTGTGTGGAGCACATTCATCCATGTGCACTCACGACTCAAGATGGGCCCCAACATGGGAGTCTCACGAGGTGCGTACAGCCCAGGTTCCCTCTCCTTTTGCAAGTCAAGAGTCTGGCTTCTGGCTGGATTGGCACACCAGGGAAGGGTCTGTGGCATAGCTAGCAACCCATGTTGCCCACAGCTATCCAGGCACTCCGCTCAGTGCTCAACGCCTTCTCTGTGGTGAACAGGAAGAATATGTTTGTCTACCAGGAACGTGCCACTAAGTCTGTTTTCTATCTCCGGTAAGAAGCCAGTATGACTTGTTTGCCTGATCCTGCTCTGCTACATGTGTTTCACTAGACTGCTTCCTGGAGCAGAATGTGTCTGTCTAACCTCAGGGACCCTGCAGTGGCCCAAGCAGCAAGTACACGATTTCCAGTGAGTCAGTCACATCACCCCAGGCCCCTCCTGCTCTCTCTGTGCTAAACCTTTATACATGGGAGGCAAATGGATGGCTTTTTGTGAGAAACAGAGAGAATTTTTTTCCCCAAGCTCCATATCATCAGAGCTAATCCCTAGAAAGCACAGGGGAGAGTGTGGAAGATGTGAATTTTCTGTGGAGTATGCTGCTGTTGTCAGTGTGAGTGGAGGCTGACATGTCTTTCCCCTATATTCAGCCTGACTGAAACCACCTATAGTGGGAAGGTGTGGGAAGCAGAGAGTGCCCCTAGTCCAGCATCTCGCTCGTTGGCACTGACACGCAGCCAGGAGCCCATTTACACTGAAGATCTAATGGTGAGTCTGCTGGGAGTGGATGCTTTTGGTCACAGGAGTGGTGTGAACTCAATAGTTGCAGCATCCTGGATTTCGTGTAGGATAAAGTTCATGTTGTAAATGTATGGAGCTGGGCAGTAGTGGGTGGGTTCTGCCTTCCCTTGCTGACAACCTGGGATAATAATGGGCTCAGAATCCATATGGAAACTGTATCCATGCGGCTGCTTATTTTCTAGGGTTCTCGTTCCTCACTGGACACAGCCTCGTGCCGTAGTGTGGACTCTGCCCGCCCTGTGGGACAGGTGGACAGGCACATCCAGCTGATGGTCCATGGTGTTGCCCCAGCAGGTAGGTGTTATAGCACCTGGCAGCAGATTGACTGTGCTGTACTGATGTAAAGGAGAAGAATAGAGCTCTGCTCCCTGCCCTCCTCACCTGAGGAGTGGAGAAGGTATTACCCTCCTGAGCAAACTGCTCTCCATAGCTCAGAGCTACTCTCTGTTTTGGCTGGATGGCAATGTGCAGAGAGGATCCATGGCCCACAATGAAACCACCTGACCAGATGGCTTGTGCTACTTCCCTGTGCAGGAGTGCATTTGCCTCTACCTGCTGCACCAGCAGTCTTTTGTGATTACGAATGAGTAGAAAAAGATACCTGAAGAAGCTGGTGGTGGTAAAATCACATGAGGATGGTATATCCTGAAACAGGCAGGGATGGGGGGCTGTGGTCATTCTTAACTGACTCAAGTGAAAAAACTGCTTGTGCCTCTGCTCACTTGACAGGGCCTGAGATCACAGATGAACTGGTGAAAGTGCTGCGCAGGCGCCTGGATGAGGCCACCCTAGATATCATCACTGTGATGCTGGTGCGGAACTGCAAGTTGACTCCAGCAGATGTGGAGGTACTCACTGGATATCTGCTCTGTTCATATCAGAACCCATAACACTTTACTACTTTTTGACCTGTGTCATCTTCTCCTACCCCAGGGCAGGGACTGCCAGGGCAGTTTGCAGCATCCCATCCCCTGCTCCAGTGCTCGCTCAGGCTAGTGTTCACTAAGGTGTATACTGTGTGGGTGCCAGGGTAGGTGGGAAATCCACTTTGCTGGGATGTGCAGCATGCCAGAGCTTTCCTCTGAATACTCCTGGAATATTGACCTGCATTTGTTTCACAGTGCTGTCTATGGGCCTGAGTTCTGCCCACCACACTCTCCTTTCACATAGCCAGCTGGTGTAATTTGGACCAGTATCAGAGGCCCAGGGCATCCTGCTAGCCTGGCTGAGTTTCAAAGCCTTCTCTCTACAGTTTATCCAGCCCCCTGGAACACCACCCACAGAGGTCCTGCAGTTTGCACTGCCACCCTCCGCCCTGCCTTGGCTGCACGCAGTGGCCTACTATCTGCGCCAGAACCTGCTCATCTTCTTGCACACCCCAAAGTACACGGACAGCAACGTGGAGCACCACTTCAAGGTGAGGAGGGCTGTGAACTGAGATGACAGTCTGCCCAGCTTCCACTTGCTGCTGTGGGCATTTGTTGGGGCAGCTTGATCACCATGTTCACAGCTCTGACATACAGTGTTAGGGAGGTACTGGCACTGAGTACTGAAGCCTGGAGGAGTTTTGCAGGACTGTGAGCAGTTCCTGTTTGGCCTTGACAGACCTTGCTTTCATGCGAGCTGTGAGTTGTTGTGCAAAAGGCACGAACCACAAAGTTCTCACCCACAATCATCTTCCAGTAGTGTGGGAAAAGCATCCCTTTTCAAAGATGAGCCTGGCTTCTTGCATGGCTCCCTCTCATCCAAGGACTGAAACATCAGGATTAATAAAAATTGAGGAGCAGCAACCCAGCCTCTCAGCACCACTGTAGCAAGGATAAAGGATGATGCCAGATGTGTAGTGCTGTGTGTAACCCAATAGAGGCTTCCTTCAACCCAACAATGGTGAAGGCTGTGCTGGCAAGTGTTTTTAGGAGGTCTGGGGATGAGCTCTGCCCACACATGGGCCTCTGCTTCCTATTAAGGAAAGTTCTCTAATCTCTGTCACTATTCTTTCTTGCTCTCCTTAGCACTACTTCAACCACAGTGGGAGCATCCCTGACCAGGATCTCTATCTGTACAACAAGCCAGGAGGCCAAGGCACTGGTGGAAAAGGTATCATGCTCAACTCTTTATTGAAATAGGGTTTGGAGCTGCGTGTTGGGAAGTTTTGTGCAGTCTTGAAGAGCTCTGAGTGAGAAAAGCTTGTGCTGGGTTAGTGTGTTCCTCTGATGGCTGAGAGATGGGCAAGATGTGTTCCTAGGTGACTGCACACATAGAATGGAGTGAGCTACAGAGCAACTTGCTAAGCTTTGGTCTGTTGCTGTAGGAAGCAGCTCTAGGTTGCAGTAATTGTGGGGTAAGACACAACAAGACCTCAGTAAATGTGGGGCTGGAGGTGGGAGCAGAGACAGTTGTTGCAGGAACCTTGCTGCAAAGGTGTAGCTGGATACTGTATGTAACTAAGCACAAGGTGTGAGGACATCATTCCTTTGTAGTGCTGGAGGATGGATTGGATAGGGCCCATTCTGCAGCAGTCTGTCATGTCATGTTTTGTCTAGGCCATATGGTCTGTCATCTGGCTATGGTGTGTCTTGTGCCCCTTGTGCACTGTCTGAATGTTCTTCTGTTGTGTAGGTACCATGTTGGACCTTGTGCAGCACCTCTTTCCACTTTCCCACTTCCAAGGTAGCACCTGTGACTCCACGCGTTGCTCCAGTTTCCTTTCCTGTGCAGCTCCTCAGCCTCTCTGATCCTTGCTGTTGTTGTTTTCCTTGTGTCGTGGCTTCAGCACTGATTCCTCTGTGTTTGTGTGTGTGTCCATTTTGCCAAGCCTCCTCTTTCTTGCTGGCTGGATAAATGAGCAAACAGAATCTGTTGCCCTGGGATGGCAGCTCTGCAGTCCCCACCTGCTGAGGGTTTGTGTGCTGCCCTGTTAGCTTGCAAACAGAGAACTCCAAAATCCTGCACCCTGCTTTTCCACAGGTCCAAACAGGTATCTCCTCCCTGAGGAAGACAGGACTCATGATATTTTAGCTGTGGTTTCACACTTTAGGGTGCAGCAGCATCACTCTCCCCAGCTGCTACATCCAGGTGTGGGGACTTCCCCTGCACAACAAGGAGCTAGAGTGGCTGGGTACTGCTAGATGTGTACTTTGTATTTCAGTGAACCTAGGTCAGAGTCCTTCACAGATGGGAAATAAGAGCTCCCTGGTATCTCACCTCTCCATGGCGTTCAATGGATGATTGTGTAGCCAAACTCCAGTGCACTGGGCTATGAAGGCCTTGGCATCTTTTGCTAACTCACCTCTTACTATAGCCCAGAACTCAGGTCTTGAATTTCTTACATGTGATTTAGTGGTTGCATGTCAGCTTTTCAGTGCTCCTATAACAACACTGGAAGCTTTGTCCCTTGCAGTGAGGAGGTGAGCTTTTCTGCTGTTGAGGCAGAGGCAGTCATGATCTCGGCCCAGACAGATCCACCTGCAGGATGCTTAATGCTAGGTACTTCCTTGGCAAACCAGCTCTGTCTCAAGGAGTACCTGGAAATGAAGAGTCTGTTCCTTCAACTGCTCACTTGGCCTGCTTTAAAGCACTGCTGTGAGTGCTTCCTCTCTGGGGCATGCATTCTAGCATGAGGAGGATGTGGGACATTATCTTTGGTTGTTCTTATATCTTTGACTTGGACATGCTGAAGCAGAGGTACAGGAATGGTTGTGACAAGGAAGTAAGCCACATGGAGAGGCTTAAGAAACTCAGTGTGGTAATGTATCCAGAGGAAAAGAGGGAAGCAACTACTTCTTGGTCTACAATTACCACATGACCATGCACTGTCATTTTGGGCCTGGGGCTGACGTCAAGCTGGCCAAGATTGTACTCTTTACTGTTTAAAGCAAGAAAGTGTGCGTTGTAGAGCTTACATACACTTCCATGTGGAACAGATTTGCTGCTCAGTACATTTGCATCAACACCCACATCCTGGAGAGCTGCTTCTCTTCATCAGGAGGCCATGTGAGGTAGTAAAGCCCATGTGTTATGCTCCCTGCCCTCTTCTGAAGTGAGATAAAGATGGATGAAGTCCTGGTCTCCTAGATCTTTGATAGGAAATTTTGGACTTCTCTATTGTTTGCTGGATAAAGGGTTGTTCCTACGCGTGTCTTGGGGAGGGACACGTTGAAGGCTGTTGCAGAGTGCCTCTGAGACAAGGCAACTCTTGTACTTTTCTTCAAGTGGAAGGATACTCATAGGTGTAGAGTTTTGTTTCCTCAGTGTGAGTGCAAGTGACCTGCTCTGACTTGAATCTCCACCTCTCTCCTTTGGAAGCAGTGCTCTCTCTTCCAGTGCTCTCTCTCTTTCATCTGGCTTGTGCTGGAGGAAAGATTGCTGCAGAACTTACACTTTGTTAGGAATGATGGAGAACAGGTGTTTGTGCTGCTGATTAGACCTGGGCACAAGTCAGGATGTGGCACAGGGAGGGAACCCATCTCCACGTGGTGCTGCGGATCCAGTTGGCTGCAGTTTGGTTGCTCTGACAGCAGTGTCTGGTGTCACTCCCATCCTTGCAGAAAGACAGAAGCTCAGCAGTGCTCTGGGGCTGAGGTTGTTTGCATCTGGACACGTGGCCCTTTGGTGGCACTGGACCAACTTTGCCATCCAGTCACCCAAGTGCTGACTTAGTCCATCCAGAGGCTTCGAAAGGGAGTGGAAGCATCTAAGACTACTGCATGGAATTTGAATCTCACAGCAACTGTGCACCACACTGCTGCTCTGCATCTCTGTCCAATTGTGCATGCTCAGCACAGGAAGGCTACAGACAGGGCCTGAATTTTACTGTGGCAACTCGAGGCTAATACTAGGTGTTGACCTGCTTTGTCCCCAGTCCTGCTGGTCAGAATGCATGGGGAGGACACCTGATCTTGTAGGGATGTACAGTGAGGAGGGGGCTGTGAGTGTAATCTGCCACAAGGTGTCATGTGTACAGTCTTCCTCTGCAGACACTCAGTTCTTCATGGCATGGAGAGGGCTACTGGAGAGTACTGTGCTGTGTAATCTGTCCCTTAAGAGAACAGGGGTGGTGAGCCTCATCCTCCATCTCTGCATAAAGACCCTCCTGGAGCAAATAGAGATACTTTTCACTTGAACATGGGGAAGGACAACCCAGGAAACTCCTGCAGGGCAAGGTGAAACCTGAAGTGACTCTGCAGAAAAGAGATTCCCAGTTTGATGGGGACACACTGTTCCAAACACCATGCTTCTTATCCTGGCTCTCCACAGACACAACTAGGTGCTGCTTCCCTGGCTGCATCCCCTCCTGTGGGCCCTCCCTGCCACATGGCACTGTGCAACCCGAATGGTGATATGATGGTCCCAGGTCTGGGATCGCAGCCTGTAGGCAGGGCTTGTAGAGATGTGCTCAGTGCTGGGCTGATGGAAGCTCCTTTGGTCTCTCTCCACAGGAGTTGCATGCATTGCACTGACATTTGTGGATGAACATGGCAACCCCACCTCACTGTCCCATGGGGAGAGGCCGGACCCTCTGAAGCTGCCTTCCTCCTCACCCATAGTAGGCCTGCTGCAGGACACAGACTTTGAAAGCCTCACTGCGGTCAGCAGGCACCAACCAGAGGCTGGCAGCCTGCATTCAGGTAGGGAATGAAACAGGCCATAACCTGCTGATTCCCTGTTGCCTCTGCATCCCCTGGGGCTGGAGACAGTGAGGGTGCAAAGCAGTGCAGGACTGCCCTTTCCCCACAGAATCCTGCGTGCTGGTGCGCCTGGATATCTGGGAGAAGGGCAACATCAGCCTGCTGCAGCTCTCGGAGAAGCTGCGCGGGGCCCTGCGCCATGCTCTCTGCGATGCTGTCATGGAGTTCCTCGTGCTGCCAGCCCCGCTCTGTGTGGAAGCTCCCTGCCCCCTGGGTCCTGCAGACCTGGAAGAATTAAGCTCTGCAGGTGAGAGCCTGGCCGGGATGGCCACTCTGAATTCCCAGCCAACCTCACTCCTACCTGCCCTGCGGGAACTTGGCTATGCTTGGGAGTACTTGGATTGGGCGTGCTGGGAGGGAGGAATGTGCTCTGCTCTGCAGGCTGTGCTGTACAATGACTCGGGGAAAGCGCATCATAGAAATTAGGGTTGAAAGAGATCTGTCTGCTCCCCGAGATTCAGTACACTTTGCTGGATGTTATCAATGGCTCTTTCTCTTCTCTCCAGCCAGGCTTTGGCCATCCGCTGTGGAAGACATGAGCAGTGTCACAGTGGGAGGCTCTGGAGAGTCTGATTTACTCTTGTCTCTATAGGAGGCCTAAGGAGGACCATGTCAGAGACCAAAGGCCTGGCCCTGGCTACTGATGGGGCTGGAAAGAGCTGTCCTCCACCTTTGCATTTCACTTCTGCCCCTTCACCCAGCTCTGGGGAGCCAGTAACACCTACAAGCAAACTGGGACGCCGCAGCTTCTGGGACATGCTGGTATTGTGGCTGGGGGAACAACTGGGAGCAGGATCTACAAGTCCCTGTATTGTATTAGGCCAGGAGGAGCAGAGAGGGTTGTGGCCGAGGTTGGAAGGCCACGCTGGTAGCAGGGACTTTTATATCGGGGCACTAGCTGGGCTGCGCGAGTGCACAGCGTTAACTTACCCCTTTCTTCCCAGAGCAAGGCAGAGTCCTCAGAGCTGGGCAGTCCCAAGACTACTGATGACATTGTGCTAGAGAGGCCAGAAGAGGCTCGCACGAGGCGGCGACACAAGACTGAGAGTGTCAAACAGCACCTGAGCCAGGATCGGGCCACAGTCACAGCTGAACTGGAGCAAGCACAGAGGCAAGCACAACCTGCAGACCAGGCAGTCAGGCTGTTGTTCGCTTCTATCTACTGTACATTGTTTCATAGCCTGACATCCTACCAACTCTGTATGTGTCTCAACCCTCTGGACTGTACCTTTTCCTTATAGTTTCTTTATACAGCCAGTTAGGAGAGCTGCTTTCCACACACAACCTCAGTCCTTGTTGCTGGAGTGCTGCTAGGAGCACTGCTGGTTCTCTCTGCCACAAATCACTTCCCCATGCATCACCTGGCACCTCTGTGGTTACTGACCCAGAGGGACAAAGTTGAGATTCCCCAGACCCTACTCTGGCACTGGGAGGTGACTTGCACTTTTGTGTCTTTGTTGCTGTTGACTGATCTGGTATGACTGTGCCTTCCTTCCCTCTTCCCAGGCGCCGAGCTTGCCAGTTGGAAGAAGGGGATGTCGGTACCATGCATCCACTCTTCAGTCAAACTTGCCAGCAGTGGATGGCATTCATGAATCACTTGGGTATGTGTCTCAGGCCCTCCATATGGGCTGGAAGTGGGTCATTGTATTCAGAGCTCTGAGGACAAGTCCTCATATGGCACCAAGCCATTTGTCTTCATCTCTTACCTTTTTTTACCTAGTCATGCACCCCATCTCTCCCCAAATCTAACCACAGTCCCATTGGTCTCAGACAGCATCAATATTACAAAGCAGTGGCAGGAGTCCTGGCATGTGCCTGCATCTGAACACACCTACTAAGGTTGCATCTGCCATGCTCTAAATCCAGTGCTTATTGGATTTGGCTGCACCTGCTTTAGAGAGACCTGGACTCCAATGGCATATGCAGTAATGATTTAGCTCCCAGATTAATCAGGAGGGAGAATCTGAGCTTCTGTCAGAGCCTCACTCTTTCAAGGAGCAAGAGGAGGAGAGATGTCCTTCATACATTGGGATTTGGGTCTGTGTGTCTGCCCTGTTGCTGCTTTGTGGATACCAGTCAGTGTTTGCACATCCTCTCATACCTGCTGATGGCAAGGTAGAGCTGTCTTTCTCTGAGGAGGGGCAAACCAGGGAACAAGGAATAAATGGGGGAATAAAGTCTTGTGCTCAGAGCATGCAGAGAGTTTGGTCCAGGTCCCGTTTAAGGCCAGACCCTGAAACCAGGAGTTATTTCCACCGTCTTCCATATAAAGTCCTCATTCTCCAGCTTCTGCTTGGTTCAGTCCCTGGCAAGGCAGGAATTCTACCTGCTCTGGGCTGCAGGCCTGCAACGGGATGTCCTTAGCCCTTGGTGCTGCAGGCAAGTCAGGGCTTGGCTCCAGACAACTTGGTACTTTGTCCTACAGTACTTCTTCCATGCAGGGTGCCCATCAGTGCAGCAGTGCTCAGCAGAGATTGTGTCCCGTTTCCTCCTGTCCTCCATCCTGGTGGAAGTGGTGAGCCTGGTCACTGCCCTGGCAAGTGACACCACGGTCAAGGTGTTTGAGCGGATCTGGTGAGTTTGGCACCAGATCTGCAGCTGTGAACGAGCTGTGGCAGCTTCTACTCCCGTGGTTCTGCTTACCTGCTTACCTTTGGGCCTCTTTGCAGCTACCATCAGGACACTGCTTTTCTGCCTTACAAGCCTGGCCAGAGTGGCAGCCCTCGCCCTGCAGCTGTCAGGCACTTCATCCTGCTGGGACGCAACTTCCAGCAGTGGCGTTGCAGCACAGAACAGGGTGAGTGCTCAACCATGGTCCACAAGACCGTGGGGGCTCTTGGGGATGGGAGTGATGTACAAGCAGGGTTCACCTTTCTGGAACAGACTGCTTGTGCCCAGAGGTGGCAATGAGTTGTCTGTTTTCAGCTCCTGAGGCATTACTCATGAGTGTGTTTATAACATTTATTTCACAACAAGCTGGACAGTACTGTTCACCTTAATGGCATGTGGCATGTAAGAGTTGGGATGAACTGATACTGAAAGTCATAACTCTGACTTCTTCCAGTTCACAAAGGCCTTCAGCGCTTTGAGGCCATGGAATTCACTTCAGCAGAAAGAGGCTGTGATGCCAGCCTTGTTGGACGAGACCTGGCACCCCGGCAAAGGTTCCTCCTCATGGAGATCATTGACAAAAAGGTAGCAATGGACTGTATGATGTTGTCTCCTGAAAGAGACTGGCCCAGCGCTAGAAAAAGGAGAGGAAGAATGTCTGTGCAGGCAGCCAACCTTTCCTAGACAGAAGCCCTCCAAGCAGCTGTGTAGGATGACTCTGCTTGTGCCACAAGCAGAGCTGGGGTTCTCTGCAGCACTGTGGGGAGCGTTAGAGTGCAGCAACTCTTGCTGTCTCTGACTTCAGCCACCCCACTGTGAACTATAACTGCCTTTTCCCTCACCTTGACAAAGCCCACATCAGGTTAGAAGTGCATGCTGCCAGTACCACCACCACTGCAGTGCTGGTAACAGAAAGGCTGTGAATGAGCTGTTCCCGCCTTCCCTGTCCCAGCCTTGTCATCTGAAACTGACTGCAACGAGTACCATCCAGAGCACCTAGGGGAACCTAGGGAAGCCACCATGTAGATCCTCTCTTGGTTCTTCAGCCTTTCTTCTCCTCTCTTTCCAGCTAACACTTTACACCTACAACTGGTCCCAAGACCTAGGGGCTAACCTGAACTGCTCGCTTACTCGCCTGCTGCAGTGGCAGAATGCCCGTTCTCATGTTGTGCACTGCCTGCTCAGCCAGAAACTGGGACTCTTCCACCACCACTGCTTCATGGACACACCATGGCATGAGGACAGCAAGCAGGTGAGGCACCCTGCCAGGCAGTCCTTTCCTCTTCAGGAGGGACCTTGGCAGCTCAAGAGTCTGAGAATGGTTGCAGAAAATGCTGTGCTTTTGTGTGCTGGTTGGCAAGGCATCCTCAGGCGCTTGTTGTGTCTGCTTCTGGCCATGTCCACCCAGGATGTTGCTGTCTGCTCTTGGAGACAACCACAAGTAGGAGGGAAGTACATTCTACTCTTGGCAGCACTTACCTGTGACTAGGTGATTTAGGGTGAAGGAAACTGGGGAACAGCCCACTGCACATTAGGGCTGTGCTGAGCCAACACCTGCTGTCCTCAAGACTGGTGATGGAGGTCAATAGATATATTTTCAGGTGGCCAAAATTGGATTTACTCTGTTCTTCTGGATCTTTACTCCAAGGATGGCAGTAAGGAGGCTTTCATGGCTGTGTTTTCTTACTTAGGAGCCAAATCCTTTCTTGAACTCCACTTTGGAAGTGGATGCACTGATACGGAGCGCGAGTCCCCCACCTGGCAAGGAACAAGGCCGGCTGAGCAGCTCTGCCCGCAGCCTACCGTCCCTGCACTTCCACCCCGATGTGGTGCCCTTTGACGAAGCTTTGAGGGATGTTACCACTGTCAAGCGCTTACCCCACGGGCCTGACCTGGGACCCTTTGACCCTGTGTCTCGGCATGGGGCCCAGTTCCTGGAAATCAAGAGCATGGAGAGGAAAGGTAAAGCAAGGGGCATGATGTCACAAGAACCTACTTAATCATCTTGCTCATGAAAAAGGAGCTTAGGAAGAGCGGAACAAGAGCCCTAGCAGAGGGGACAGCTCTCTGCTCCCCTGTGAGAGAGTGGGTTATGGTGTGTGTAGAGTGGGAGTGGAGTAGCAATATCTGGGACTGTGGCTTGATACTCCTGTGGCTGCATTCTTTCTTTCCTCCAGAGCTGGAGAAGCAGATGAAGATTGAAAATCTCTTTGTTACCTGGCAGCAGAGATCAGCGCAGTCCAACATGCCTATTAGTGTGAGTGCAGCCCACGCAGACGGGCGGGCAGCAGGCTGGGTCCTCTTACGGCATCAGCTTGCCTGTGGCAAAGAGCAGTGCTGGAGCTCAGAGCAGGTTGCTGGGGATGGTGTTTGGCAGTGGAGCAGTGCCCTCTGCTTGAACTCCTGGGGTTGCTAGGCTCCAGCACACTTAGACATGGGACCCTGCTGCCCAGCACTGGATAAGGGGCTTTTCTCTACAGTTTGATTTCTACTTGAGTAGCAGTGCCACATTATGGACAGCTTGTTCCTAGGTTTGATGAGGGATGGCTGCTGTAACGGTGTTCCCCTTGTGCTGTGCAGCTGGCAGACCTGGAGACCCTGAAGCAGTCCTCACGCCTGGTTCACTACTGTGCCACCCCTTTGCTCTTTGATCCAGCCTTCCGGCAACAGATCCAGACTGACCAGCAGGGCAAAGCAGAGGGGAAGGTGAGTGTCAGCAAGCAGCAGTAGTGTTGGACTTTGTGTACTGGGGCAAGGGATGACTTTACAGAACGAGGCTGTGCTGAACTTACCCCTGCCTTACAGAATTCATTTCCACCTGGTAAGATGGAGATTGAGAAAATCCTTGGGTCCTCAAAGCCCGCAGTTACACCATCTTTGGGGAAGACTAACTTTCTTTTTTCTACCCAGGGAATTTAGGGCTGAGTCTAGTGAAGCCATCAGAGGGTATCATCTGACACAGATCTGTTGGGGAATCAGAACTTAACCTTTATGCATTCAGCCCCCGGACCTGGTAAACCTTGCCTGAACCTAGCAAATAGCTGGAACAATTAAAAGCAAACAAGCAGAATCCTGTGCAGGTTACAACCTGCCAGACTGACTGGTGCAGATCCTGTATCAGCTGCTCATGGTCTGTATGTGTGTCAGAAGGGAAGAACAGGTTGTTGTATTTTATCTAAATGTCAGAAGGATTTTGACAGGGTCTCTGAGCAGAGGTTGCTACAGAAATTGAACACTTGCAAGTGAAAGGAGAAGTATCATCACAGAATGAGAACTTCACTTTGTTTTTGTAACTGAGCAAAATGAAAATTGCTTTGTCCATTTGAAGAACCTGGCAGCAGGGGCTCCAAGGTTGTACATTGGCTTCTCTATCTCCAGATCATTTATCGCAGTACATATGAGATGCTAAGTGTTGCAATGCTTTGCAATGTTCAGATTGTTCAGAACAGAAAAAGACTGCAAGGAACTTGTGAGGGACCTGAGTAGGCTGTGAAATGAGAGGTGTTGTGGGAGGTGGGACCTGCTTCCCAGTAAAACAGAGCACAATGTGGAGAGAAATTTGACCTCCTCCTGTATTGTACGCTAACTGCACAACCTGTGCAGAGCAGACAGCTCATTGGATTTCTTCAATTCATGAACAGTTAGATACAAAATGCAAACCATTTAGTGTAGGTCAGAGAGGGTGGTTAGTATTCTGGGTAATATTCCAATAAGTTTCTAAAATACTTGTGTGATAATGTCCTCATCTAGACAGTAAATGTGAGACCAAGCATCTTGTGGCAAAGGCCACAAGAATTAGAGGCTCAGGGAAGGTGAGAGAATAGCCAGAGGGACCTCAGGTAAGGACTGCTCCTGAGGTAGGTGAATGAAAGGGCAGACAGGAATATGTAAAGGAGCTGCAGGCTTGAAGTAGAGAGACTGAGAAAAGAAACCTCAGTCTTTCACAGCACAAAGACAAGGAGTGTTCACGGCATCAAAAGGAGTGTTGAAAATGGTTAAAAGGAAACACTATTCCTATTCAGTGCCACTGAACTACTAGAAAATCCTGAGAAGTCAACAGGATTCATAAGGGGATTGGAGTTTTACCAAGGTTGTAGAAGCTGAAGCTTGGTTGGGCCTTGTGCAAACCAGCTGTGTGTCCCTGACACTTTGTGGAAGCCATCCTGTGGCTTTTCCCATTCAGAGTTTCCTGCAGCATGCTGCAGTGCTGTCAGGTCAGTCCATGGCTGGACAAGTCATGTTTTGGCACGTGCACCAGCACAGTATTTGGGAAACCAGCTTGTTAGTACTCTGTGGCAGAGAGAAGTCTGCCCTCTGCTCAACCAGAGCACCTGCGGTGTCCCAGTGAGTGTCACCAGCTGGGGCCGGTCACGGCATGTCTCCTTAGGGAAGTATTATCTCTTCCAGAAGCGCCACCGCTCAAATGACTCTACAGCTTCAGGGAGAGACCGCAGCCACAGCTGTGACTCCACGGAAGCACTGCCCTGCAAAGTGAAGGAGGAGCCCTGGCTGCAGGAGATGTGCAATGCCTTCTTGCAGCAATACATCCAGTACCTGCAGAGCATGGGCTTCATCCTGGTCCAGGTGCGGCCACCTTCACCCACCACTCGCAGGTCAGTGATGTTCCACAAACCCTGCTGTTAGAGGCCAGCAGCCTGACGTGTAGCTTGGTTTGACAAAACATATGTCAGCTGCTCTGCTGAAGGCTGTCTCTGCTGTCGTTTCCAGTAGCACAAGCCGGATCCGAGCTCTTGCATCCATGGGTGTGGAGGGGAGAGGGTCTTTTTCCTACACAAAGCCAAAAGCAGAGGGGAGTCCAAAGGTGAGTGTGTGTTGTTTGGAGGGGTGGAACTGGGATGAAATGCAGCCTATGGAGTGGAGCAGTTCTCTTGGTTTGTTTCTGAATCAGTTACAGGCAGAAAGGATGTAAGAGGACGGAAAGCACTAAAACCAAAAAAAGTCTGCCTAGACCAGGACCATCTTTGGGATGTTAGTTCATATGATCCCTCACGTGTGTCTTCCTGCAGTCCTCAGGGCCCCTTCCTGGGACTGGATTAAACTAAGGAAAATCTCAAAACAGATGGAAACAACTTGGAGGGGGCTGAGAAGAGGAACAGAGTGACCTGGGACGAGGTCAGATACCTTTGACTTTGGAGGTTTACCTGTCAGAAAAGCCTCAGCATCTATGGTTAAGGGCACCCCTGGAGCAGAAGGATTATTAGTTAGAGTAAGATGAACACTGAAGTTCAAGAGGTAAGAGAAGATAACCTGGAATGGTTCTACTGTGGAAACAGGCAGAGGTTCCACATCTTAAAGATGTGGCAACTAGGGAGGAACAGGACAGAGCTGTAGCAAATTGCAACTAACCTGGAAAGGGATTGAATCCTACCTCTTACTTGAGACAACATCTAGACAACATCAAATCAAAGTACTGGGAGCTAGTTTCAAAGGTGCAGACTGATACAGGATCAGTGAGGAGACTCCTCTACTTCCATGTCTGCCACAGAGCCTTCTGGCAGCCTCACACTCTGGTATGCAGGCTGCTGTCCTGCGTCTGAAAGCCTGTTCTACTTTGTCCTTCTCTTCCCAGAGCACAAGCCCTGCTGTTGCCACCTATCATCTACAGAGGGCTCTTCCAGGTGGGATTGTGCTGATGGAGTTGGCCTTCCAGGTATGAAAGTACAAAGTATGATCTCTGGGTGTAAAGGGACAGTCTTCAGAAGTGACAAAGGGAGTGATGAGGAGGAATGGAGCAGAAACATGTGATGCTCCATTTCTGTCCTGCCTCTTCTGTGAGTCTGCAGGGGTGTAGATCATCTAGAGAATGTTCTTCTGGGCTCAGAGCAGTAAGAATTGCCTACAGAGGGAGTAATAAAAGGTGCAAGGGCTCAGAACCAGGTAGAATGCTTTGTGCTCAACCATGTGTTGGTTGGGCTGGCTTGGTTCAAACAGAAGGGGAGCAAGTGTCTGGGACCCAGCCCAGGGGTTGAAGATGTGGAATGTTCTGCTTTCCTGGAGAGGCTCAAAGGCTGTGCTATGCTCATATGCTTTCTCCTCAGGGCTATTACTTCTGTGTGAAGCAGTACGCACTGGAGTGCTCACGGATCCCCATGGGCCAGTCTGTGAACTCCCAGGTAATGGCTTTGCAGGCACAGCTAGTGCTCCTCTGGCTCAGGGGATGCTTTGGCAATGATCTCTTGGACAGAGTAGACATTTTAGGTGTACCAGGATCTGGAGAGGTCTCCTTCTTCCTTATAGAAAGCAGAACTGCACAGATTGGTTCAAACAGCCATGCGCCTTCTTTGGTATGCTGCTTGAACCAATCTGGAGTGCAGTAAAAGGGAGTGGGAGATTTGGCAAGAGGATGACTCTTGTCTTAGCTTGGGAAGCAAGACAGACTGGGGAGGAACAGGAGCAATTCTTGCAAAGAAGACTGTTCCAGGGAGAGTCAGTGCATGGAAAGCTAACTCTCTCCTTTCCTTGAAGCAAGAAGGAAGCAGAAAGAGAACAGGGATCTGTGAACCTGGTTGGCTGTGCTTTGTTGTGGAAGATCACTTTCTGCTCTATGACCCCTGGCTCTTGATAACTCTGTGCCTTGCTCTACAACAACATGAGCTTGCCTGCTTCCTCCTTTTTTGGTGTGTCAGGGTGTCTCCTGCCTGTCCCCTGGACACTGGGTGGCTGCCTACAGGCTGTCCAGTCCCAACCTAGCTGATGCAGGAGGCAGGCATGGACATACTGTCCTTTCCAAGCTTGCTCTGTAGCAAGGCTGCATCTCATATACGCCAAGTGTCACTCTCCTAAGCTTAGAGCCTGCCAGGACCTCACCAGAGGGTTTGCTGAGCCTTTACTGGGAAGCTTGTGTGAGCAGGACAGAGTTCTCAGGCTGCAGTTGGCGTTGCAGGGAGTATCCAGGCTTTCTCTGTCTGATTTGGGAAAAGGCTTTGGGTTTGCAGTGGGCAGAGATGGTCCTGGGAGCAGCAGACAAGAGGCATGGGGCTTGGTGCAGGGGCCTGGCCAGCCTTCCCACATGCTAAGACTAGCCCAGAGTTCCCTTAAGTGAGGCAATTGAGCTTCTCTGCCCCATCACTCCCCTTGTCCCATCCTGGGCCTGTGCAGGATGAGCTGGATGCAGAAACAGGGCTGGGCAGTGCCTTGTCTCTCTTCCCACTGGCTATACCTGTCTCTCCATCAGGGCAGTCTTACAGCCAGAGCTGGCAGTGAGAGCTGCACGGGACCCAGCTCCATCTCTGAGTCTGCGGTATGTCGTCCCCCACAGGGCTAAGCCTCCCACTAGCTGTGCTTCCACCCTCCCTGCGCTCAGCACCTGGCCATGGGAGCTGCCTCTTGCCTCCTTTGCCCATGCCTTCCACACAGTACATACTACAGTGGGCAGCTCAGCCTGGGAGGACGGCATAGGCCCCAGAAGCTGGCATGGGACAGTGCCTTCAGTTTATTGCTTTTTGCCCTGCTTTTCCCAGGGCACAGACTGTAGGCTTCTCTCTGGGCTTCTCCTGGCTATGCAGGTTGTCCTTTGACTCATGACGGCAGCAATGGAGGCTGTACACAGAGAGTAAGGGCAACCTGTTATCCTGCCAACACCTTGTGCCTGCTGATGCCTGCTGGTTTTCCTTGCTTGCTCCTTTCTTAAGCCAAGGGATTATGGTGTGGGTCAGCTGCCCAGAGGTGTCAAAGAACTGAAGACTATGGCATGAGGGCAAGACTGAAACAATTTGTTTCCTGACACAGCAACTGCAGTTGTGCTGGAAGCGTAGCCAGGGGTGAGTGCGTGAAGGCTAGAACTGGTGTGCTGTGCAGAGGGATGGCTGTGTGTCTCTCTGGGCACAACTGTGACACACCAACCACTGCTGGATCTGGCTTCACAGTATGCAGCCTGGGTTCCTGTTTACTGAGCACAGGGCATTAGCAACTCTGCCCGTCTCTGTGTTCAGCCATTCCCCACAGACCTCTGTGCTGCCTCCTGCTCTCAAGGGATATTCAAGGAGTCAAGCTTTGCCTGTAGATCCAGAAGTTGCTCGGGCTCCAGCCCCAGTAGGTCCTGTACCTGCTTGGAGACTAGGCAGTGCAGAGCAATACTCAGCTGAAGGGTGGCTGTGCCCTCTTCATAGTCACATGGCTTTCAGGTCAAGGAAGGGATGAACTTCATTCAAAAGGGAGGCAATGCCAATCAGTCTGTGCTGCTACTGGAGACCAGGAATGGGGTCAAGCATGGAAACAGCCACCAAGCTGGATTCCTTGAAGCCAGGCCTGTAGTCCTGCTATTTGCACCATGCCCACAACTTCTTGGCTGCATCCCGCTCTCATGTCACGTTAGGGATGGCTGCACTGGCTCTGCCATGCCTTACTGGCAGCAGGGCTTTTCAGGATGGTGTGACATTCCTAGTAACATTCCTGCCTTGACTGTGTCCCTCTGCAGCTCTCTATGCTCTTCACAGAGGAGTGTGACAAGGTGCGGGACCTCATGCACGTACATTCATTCAGCTACGACTTCCACTTGCGTATAGTCCACCAGTACCTGCTGGGTTCCCACATGACGCTCCGCCAGGGCTACCATCTCACCAGCTTCCTGGAGGATTTCATTGCCCACCACACCGACATCCCCAAATTTGGCCGCAACCATGTTTTCCAAGGTGTGTAGTTCAACATCTGAGCGCTGTGGGGTTGATTGCCAGCCCATAATTTGGCAAAAGGTTGCCAAGTGCTTTACAAATAAATCTGAAGTGTCCAAAGAAATGGTAGAGAGGGGGTTACATGATGGGAAGGGCTCCAGGGGAAGTCCTTCTTGCCCTGTTGTGGAAGGGAGGTGGGTTTCCCCAGAGCTCTGTCCCTGAGTAGTTTGTGGGATGCTGCTTTACCTAGTTAAGAGACACTGAATGTCTCCTGTGATAGCAGTGTGTGTCCTTTTCCACTAGGCATGCTGGCCCTGCCTACTAACATGATCACTGCACACCAGCTGTACAACTACATTGCTGACCATGCCAACACCTACCACATGAAACCCCTACGCATGGCCCGGCCAGCAACAAGCAGTGACAACAAGAAGGGGACACCAGGCACAGAGCAGAATGAATATGCACTGGTCTCTATTTGGAACAGGTAAGTGCATCTACTGCAAGTTCCAGAAGCTGCCAAAGTTTGGTAGGTACCCCCTAGTCCTAGGGACACTGCTCCAGGGTGCCGACAAAGCACCAGGGAGCAGTTCTGCTCAGCTTTTCTGAGATGGCCAGCAGAAGTGTTGTGCATGTGTACACATGCATTTGACGTTTCTCACAGTACTTCCGAAGAGCCCTGCTGTGTCAAATTCCCGATAGTTCTGTTCTGGCCAAGAACTCTGGGGGAATAAAGTAAAGTACCCTTCTTACTGATATGCTTTTGCTCCCAGCTCGGGCTCCTACAAGGACTCTGAAGGTCTGCGTCATCACGATGATTTTGACGTGTCCCTCCTGGTATGTCACAGTGCAGCACCATTTGAGGAGCAGAGTGAGGCAGAGAGACGCATGCTCCGGTGAGCACTGGGGCCCTGAGACATTGCACCAAAGTTTCCTGGCTGGGGAGGAGGGCTCTGGGAGGGACTGACTCTGTCTGGAACATCACAGGCAGGCTTGGCAGTGGCTGAGGAGGTTCCTTGCAGAAAACTGGGCAATGTGGTATCTCCTTGTCTGGATAGAGACCCATGATCCATTTGCAGCCAGCTGAGAAGGGAGCAGCCCTTCCCCAGGTCACAGGTGTCTCCTTGCTCTCAGCTTGCGTTTCTACGTCATCATGACCAGCCAGCGGGAGCTCTTTCCCCGGCTCACGGCGGACATGCGGCGCTTTAAGAAGCTGCCGCGCTTGCAGCGGGAAGTGCTGGAGCCTGTGGTGGGCCGCACGGCCTGGGAGGCAGCAGAGCCAGAGACCAGCGTGGGGCAGCAACAGCCAGCAGAGCAGGAGCTGTGGCAGGACGTGGAGGACAGCAGCGAGTTCTACGCAGGGGGCACGCAAGTCAAACTTGGGCCAGGGCTCTTCTACACCTCGCCACTCTTCCCCTTGCTAGCTTCTGAGGTGGCCTCAGCCCAGAAGCAGCTCAGCAGCATGGTGCAGCTGGCCAAGTGCCACTGCCGCAGGGACAACCTCTGGAAGCGCCTCTTCCTTCTGGAACCGCTGGCATCTGACAAGCTGAAGCTGGGCAAGCTCTCACTGGTGGAGCTGGAGGAGCTGCTTGATGCTGTGCATGGGAAATCCATTGCTGATGTTGACCCCCAGCTGGTGAGCAGCAGAGATGGAGTCATGGTGCACAGCAGCTTCTGTTCTGCTCTGGGGATGGAGAGGGGTGTTGGGAGAAGGGCCTGCAGGGCCCTTCCTGCTTGGTGGGAAGATAGAGACTTAGCTCCTAGCTGGCAGGGGAAGGGGGAGGCTGCATGGACCTGTCTACAAAGAGTGAATAGCTTTAGGTCAGCCTCAGTAGACTGTGAGGGCTATGTCTGATTTGGGATCCAAAGACTCTTGTAGTGTGATGGCTGCTGGTGCTGTAGCTGGAGGGACGCTGAAGTCATCCCTTTCCCATACCCACAGGGATGTTTCCTCACCATGACAGTTTCCTGGTACCAGAGCCTCATTAAAGTGCTGTTGAGCCGCTTTCCCCAGAGCTGTCGGCACTTCCACAATGCTGAAACTGGTACCCAGTATCTGGTAAGACACAGCCCTTCAGCCCACCTGAAGCCTCTTCCCTGTCCAGGGCCCCTGCCTTGTGTGGCTTCTCACAATGTGTGCCTGGCACATGCTGTCAGGACAACATCATGACATTGCCTTCCACTCTGCTACTGGTGCAGCATGAGGTGTGCATCCCTGTGATGCCACAGTGTCTGCTCCCAGATGGACACTACACCCCCAGAGCCTCATGCCATGTATAGCCCCATGGTGTGGCAGTGTCCTTTGTGAGCCAGGCAGACTTACACCTTGATGTTTCTGTCACAGCACTTGTCCTGTACAGCATGTCCCTGGATGGGTGTTTGTATCCTTGTCCTGGGGTTCGCAGTGTCTACTTTCCAACCTGTACTGTGCCTTTCTTGACAGGTTGTGCTCAACCAGAAGTTCACAGATTGCTTTGTTCTTGTGTTTCTCGATTCCCATTCAGGAAAGACGGTAAGAACTTGAGAATGTAGGTACAGCTATATTGGCTCAGGCCAGAGGTCTGTCTAGGTGCATCCAGCATTGGCCAAGAGCAGGGGCACAGGGGGAGAATGAGAGTAGCTTGTAACGCTTTTTCTAAATACTGCCTGAACATCTGACAGCCTGCGGCTCAGGCCCGTCCCGAGCTAGAAATTACCATTGTTTTTATTTAATAGCCCTCTGCAGCTTTATTTCCTTTGGTTAATTTCTGACATCCTTGATTTCCCCTGACTTGCAGCTTCATGAGGCAATGACAGTCTAAGGGAAGAGCTACCTTGGCTTGTTGTTGAATCTTTCTGCTCTTGAGCTACCTTGGCTTGTTGAATCTTTCTGCTCTTTTCATGTGAGCATAAGATCTGTTTCTCCTTCACTGAGCTGCTTTTGGATCTTGTTCTCAAGTCCTGTATTCAGTCCAAAGTTAGATCACACTGCTTCTGGCTGGGAGGGGTCACCAGTGCTCTGAGCTGCTCTTACTTGGGCAGAAAGGAAGGGGACCAACAGTGTGAAGGTCCCAGCAAAACTGCATGGGCCTCAGCCTTTGTTGGACTTGACGGCAAAGATACTCTTTCAGCTGTGCTCCCAGACACAGAATGTGTCACAGGGATCACAGCTCCATGTGAGGGCAGGGGATCTACAAGATGCTTAACTCCACAGTGAGGTTTTTGCAGAGACTGCAGCATAACTGATCCTTTTGTAAATAAATCACACACCACCTTAAAAACAGGCAGGGGAGTCAGAAGAAGTGGTGCCTGCCTACTGGAAGGCTGCTCAGTGTCTCCTGCCGTCTGACGGTGAAGACCCCTTCACATTTTGTGCTGGAGCTTTTGTGGTGGCCAGTTCTATCCTCTCCATGCCACTGGTAGCTCAGAGCTGAAACTGTTCTTCACTGTCCTGGTCCTTTAGAATAATCTCCACATGTGAAGGTGGAATTTTTGCAGTGTTAATCAAGGTGAGCTTGTAAGCCTCCAGTCATTCCTCAGTGGTGTCATTGTCATTCAGGGATCTGGGACTGCAATTGCATTAAGACTTTTCTGTCTGTGACAGGTGCTTCTGGTACAGTCTAGGATGCAATTTGCTTTTTTGTGATCATGTCCCACTGGTCACTGTCACCTTGTGGTCGTCGCACCTAGACCCTCCATCACCTCTCCCAACGATTTGTCTTAGAACAGAAATTCTCTTGTTTGTCACCTTATATTTTGTGCTTAACATTCATCCCATTCCTGTGGCCTCTCAAAAGTCTCTGGGGCTTTTTTTTTCCATTATCCCAATCCTCTTTTGTATTGGTGCCTCAAATTTTATCAGCATACTCCTCAGCTTTGTGCTAGGCTCATCGAAGTAATAGGCAACATGAGTCCCAAAACCTGTCCTGTAGGAACTCCATTTGTAACCTCTCCCCTGCCTGCTACCTTCCCCTTTCAGCACTACCATCTTTGCCTCGCAGGTTTTGCGTTAATTCATATCTTTTCAGCCTACCTAAATTTCCCATGTGGCACTAGAACAAATCCTTCCTGAAGCTCAGATAAGATATACCATGATTCCTTTGTCTAGAAATATTACCTTATCAAAGAGAACTCCAGCGTTACCTCATCACTCTGGTAACACAGAGTTGCATTTTCCTTGGGGTTCTTCTCTCTGAGCCTGCTGTAAAGCCTTACACAGTGCTGGAGTTAGGCTCACAAATCACTTTTTCTTCCGCCTTACATGACGGTGGTGCATTTGGTGTTTTGCACTTAACTTACCTGTCCATGTGCCTTTGAGTTTGTTAGGGGATCCTGGCTACTAGATGTGCTGTATTTTGGCCCTGGATATTGTGCTGTCTCCGTGATACTGAGTGCATCAAGTTACTCGCTTTTTTTTCCTTCTGCTTTGGCTCTCGCAACCTTGTTCTCTGAACCCTGTTCTCCGCTCCCCTCTGCCCTTGCCCTGCATTGTCAGTGCAGTCACTAATAAGAATGGAGCTGCCACCATTTATTTTTAGGATTGCAGTTATTACATTTCATCTCCTCCCCTTCCCCATTTGTTGCACTCCTACTCTTTGCCTTAGGAGAAGAAATTTCCCTCTAATTTTCCTGGAAGCCCCTATTACTGTGGAGGCAGTAGGATGCCCTCCTCTCCTGAGGCTGCTGCTGGGGTTGGTATAACTGCAGATGCATGGGGGTCTGTGACAATGAATGGGCAAATCCTTGCACCTAATTTCCACCAGGAAAATTGTAAGGAAGCTCAAATATGCTCTGTCACAGAAGGAGGGTCTGCCGTTAGTATTTTGGAACTTCTCCCACTGTCTGCCTTACATCACCGAACAAGTGTCCACACACTTTGACTAGAGACTGTGCAGTGCTTGTCTGAATCCTGTCCCCTGACACACTCCTCCTTCTCAACAGAGCCTCACCGTGGTTTTCCGGGAGCCATTCCCAGTGCAGCCCCAGAACAGCGAGAGCCCTCTGCCACAGCTGGTGTCCACATACCACCACCTGGAATCAGTTATCAACACTGCCTGTTTCAACCTCTGGACAGGCCTGCTTTAGCACTGGCAGGCACCTCCTGGAGCAACACGTGTACTGGACTTCTCTGGGCGCCATGAATGACAACAGGGAAGAACAGGCCTCTGGGAGGAACCTGTGCTACAGCACTGGAGGCAGTGCTGCTAGCGGCATGCAGGGAAGGAGCCTGGGGAGATGCATCTCCAGCTGACTGGCTGCTGTGGCTCTTGCTGTGCCACTTTCAGTGGGGGCTCAATACTGAGTGACCTTGAACCCAACCACAAGGCAGGAACTTGGCTACTGTGGCTTGCCTGAAGCAGAGCGACTCTCAGGGACATGGCTTTGGTATCTGCAGGTGAGTTCTGTCTGCCAGGAAGGCACAGAGGAGCACACAGAGCATATCTTCTGCACAGGGCAGCACTGCACAGCACTCTGGCTTTGGGCAGAAAGACTTACAGACTGAGCCAGTAAGGCTGGGCACTTCTGGCCCTTTGTTTTCATGAGGAGAGCACCAAATGGGCCAGGAAGGGTGAACTGGACCAGGGGAATATTTTATGGAGATGTATATTAAAGCCATTGGTGTATCTGTGAAATAAATGTAAGTGGATTCCCATTCACGTGCCATCGGCAAGGCTGTAGAAAGCCTCCCTTAGGGGATGCAGAGGCGACCTTGACTGCAGGGCTGGCTGAGTTTGCACCAGTCTCACCAGAGACTCTGGAGCAGGAGCAGCAGCAGCAGCAAGGCAGAAAGCCCCCACCAGCCTGTTCCTTTGGATTGAGCAGCTTGCGAGAAGGACGCTTACTTTACTTTCCCCACCTGCTGCAGGGTCAGTGCTAGGTAGTGGAAGCAGCCTCAAGAACTCCAGCACTTAGAAGCCTAGAGCCCTCTTTCCACAACTCCAGACACCAGCTGGAGCCAGAGTGAGAAAACTTGTACTCTTCCCCAGGAGTGAATGCTCCCCTCAGCACGAGAGACTAGACACTCTCCCTGGGCACCCTTGCAGACTGGAAGTAAAAGTTCCTCTGTGTACCTGAAGTCACCTGCAGTGATGCTCACACCTCAAACATGGCATACTGCAGATGCTACTTGAGTAGATGAGGGTCCAGCTCCTAACATTACTCTAGGAATCATCCCACCTACTACTACACAGTCATAGAGAAGACAGATACCCTCCTGTTAAGTCATTGCTTTGACTTTTATTCCAGTTGTTCCCTTGTTTTACTCTGTTGCCTTGCTGGTCCCACCATGCTGCAGCCCTCTGCTCTCCCAGTATGAGCGCAGCCAGCCCAGACCTTCCAAGGTGTCTCCTGCAGTGACAGACAAGGTCTCCTGCTCTCAGCCCAGGCAAGCTTGAGCAGCTTCTGCTCTAAACAGAGCTCTTATCCCTATGTGGGGACTCTGATGCCCACTACATGACAGCCCAAAGGACCTGCTTGTCTTTGCACAGGACCCAGCCACCTGGTCCATGCTTGGACCTGCCACTGGGGCTCAAACCACCTATAGGCCCTTACCTTTTGGAGCATACTCACACCCCACGTAACCATTATAGCTGAGGGACTCCAGGAGCTTGAAGAGATAGGGGAAATTCAACTCCCCTGGGCTGTCAGGCTCATGCCGCCCTGGTACCTGTGCAATCTGGATATGACCTAAGGAGGGAATGGGAGATGCTCTGCCCAACATCGTTCTGCCTGCAGCCTTCTCTGGCTGTGAGACAAGATGACCCAAAAGCAGCCCCATGCACCCAGCCAGTCACAGCAAAGTATGTGGCCAGAGGGCCCCCATCTCAAAGACCCTCCTGCCTTATGGCTACAGAAGAGCCAGTCTGTGTGCAGGGCATTACCAGTGAGTGGGAAGTATGTTTCCAGGTTGTGTGACAAATTCCCATCCATGATCTGGCAGTGAAAGAGGTCCTGTGGGAGAGACAGGAGATGGATGGTGCTGCTGTGCAGCAGTGAGCAGTCAAAGATGACTGTGCTGTGTTCCTTGTCCCTCCATATGTCTTCAGGAGGGCATAACAAGGCCACAGTCCCTGAGACTCCTCTGTGGGCTGTGCAAGGTTCCCTGGTGGACAGTGGACCTTCAGTGCTGACTCACCAGCTGCAGCTTCAGGTTGGGTCGTCCCACCTTCTCCAGGATGGCAGCAGCTAACAGTGCAAGAAAGGAGATCGTTACCCCTACAGTGGAATCTCAATGTGAAGTCCTGAAAACCCCTTCATCAACTGCTCACTTGGCATCTCCCTGCAGGTGTGGCAACTTCCTGCCTTTCAGAGTTTGGGGATCCTTCTCCTCCCCTGAAGGAAAGGGGGGAGGCTAGCCTGCCTTACCTTGGTGTGGGGTGTTCAGGTAGTAGCGAGGGTCAGTGATGCGGTTGTTAATAGGTTCCACCAGGCCAATCATGTCTTCCTGTAACAAAATGTCACCCTGCAGATCATCCTCTGACATCTGCAGCTGTGTCCTCCTTCCCCATGCTAGGCTGGTGGGGGATTCTCCATGCTGGGTACCCAAAATGGTGCACCCATACAGCAGGACTCTTTTCCCATTTACCTGGGCCAGAAGATCAGCAGCATATCGGAGATTCTCAATGAAGGTGGTTTCCATCTTGCCTGCTACTACTGCCCGGTCTGCACCCAGGGGAACCCGCCCGGCCATCACGTGAATCCTATGGACAAAGAGATCAGCCATGGTTAGCAGCTCTGGTCTCCACTACATACTTTCCTCTCCTCAAGAGAAATGGGGCCAGGCTCTAGGAGAAGACACAGGAGGAGGTGAAACCCATCTCCCATGCAGGAGCCAATAGAGGCAGCAGTAAGCTACCAGGACACACACATCCTCCATCTCACCTCAGTAGGTTAAGGGATGTCTTTGAACCTCTTGCCTGACAAACCGCAGATCTGATTCTTCCCTGTTGCCTCGAGGTCTTTCACTCCAAAGCTGGAGCTTTTCTGGGTTGGTGAACTGGGTGTGTCCGAGGTCAGTATGATGGGCAGCAGGAGCGTTTGTCTCTGCCAGGGGCAGGTCAGGTGTCCTGTCTTACTGCTTGCTTATAGCAGGGAGGGGAGGGTGGCCAGTGCTGGGCTATGCCAGGCTGCAGGCAGAGCTTGAGGGCCAGGCAATCGTTGGGGCTGGAGGAAGGTGTGCAGTGGAAACAAAAAACGCCTCCATCTGCCTGTTACCAGAGACTGCAAATGGTTCTGGGCAGCTCTTGGCCTGCCTCGCCTGTGCTCCACAGGACTTTGGACTGTATCTCTAAGGGAGAGAATGGCACAAAGTAAATGGAACAAAAAGGCCATGTCGAAGGGGTTGTGCCAGGCTAATTGCATCTTTCACGGTGTCTCTGCTGTGCTGTAATCAGCGTAGCTTTCAATACAGTTACTGTCATAGTGTCCTGGGGAAAACAACTGCTGTAACTGGGGAGGAAAAGGGAAGGACTATCATGGGCACTGTAGTGTGGAGGTGCAGATAAGAAGCCTCCACAGTGAAAGGCAAGGCCGGTAGGGTCAGGCTAGTGTGGCATCTTTGGGTCAGTTCCCAGAGAGCACAAAACGGCCGTGGGGGCTGCAGCGAGCTGGCTCCTGCCCAACACTGCCAAGAAGGGAGACGTTGCCCGGGACAGGCTTGGTGCCCTAGCGGTCTGTCGGAAGGGCGGTGCAAAGGGCGAGCTCCGCTCGGAAAAGCCAGAGCAGAAGGGTGCTCTGGTGCCGCCGGGGCCGGGAACCAGGTTCTGCGGGGTCCGGGAGAGCTAAGGCGCCGCAGGAGCGGGAGCCCTGCCTCGCACCTACCTGGGGCAGCCCACTTCCTTGGCGTACTGCACCGCCGCGGCCAGGCCCTGGCGAAAGGCAGGCTGCCGCCCGGGCACGGCCGCCAGCCCCATCTCACCCACCTCCTGGTCCCCTAGGAGAAAGCGGCGGGGTCAGTGTTACTGGGGTACCCCTGCGCCTCCCACCCGCGGACCCCGGGGAGCGCGGCGGTACCGGGGGGCATGTTGAGGAGGACGATCTGCACCCCTGCCCGCTCCGCCGCGGTCCGCAGCACCTGGGCCGAGCATCCCGCCGGCCAGGCCGCCTCCACTGCCCGGAACCCGGCGGCCGCC
>VWZE01013043.1:245354-268146 GCA_013396675.1 Eubucco bourcierii | reverse complement strand
GCCGTCCATGAGCCGGGGCGGGGCCGAGGCCAGGGGTGGTGCCCGGACAGCCCGCCAGCCGGGACCCGTGGGGTCCGTGGCTGTCGTAGGCAGCACCGGTACAGCCGTGGGTCTGCTGAGAGGCCACTCAGCGGGCGTAGTGCAGGAGCGTGTCCTGTCCCCAGCAGCTCACGGCTCTAAAGTCTGTGGCACTGTCCTGCGAGCGCGTAACGCCGTGATGGCCCCAGCCTGTGCCTACGGCCGTGCCACTGCCTGGTACCACGGGGCAGTGTGGAGCAGCAGCCCCGCGCCGCACCCCAGTAGGCAGAGCCGGCCCCATGCTGCTTGCAGCACCGTAAGGGCTGTTGTCAGCGGACTGCAGGACAGGGTTGAGCTGGGAGGGGCCGTGGCAAGACGCGGCTGGCGTCCTCCGGGGAAAGGTGTTTGTGACAGGTGTTGGCCTGGCGCGCGTAAAGCGCCGTGCTAATTGGTTTCCTGGGGAGCTCGTCTCTAACAGTGGCTCCTTGTGCGAGAAACGCTTTGCCTTTGTCCCACGCTCTGCATATTTTACCATAAAATGCTCATCTCCAGTTTCTCAAAGTTGTGGCTTCCACTCACAGGAGTGTGGTGGCAGTGACTGGCCGCGCGTCCCTGGTTCTTGTCCCCTAGTGTTTTCCGCACCTCCAGGCAGAGCTCGCAGCCCCACGGTACTAAGTCTGTGCCCGGCTTAGTACCGGGGGGCCCACCTGCCTGCCCATCTCTGGGAAGCCACAGACAGAAGTTTTCGGTAGCAGGCCAGGGCAGGTCCCACCAAAAGGAGAGCAGCAGTGAAACTCTCCATTAAAGAGTCTCAACTCAATTAAAGCTATTGATTAATCAGAAGAAGCTTGATTCAACTTCTTACTAATAACCTAAACCATTCTCAGAGACAGAGAGCTGTGTGTGGGGTGGCCCATGTTCCCAGCACACACATCCCCAGTGAGTGCACATGTCCCTACCTGATATCCCAGTGCATGTCCCTAGCAAAGGTGTCCCCACTACACAGACTGCTCCCTGCCCACAGCTGCTGAGCCAAGGGACCATTGGACCTTCCACGTGTCCTTCTAGAGCCTCACTCCGTGGTGCATGGGGATTGTTGTCCTCTTTAGTACTGCCCAGGAGGTGCCTGAGTGCACTGGGCTCGGCACTGGCCGGTGGGTGATTGGAAGAGTGGAAGAGCTACACAGACACTAGGAGCCACAGAACAAGGTGTGGCACCTGCTTAGTCTGGGGGTTCAGCCTTGCCAGGTCCTTGCACCTTCGCACTAGAAAGGCTCCTACTGAAGCCAGGGACTGCTCCGGCATTGCACTCCTGACCACATCTCCATCTAGAGGCTGGGCACTGGGCAGAGGCAAAAACCAGGAGGCAGCAGGTGGGAGCAGGATAGCTTTGCTGAGGGGAGCAGGATAGCTTTGCTGAGGGGACCAGCAAATAAACACAGAGCTAAGCCTCAGCATATAGGTGACCTAAGCTGTGAGACAGGAATGCAGGGAGCCCTCACAGCAAACCTGCCCTGCCAATAGCAAGCAAAGCTGCTGCGCTCTGTGCTGAAGCATTAATGGCGTCTTTATATCTCTAGTAATATATCGCATTGATTTTCTCTTGTTATAACTGCGGTTCCTGCATTGCAGGCTGGTGTTTTGTCACTTTACCTTGACAGGGCACAGTGGATTTACTCCCAGCCACGCCACTTGCAGCTCTGGGGCTGTGTGTCATTCTGGCACCTGCTGTTTGAAGGAGATGGCATGAGCATGGGATCAGACTGGCACCCCTGTGCCTCCAGGGCAGTGGGGAAGACAGCAAACAGGATGGTGGTGCAGGAGGGCAGCTTGGAGCTGAGCATCCTTGCCATTGCCCGGGGGTTTTACTGACCCAAAGCAAACATAGCTTCTGCATGTTTTATTAGTGCACTGACATTTTGGCATAGACCCAACTATGGCCTCTGAGGGCTGGGGTAGTGGGGCAGCAGCTGGTACTCATGCCCCAGCACAGTGCCTTTTGACCCCTTCCCACCCAGAGGGGATGGTTTGGGGAAGACCATCTTCCAGTGCCAGCACACTGTGACACCCACAGTGGCAAGCAAACCATCTCCCCTCCAGAGCTCACTGCAGTGGGGACACCAGTTCTCAGAGTACCTCATAAATCCCCCAGCTCATTTTGCTGCAGGGAAGGGTTTATCTTTCTCCTTCTTTATCTTTCTCCTTCTTTATGAAACATGTTTTAATTTAAACTGACATTTCTGTACTTTAACTACCTCTCCCTGTCTGCCCAGCATCCTGGCTGGCACCCCGGGGGACAGGAGACTGAAGTGCTTCAGGTTGGGGTGTCTGGATGTTGGCATTTCACCAGGGCTGGACACATTTCTTCCTTCTGGACATCCCCAGACCCATCCTGCTCCCCCTGCACCTTGCAGCTATATGAAGCAATTCAGGACTGGGACTGGGAAGGGTCCCCCAGGCATCTCTTCACTCCTAGGCTTTCTTCGCCCCTGGGCTTTCTTCTCCTCTCTAAATCACCTCAATATTTTACAGCCATGTGGTTATGGAAGGTGTCCTTGATGTTGCAGAGGGGTTGGAACTAGGTGACCTTTAAGGCCTCTTCTAAACCAAGCCATTCTACAATTCTTTGATTCTGTGTGTGTTTTTTTTTTTTTTTACTTTATAGGTGAGTAAATTCTAGCCTTTTTATGTGTAGAAAAAGGCTAGGCAAAACAATCCACACATGACCCAGCATCTCATGGAGGAAGCTGCAAGAGCTTTACTTGTATTAAACCTCATGATTTTTCGCCAAAGATGATCTTCCCCAACCATTCCCTCTGGGTGCAAAGGGACCAAAAGCTAAAAGACCTCTCCAGCAAGATCCAGCACCAGCCTGGTCTCTCCTCCCAACCTGTGTCCCTGAGGTCAATTTGTCTCCTCAAAGGCCATGTCCCTGGTGGTGTTACACCCAGGCCCTCCAAGACACCTCCAAATACCTCCCAGTTCCCCTGTGCTGGGACGGGCTTTGCTGAGTGGTGTGACTTGGCCAGCTGCATGTGTATCCCCAGCTCTCCTGCTTGCCCAGAATCCCACTTGAATTTCTTGGACCTTCTGTTTTCATGGCTCTGGGCACCACTGGGAGTTTGGCTCGGGGACCTGACACCGAAAGGACACATCAGCCACCAATGTCCATTTGGGATTCTTTGGACATGTCCTTCTTTTGCATGGTCTACGCATACTATGCAGATTCCATTTGTTAATTAGCACCTTGCCACTGCTGAGCTGCCTGCTTTACTGCCATCCAAGTCTGATGAGCCCTTTGCAGTCTCCTCTGCTGCTCAGCACGTTTACACCCTCTGAAACAGAGAACCTGTCTGGATTGAAAGTGGCTAATGATGGGGTGCAGCAGGGCTGTGCCATAGGCTTGCCCTGTTCCTGTGGGGTCCTCATCTCCCGGTGGGAGCCCCAAGTGAGTGGGAATGTGATATAAACCTCAGCAGAGCCAGGATGAGGAGGTGAAGCCCAAGAACCCCTCCCTCCCTGCAGCTCCCAGCATGGGCAGGATCTCAGTTGGCCAGACAGGATTTTCTCGTTTTTCCAAGATTTCACAGAAAATTAATGGGGAGGCCAAAATCTCCTCCAGCTCTTAGAGGAGGCTGGGGCAGGCAGTGCCTGAGCCCGCTGAGCTGGCAGATGTTGTTTAACATTCCCGGCAGTAATTAATAGACGGCTTCATCATTCTTGTATGATTCAAGCATGTTGTCCCTCTTCTCTCCAAATACAGAGCAGAAATATTTGTTAAACGTGGCTGACGTTTTTGCCTGATCATTAGTGCTTGAGCAGCTCCAGCAGCTGTAGGATTTATTGCCTTGCCAGAATTTCTTTTGGCCTCACAATGCCATCGCCAGCTCCTCCTGGCAAGAAGCTCCCTTTATCACTTTCCCTCTGATTTATATCCTGCCAGTTGCAACCTTTCCCTTACACTATGCTCATGGATTCCCCCCTTTTCCATTCATTACACTGAAGCAGGATGGACTTTACCAAACCATCTGCCTGCCCAGAGGTACTCAGTGAAGCTCAGCCCTGCAAGCCTCTGCAAGGATTGCTCCCACCTCCTGGCACCTGTGGTGGGATGTAGGGAAAGGGTGCCCCTGGAAATCCAGATAACTTAGTGCCCAGATGGATTGTCAAGGCCATCCTGAGCAGTGATACATGTGGGGACACTGCCCAAGCTGAGCTGGACATGGGGACAAGAAGTGGTGGCTCATGGAGCAGGGGCAAAGCTGGCTTGTGAGAGGTAGCAGCCTATTAGCCAGCATCGCCACTCCAGGGAATCACTGAAGGGACAAATTATTAGGATCCTCCAGCTCATTATCACTGCCAAACAAAAAGCAAATGGGGTCTCCCAGGAATGCCCCACTCATGACAATAATATGGCACAATGTCAGGCCCCATGCCCACAGTGGGAACATGGTGGGGACACAGGGAACAGGCACTCAGCAGTGGCCACTCTTAGCAGGAATGTGGGCCCCAGAAAACGAAAGGAATGCTTCCACTGCCACCTGCTCGACTGAGCTGGGGCTGCCAAGGTGCCCAGGGTCAGGGCTCAGCCCTCCTCTGTCTGGAGAAGCACGGGTCCCATGCATTCTGGCCTCTCCAGGGCACAACCTGGCTGGCCCTGTCTCCGATCTCTGCTCAAGCCCCACAGGGCCGAGAGACCAGCCCCAGCTCTGCTGACCCTCTCACGCTCCATCCCCATGCCCCATGCCATGAGGTGCAGGAGCTGGCCTGTGTCCCACTCTTCCGAAAACAGCCCTCTGCAGCCCGGTCACTGTGTTAAGCCATTTCTTAATTAATCAGGCTGATTGTAATGTGTTTTTAGGGCATTAAAATTCAATTGTGGAATTCTCCGCTGGCTGGGCTCGCAATGAATACAGAAGTTTGCCTAATTAGAGCTGACACGCAGCCGGCGGGAGAATCAGACAAACGGCCCCGCCAGGGCTGCCTGCCTCACGCCCCTCGTCCGCCCCCCAGCATCCGTGTCCCTGCCGCTGCGGGGACTGGCACCGACAGCCGCTGCCATGAGCACGGGGTGGGCAGCGCTCGCCGGCCATGGTGTCTCTGGGGACAGCCCAGCCGTGCAACCGTGCCAGCTCGCTGGCCGGGTACCAGCCAAGAGTAGCAGAGATGTTTCCTTATCGGCAGCATCAGGTCTTCATTGTCATTACCACAGCAATTATCATCTCATTTGGAGTCTTTACTGCCATAATCTGTCTCTTGAACTGATTTATTTCGCGGGCCTCTTCCCCAGCTATGGAGTAGGGAAGGAGCCATCAATAAGGAGGCAACGAGTTCTGTCTCCCGGGAAAGCCTTTCCCTGGGCAGAGTGGAGCAGAAGTGCCCCTTGGCCAGAGCATCCTCTCAGCAAGAGTAAGGCTCACTCTATGGCAGCGTGTGGCCAGAGCCAGCTACCCAAAGCCTTGCTTGTGTTTATTGTTGCAGCTGATGGGGCTGAACTAGCCACTCGCACAGGTGAGTGGGAAGCAGAAGAAAGTGTTCACTCTGTGGGGGATGAGACAGAGGGATGTCGAAGCTGCAGCTTCCTTCTTCCTGTCTCCAGACCAGGCTGTGGCTTGGAGCTGTTTTTTCTCTCCATTTGCTGCAGCTGGTACCTCCTGTGACTCTGGCAGTCACCAAGAGTTTCACTGAGACTTTGCTCACCTGCATTTGCTGACTGCCAGCTCACACTATCTGCTCCCAGATTTCACACTTCCCTGGGCTCTGTGCAGCTCTTGCCTTCCCTTTCACATCCCCTTGCAACTGGGACATCTGGGGCTAGCATCCCCAGGGGCAGTGACAGCTGCTGGGCAGAGTTTCCCAGACACCATAAGCTGCCCCAGAGGAGAGACAGAATGATGGGATAGGGATGATGGGACAGTGCCAGGTGACTGCCAGTCCTGAATGGGCTCACTCCATGGCTAGAGTGGCCTGGGGGCTGCTGTGTCAAGTTACTGAGGTACCCTGAACCGGGGACATCACTCCTGCCTGGCTCTGGCACACGAGATGCTGTGGCTGTGCCAGTAAAGCCCTGCTCCTCTCTGTGTCCCCCTGTGCCTCCCTGCCATCCTCTCCAGCCCTGCCAGGAGTGAGTTGTGCTGGGCCAGGTGCAAGGCAGGCTGGGGACCATGTTGTGGAGCTTGGAGCTGGTACACCCCCTAGGAAAGGCCCAGCAGTGACAGGAGACACAAGGAGAGGCCAACTTCTCACAGGGGTCAGCACTACCACCCTGCTCTCTGCAGGCACCATTGCCCTTAGCATCACTCTGGGGCATGTCATGAACCCACAAACAGTCAGCCCAGATCCCCACATATACAAGGCATGAGTGCTGGTGGCAACAGTCACACCCACTGCATGTATGGAGCAGGTTGCCATCCCTGCAGAACCTGCAGGAGGGATTCGCTGTGCACCCACAGCCTCGTTCACACTCCAAGCAGGGCAAACCCAGCACTGCAGGAGCCCTGGTGCATCTTTGCTTCTATCTCTACCCTCATATCTGTAGCAGGATGCCTGAAGCAAATACAAGGTTAGTGGGACAAGAGGAAAGCAGGTCCAGGCACAAGCAGGAAGCCACTGGCCAAACCCATATGCCACAGCTGAGCCTAGCTTCAGGGTACAGCAGGTTGGGGCAGGCAGGGTGACAACAATGTCACAGGTCCTCGTAGCTCCATCCCAGTCTGGCAACATGGCTCCTGTCCCAGCTCTGCACCCACCACAACTCAACCTGCCTAATGGAATCCATTTATATGCAAAATCCCTTGAAAAAAGCAGTAATTAATGAAGTCCCTTTCATTACCATTATGCAAATGCGATTAATTTCAGCTGTTATGAATATGCAAATATTACAATTATGATCTAATTGCCAATGTGTGTAAGGGAGCAGGCGGAATATCAAGTCTTAGTCCAGGCCCCAAGAGCTTTGGGGTGCAGAGCTGCTCCAGGATGGCGCAGGCAGGAGTGGAAGCCAGGGAAGGTATGCCCAGCTGGGAGAGCTCTTACCTGCTTGTGTGGGCTCAGCAGGAGTGTGTGTGTGGGACCAGGTGGCAGGGACATGCCTTGGCCACTGCCTGCATGTACTAAGGGTCCTCCATAGGCCACTTCCACCCACCCCCAGTGCTCTGAGACAGGCTTCCCACTGTGCTGCAAACCCTAATCTCTGTGCTAAGTAAGCCTGAACCAGGGTGGGGCTGGAGGGCTCCCCCAAAACACTGTCCATCAATCTCCAGTCCAGTTCAGCCTTATAAGACATCCCTGGGCTGCAGTGAGGAGGAGGATGAAGGAGGAGGTGGAGAAGGGTTACCAGGCAACTTGGTGTTGCAGCACTACAGGACAAGGAGATAAACGGCAGCAGGAAGCAGAGACCTGCCCTGACTCTCCTCCTTCCTGGCCCAGGCAATGGTGACCACATGCTACCTGTGGGATTCCACTGCTGTTAGCAAACCCCAGATGTGTGTCATTGGCCCCACTCCAGCATCAGCATGGAGCCACTGTCACACTCACTACAAGGGGGTCCTGTTGCTGAGCCAGCTGGGCTCCCCAGCCCTCCATCAACTGTCCTTGCGAGGGCTGTTCAGCAGCCCTCACTGTCAGGGACTCTCTGGGCTCATGACAGCTGTGGGCAGCAGGCAGTACAGGCGCTCTGACAGGGGACATGCCTCGGCGCACAGGGAATCTGCAGCGGGCAGGCTGAGCTGTGGGGATGTCCTGCATCGGAATGCCCGGCGTGGGACCATGGGCATGCTCTGTCTGGAGTCATAAGGATGCTCTGTTTGAGGTTATTAGGATGCTCTGTGTGGAGCTATGGGGATGCTTCACGTGGGGACATGGGAATGCCCTGCGCGGGGCCAGGAGGACCTTGCTAGGGTAGGCAGGCTGCAGGCCGGCGCTGGGCTGCGCAGCTGGCAGCCAGCAGGCTGTGCTCCTGCATCCCACAGCACGCAGATGTCACCAAGGAAAGGCCAGCAGCAAGACACTGCCATCCCCATGCCAGCTCCGAAGCCGGGGGCAGCTGCCGCCAGGAGGATGCTCTCTGGCCCGCACCACTGCGCTGAACCCTCACGCTCCGGCGCGCAGCCCCTGCTCGGGCTGGTGTCAGCCTCGACTGTGCACAGGGCAAGCGCAGCAGCTGGTCCCAGCTGTGCCCGCAGCTGGCAAAAGCACCTTCCCCGGGGGCAGAGCATCCTACATAAGCACTTCCCAGCACTGTTTTGCCTTCCCTGCTAGGCTGACAGCTCCATCCCTTCCCTCACAATGACCCCGCGTACCCCCGCAGAGCAGAGTGGGGGGCCCTGTCTGGCCCCAGGTGCAGGCTTCGTGCAGGGTGGGCTGGTGGTGTTCTGCCACAGAAGAGAGGTCCAGGGAGGCTTTCTTGCCTTGGGTTCCTCAGTAGCAAAAGGCCCAATCCTGCCACCCCTAGCGCCCTACTGCTGGCTTTGGAGCTCCTGTCCCCACCCTTGCAGGGAGAGCCCAGGCTGCTGTCTTATGGGAGGAGTCGAGCAGGGTGGCTGTAAGGACAATGTCATCCCCCTGAGGAACCTGGTGCCTACCTCCCACAGCCCCAGGAGCCTGGCGTGGGGGCTGAAGAACCTTTTCCTCATCCACGAGCATAACCCATTTTGTACTGGCAGGGGCCAGCTAGAATCCACACCTCCCTCCTGTGCCCCTGACACAAGACCCTGCCATTGCTCATGCTACTTCGAGCATCGTGTGCTGTAACTGGGGACTTCTCACACCCAGGAAGGAGGAATGAGCAAGTCAGCAGGCAGTGGGGTGCCCAGTGGCTGGCACAGGTAGTGGGGTGCTCAGTGGCACAGCCTCTATGCCTGCACCCAACAGCCTGGGCACCCCCTCCAACTTATCTCTGGCCCCTAGATCTCTCAGCCTCTTCCTATGGGGCTCAGCTAGGAGGAGGCAGTGGAGGAGGTGGAGAGGCTTCTGAGAGCTGCTGCTCTGTTTCCACGGCAATGAGACGTAGTGGCTGTTCATCCCGCCAGGGTCATCCCTCTGTGCTGGAGCCCCAGAAGAAGGGGCTAGCGAGCAGCTGCAGACCCGAGCCGTCCTGGCTCCCTAGCCCATCGGGACCTGCTGAGCACCCGCAGCCTCGTCCCTGCTGGGGCCAACCTTGTTCTATGCAGGTCAGCGCCGGTCAGGCACTGCTTGGGGATGCAGGGAGTTTCACACAAGCTGTTCCCTGTCACTCACCATCAGTGCCAGGGATGGAGCAGGATGTTCGGTTCTCCAGCACAGCTGTCACCACATGTCTTGCAGATGCTGGTGGGGTGCCAGACCCAGGGTGACCTCGAAGGCTTGCAAACCAAGAGAAACACCAATGCATGTCGTTTCTCCCTATCTCTCCAGGGCAGCATGGGCACCCATGGGGTGCTGTCACCACTGTTTCCAGTAGCCTTCTCGTGACTTGCAGCAGATGTTAGGTGCTCCATCCCCCTGGGAATGACGAAGGCATAGAGCCCCAACCCCACTTCCCGCACCACCGTCTGTGTTTTCCCAACTAATTGAATTCAGAGAGACTTCTTCCTGGCAGTGCCAATCGATGAACCCTGTGTTATCAGCCCCCCTGGCCCTCAGGATGGATATGGGGGAGGGGGGGGGATTGAATTTGCAGCCGTTTTCATTGAGATTTAATTGGGCAGTCTCACCTCGTTGCCTTAATCCCGGGCACTGACGCGTGCAGCCAAGCCAGCAGCTCCCCTTATTTATCACTTTTCAAATATTTGCCTCTTCGCAGTTGTGGGAAATCAATGCTCCCGCCTGTGGCATGCCGGGAGCGACCTGGCCAGGCAACCGGGCGGCCAGGGATCCATCAGCTGCTGCCATCGCTATCGACAAGGCGATTGGGGTTTAAGAGGCACTTTGATAGCAAAACCGGCACACATTAAGTGCTCGTCATCAGGGGATGATCATGACTTATTACCGCTAATTCTCCGTGCGCAGCAGCAGGGCTGCAGGGCTCTTCCTCGCTAATCAGCGCATGGCTCCCTGCTGAGGCGCCAGCGAGAGGCTCTCATCCCGCTCTCCAGGGACGGGGCACTCTGCCACCCTCTGCACCCCCAGCTCGGCCCTCAGTGCCTGTGAATGCAGGGTGTTGTTAGAGGGTCAAGGGTTTTCTCTGCCCGCACACCACACATCCAGCCCGAGGGAGGTTGAACCTGGTGAAGGGGCTGCAAATTCTGCTTGCAGCCACATACCCAAGTTGTCTGTGGAGGTATCAGACGGCTGTCCTCTCCCTCTCACCCCTTACTGCACAATCTCCATGCCCCCGTGCTGCCCCCAGCTTCTCTTATCTGGTACTGTTGCTCCCCTCAAACCATCAGCATCTTGGTCCCTGGAGGTCTCAGCTGGACAGGAGGCAGGAGCAACACCACTGTCAGTGTGACCCTGTACAGCTGCCATGCCAGGCCAAGGACAGGGAACAGATGGACTATGCAGTGCTCGTTTCTCCTGCAGATTGGCAGGAGAACCTGTCTTCCCAAACTTGTTTCATGTGGGTCTTGGTGCTGGTGGTCACAGTCATGCAAACATAGCTCTGGCCTCATGTTCTCCTTCCTGAATTCCTCCTCCCTGGGATCCCTAGACAAACCTGGGCAGCCTCCAACCCTGGTGGCCCTGCTCCCTAGTAAAGCTGTCGTGGGGCAGTCACGGAGCCCTTTGCCAATGTGGGCTCTTGCTGTGAAACCAGCCGGATTAGTGTCATCCAGCCCTGTTGCTTGGAAGGCATCCAGTAATGAGCAGCCAGAGAGAGAGATCCTCAGTGGCAGCAAACAGATGCCGCTGTCACCACACAGCAGTCCTGCCGCATGCGGGCTGCCAGCTCAGCACTAGGAGCAGGACGAGGGATAGGAGCAGCAGTTGACCCTGTCCCGTCTCTTCTGGGTAGGGAAAGAGGTCTTAGTCTCTCTGCAATAGCACTGGGGCAGGTGGGGAATGCTTCTGGGTTTCACAGAGGTCCCCTAGATGTGGTGCAGAGGACACCAGAACCTTGCCAACGCCAGGTTAGGCATAGGCAGGAGGAAGGGCATATGGAGCTGAGAATAGCCCTGTGCCTGGCTGCTGCAGTCTCATTGGCACACATCTATCCCTTGGCTGTCTCCAGCCCACCTTGAGTTTGTACCCTGGACAGTCCCATCTTGGGACAGTACTGGGGCCAGATGCTCTGGCAGTGGGACTCTCCTGCTAATTTGCAGACTAAATTTATTCACGGCCAATTCAAGCCAATCTGTGTGCCAATGCTATGCTCCAGCCCAGCAGTGCTGTGCTCACTCCTGCAGTGTGCTTGGAGGGAAAGAACCTGCCCTCTCCAGCTCCCAGGAGATGCAGGTCTCCATGGGGATCTCCTCAGATAGACTATAGGATGCATGCCAGAGGGGCTGAGTCCAGCGTCTCTCCTCAGCCTCTTGCGCTGCACCCTCAGCCAGACAGTGTCCTCTGCTGCCTGCCCTGTGGTTGGAGATGTGTCTTTCCTGTCCTCAGAGCCACCCCGGGGTGATATGATTCTCTCACTAGTTCCCATTGTCACGGCAATGGAAGATCACTTTCCTCCATCTCACAGGGTATCCCTTAATAAGAGGCCTAATGAAATAGAGAGGTCAAACCATGCCTAATGGGGCTAGTGACATGCTGCTGACCCCTGGGGCTGTGTCGTTTGTCCTGGATGCAAGGAGCAGATACAGCCCATAGATACTCCAGAAAGGGTGCAGGGGCTAGCTCCCCACACTGCAGCTGCCATGTGAGAGTGGAGGCTGAGCTGGGGTGTGGAGCTTTGCAGGATGGGAATTGGTTTCCTTGTTAAGCGCTGAGTTTGGTTTTTTTAGCAACCTGTTTATGGGAATGGAACCGCCCCAGTGTGAATTATTCATGACCCCTCTCAAGCTCATTCTCAAAATATCAATTTCTCCCAGTCATGTCAAGCAGCACTTAAGCCTAAAAGCCTTGTTAAAATGAACCCTGAGCAAGAAAAGGGACAGGAGCGTTTGGTAGCAGGGCTCTGCAAGGGAGTCCTTGCACACACCATGCAGCTCCAGGAGCTGTGTGGCAAGACACAGTAAGAGCTGCAGGAGGAGGCCTGGTGGAGGGTAGGCAAGGGGACGGCCACATGAGGAATCAATCAGATGGAGGAACAGGTACAAGTGCAGGCACTATTGGAAGATGCTGGAGCAGGCAGAAGGGAGTGAGTTGCTGCAGCACAAACCAAACCAACTGTGGCTGCAGATGGCACAGAGATGCTCCTCTCCTTCAGGACTGCAGCCAAGACACCAAGACACCATGCACCCACATGGAGCCCTGCTCAGCAAGTCACCCTTGCCTGTTGGAGGCCATCAGTGCTAAACACCCTGCTTCCCTGCTGGTATGGGGAAGAGGGCAGAGCGTGCTAGGTGATGGCATCTCTGGCTGCTGGGAGCTCAAAGGGAACTGACCCACACCCCAGCCAGGGCACTGCACTACTACCCAAGCCAGGGCCACCCTTGGTGCCTGCCGGGGGGCACCCAGTATGATGCCAAGTGCAGTGCCACGACCCTGGTCCTGCCCCAGTGTAGGCAACCCTGAGCAGCAGCAGCAGGGACCCTGCAAGCAACATCTGGCCAAGAGCAGTGCTGCTGGTAATTAGTAACTAAAATGCAGATGCTCCCCAAACTGCAACTTTCAGTTTCTCTAGCAACTGCTAAATCAAGAACAACGAGGCTGGGAAATGCCAAGCCATGCAGCAAGTGCCACTGTGCTGGTGTCAGTGTAGACAGAGGAGGCTGGTGCTGCCCAGCATCCCCTAGCCTGACCATGCAGCCACACAGGACATTTCCAGTCTTGCTCCTGGGGATCCTGCTGGTGGGTGCTTCATGCCAAGCCAGGGGCTGAGCCCATGGGGGCCATCAAGCGGCATCCTGACTTCCCTCTGCTTTACCCCAGCCCCCGGCCTCTGAGTAAAAGGAGGTCAGCCCCTGGGTAAATTCCTTTCGTCTGCTTAATTTTGGCCCTACCTGTACTGCATGTCTTCTCCCTCCTTGGTTAACCTCTGCTGGGCCAGTGTATCCTGCCTTTGCCCTGCATTTATGGTAGTGCTGGGCAAGCAGAAAACAGTGTCCAGTCTGTGGCCAGATTAGGCATCCCAAAGTGGCTCTTTGCCCCCAAGATCATCCTCTCCTGTCTCTGAGAGCAACTACTCACAAGAAGGCAAAAAATGCAGACAAATAGAAAAGTCAGAGGTTAATGTGCCCTTCCCACAGAACTGTGTTAAAAGGTGTTTTAAGAAGGACACCCCATTTCTCTTTAAACCCCCATCTAAACAGCATCCTGGTATCACCCCTTGCATTGTGGCTTGCTCTGTGGTGGAGCTGTGGTGCTGCAGCAAACCATTTCCTTGTCATTATTCCACCTCTCATGCCAGTGAAGTTTTTGCATTCTCGCATTTCCTGTTGGTGCAAACAGGAAACAGTTTTGATCTCCAGAGCCTCTCCTTGGCATAGATGCCTCCCCTGATGCCTCCCCATTAACAAAGCCATTTAGGGAATCTGTCCATGAGTAGGTTTTTAATCCATCTACTGTGCCCTCTTAATTCCTCATAAACCAAGTTTTTAATCAAAATGTCTGGTGGCAGGAAGTGAAACGCTGGAGAGAAATCAGTGGGGTTCTGCGGGCACTGACTGTACAGGCCAAGGCTCTGCTCCTGCTCAGAGAGGCAGCAGGTCTGTTGTACAGGACTTGTGTTGTTCCCCTCCCAGCTCTTTGACATGACCCCAGATGAACCCTCCACTGTTTTGCTGAGCTTGGCATCTCCCTGCCTGGCCTTTGCTTTTTGGACTGTTCCTTTGCCATCCAGTCCAGAGGAAAGGGACTCTACCTTCAGCATGCAGTTTGGGCCAGGCTCCAGGCGTTGGCCATGGTTTCATTTTTCCATCATTATAATTTGTCCATATGACTCATCAGCATGACCCTTGACAATGGAGTGGGTTACCTGCACCCAGAAGACCTGCTCCAACTGCACCTGCACAGTTCCTGCCACATCCCCTCCCTCACAGTGCAGGGCTGCAGGCTGCCTGCCTGTCAGCTTTGCCAGCCCCAAAGCAGGTGCTGAGAGGGCCAAGAGGTACCTACATGCCCTGAGCAGAAGGATGTCAGTGTGTGACAGTGTGATCATCTCCATGGCAACAGTGTGACAGCATAAGCACCTGCTGCTCCACCGTGCTGATGCTGGAACTCAGAGTTAGTGTTGCACATCAGTATGTTTCTCCTAGAAAGAATCAGCATGCTGTGGGCACTCACTGCTCACAGTGGGATGTGCAGGGCTGCCATGAACCTGAGCTCCACCCAAGCTACCCACAGCCCATCCCTGACCACTGCTCTGAAGAGCAAGGCAGAGCTGTGGCAGTGGCCAGCTCAATGCAGGCAGTATAGAGCAAGAGACCCCCTTGCTCTGGTCCCCTTGCCTTTCAGTGAGAGTAGAATCCACTTGGGAACATGAGAATGCAGTGGATGCTGCAGCACCCCCTACAACTTGAGCTCCTGTCCCTGTAAGGCACAAGGTAAAGAAGCATCCCTTTATGCCCAGCACCTTTCCCCAGAATGGATGCACCAACATGCAGATACCAAGCACAGCATCCCCACTCAGAGTGGGGCTCAAGTAGCCTTGGGGCATGGGAGCCACATACTCCTCACTCCCTCAGATACAGGTGATGCCACAGCCCACGCTGCATACAGAATGAGCACCCATGGGTCCAGGGCTGGCACTGAGTGTGGTGGGAGCTACCTGACCAGCTGGAAACATGGTGGAGAGGGAAAGAGGGAGTGAGGTGTCCAGCATGTGAGTGCTCTTGTCCCCAGCACGCCTGTTGCTCAGAGAAAGCTGCCAGGGAGAATGGAGTGGGCACTTAAACTCCCCGTGTAAGTTTAATTAATGGGCTGCAGCGCTCATTCTGTGCTGCTGCCTTAATTGGTACAAGCTGCAAATGCTGTGGAGCCTGGAAAAAAACATTTGGAAATAAAAAAAATATATTAAGCAGGAAACAGATCAATGGCTCTTAACGAAGCCGCCTGCCATTGAGGGGCTGGAGCCTAGGACATGCCACTGCCACCCAGGCTCCATGGCCGTGGCGCCTATCCTTGTTAATGCCAATGAGCAGCCCTCAGGACGGAAGCAGGAGCCTTGCTCCTGTCTGGAGGAGAGTGATCCAAAGCTGTGCCCTCTCTGTGTGGGGCTGTAGGGCTCTTCCCCAACATTTTGAGGGGCAGCTTGAGTTCTTGCACAGCCGGAAAGGCACCCCAGGGCACAGCTGGAAAATTGCCTCTGCACCTCTGCAGTCCCTGGCACATCTAGAAGGGATACTTGGGGCACAGCTGGAAGGGTCACCTCAGCACATCTAGCCCATACGCAGCTTCCCAGGGTCAGCCTCACCAGCACTTCCAGCCCTGTCTGGCCGGGGTGGGGTGGCTAAGGGCTGTGGACAGCACTGGCCGTGTGTCACAGTGGTGGTTTAACCAGTTCCTCCCTCACACAGGGCATGGGGGCCAGGCTGGTTTGCATGAGGGGGGCGGGGGCATAGTGGGGCTGTGCTGAGGGCTGTAATTGCCTCGGCTGTGCACAGCACATTAGCCGTGCTTCCCAGCTATTTACACAGGGGAAAACAAAGCCATAACTCACCAAATAAACAACCTCCCAGGCACAGTACTGCTCAGGGAGTGGGTGCCCCCCCCACACACAGCCACCCCATCACAGAGCATCCTCTGGCATTCACTGAGGGCTAGCAGCACCCCTTGGGCTGCACACTGAGAGGTGTCGAGCATGTGGGTGCTGGGGTGCAGTGATGCAAGCCCCCAGCTGGGGACAGAGGGGTGAGAGGCCAGGGACTAGGTACAGGCAAACCTCTCAGCTCCTGTGCAGTGTGTGGCAACTCCCAGCTCCCACAAATCAATGGGACAGAGGAGTCCTCCAGATGTCCCACATGTCAGTGCACAATCCAAGGGCACCCATCATCCAGGGCCCAGTTCCATGAGAAATATAAACCACCCTGAACCCTCCCTGGGAGCAGGATGTGGTGTGGGAAACCAGGACTTCAACACCAGCCCATTTCACACAATACATTTTATTTAATCTTTGACATTTTGCCTTGTCTGCCTGACAGCCAGCTAACAAATTAGCACGGCATGGTATCAATAGCTCCAGACTGTGTAGATTAAAATCTGTTTAACCAATAGATCCTGAGAATAAAATAGCAAATGAGGGCAATGCAGCTGCCAGGATTGGGACTCTGCCAGGGCTTCAGCACAGCTGGGAGCAGAGCAAACTGTGTTCAGGTGACATCCAAGGAGGCTTAGGTGCCACCAGGTGACCAATCAGGAGGACCCTGTGGCTCCCAATGCCAGCAGGAGCAGGGAGGACTCCCTGAAAGCACAGCCTGGTCCACCTGTGAGCAGGGAGCATGTGGAAATGAGCAGCCCCTCAATGGCCCTCAGCTGCCCAACTCGCTCAGCAATGGGCTGGGGTCTGCAGGGACCACTTTGTTTTCCTGCTGCTAAATATCAGCTCCACTAATGTGATTGCTAACGGCACACAGCCCCTAATGGGGAAAGCATGCTGCAGCCTGCCTGCCTGCCTGGGACAAATTGCAAATCTAGTTACAGGGTTGCATCCAGATTTTTAACGCGGTAATATCTCCCCAGCTCAATTGTGCCTTTGGCTCAGCCCGTTGATGGTCCCCAAGAAAAGGCTTAAACAGCTATACTGTGCTGTGCTCCCGGGGTAAGGGCAGAGGCAAGGGGACAGGGTTGTTTATAGGAACACCTTTATGATGGCCCTGGGCACCCAGTGCTGCCCTTTGGCGGCAGTGGTTCCACATGTTCGTCTGTGATGCCTGGCCAGGGACAAATGTGTGCCAGCCACGCTGCCCCACGCTCGGCCCCTCGCTCTATGAGTCTAGCTCTCCATGCTCACCCCAGGGCTGGGCAGCAGGAGCAGCAGCAGCTGAAACCCGACCCTGCAAACGTTTCCCTCCCACCGCGCAGGGGCACTCGGCCCCCGTCAGGCCCAAGCGCCGCTGCGCTGCTCCCAGACAGCCACGCACGGCTGCTCCTCATGGCATCTAGCTACAAAAAAGAGAGGAGAAAAAAAAAATCAACCCTGGATAAATAATTTAAAACATGACATCTTCTGCACCTCTTTAGTGCTATGCACTTTCGAAACCCAGCGTGGCCATTAACTAATGAACCGCATCAAACCTGCTCTTGCCTCACATCTTGTGGGCTTCTCTATCTGTACCAGCCTCTCCTGACTTGCTGCCCCTGCTGTCCCCAGCCCTTCCCGGGCCCCCTGGTGAGTCACTACCAACACTTTCCTGGTTTGGGGCTTTGTGGTGGGAGCCCGGGGCCGTCCCAATGCAGCACCGGGGGTGCCTTCGTGCTCCCCGTGACTCCCTCCTGCTGTGGGCTGTGCCAGTCACTGGTCTCATTGTTGCTGGGATTGCTGGTGAACAGCGTAGCAGAGGGATGGTGAGACTGTCACCTTTCTGCTGTCATTACACATTCATCACTCAGTATCTTTCGCAAGCTTTTGAGCATGTTATGGAGTTAACACCACGTTAAGTACAGGGATCATTTTCTTTCTCCCACCTCGGTAGCGCAGCCGCCCTGCAGCAGGGTGTAATAGCTGTTCAGCGACTCGCAGAGGTGTTACTCAGCAGGGGGAGAAGGATCCCACGTCCCCGAAAGGAGGCAGATCCGTAAGTGTAAATTGCTCAGATCAAGTGTTCATCTGCGAAAGTGGTGGGTTGGGGCACGGAGGTCGTGCTCAGCCTCACCATGAGACGCTGCTCTTGGCTTTACCCCTCCTCCACCGCCGTCCCGGCTCAGGAGCCACCCCTGCTCCCAAGGGACATACGGCCGCATCACCAGCCAGCCCTGCTTCTGGTGTCACAGCCCATCACAAGCAATGCTCAGGGATCCCCAGGCCTGCTGTGGGCAGAGCAGCAGAATCAGGCAGGGTTGGTGTTAGGAACAACCCTTTGGGCATGCTGCCTGTGGGATAGCAGAAGTGGTGTTCAGTTCAAACAAAGAGATGTTTTCAGAGGGCTGAAACTAATAACACGAACCCTAATTTAAAATTATATTAGGCTATCAATTACTCCCTGAGCATCCAAGAGCTCTGCTGGCAACATCAAATTGCCAGCTGTGATAAATGGTTTTATTGGGATTTCATAAGGTCTGAATTATTTGCAGATAGGAAATTTTCATAGATTAATTAAAATTTGGTAATGAACTGGAGCAGTTTGAGACAGTTCCCCTCACAGCTGGCCTGGGGCAGGGTCAGGCTCTCCTGAAACATGTCCCCAGGATGCCTTCAGGAACTGCAGCAGCAGGGTGGCCTTGTCAGTGCCATGGAAGCATCTCAAGGAAAAATCCTTTGTATTTGGCAAATTGGTGGAGCCAGTTATCAAAACATGAGTGTCTGGGAGATCGCAATGTGGTTGGCTTGAGTCAGCATAGCTTCTGCACAGGAGTACCCAGCCTCATTTGTGATGTTAGAGTTCTTCTAATACTTTAGAAAAGAGTGTGTAGAAGAAAAAACACTCAACATAGTTTATCCAGATTTTCAAAAGGCCTTTAGACAAGATCCAGCACAGGAGGTTACTATAGAAATTAAGTTGTCGTGGAGTGAGAGGCAAAGCATTGCCGCAGATCAAAGGCTCACCAAGAGAGAGAAAGCAGGGAAGGAATAAACGGGCAGTTGTCATCCCAGCATAGGGCAGCTGCAGGGGCTTGCAGGCTCTGCCATGGCCCTGCATCATTTAACATATTTGTGGGGTGTCTGGGGAGAAGGAGCAGCACTTTGAGAGCCAAAATGTTGGAGGTATATCAGTGTCTGAGAGGCTGTCGGATGCAGCAGGTATGGTGCTGGCATGCAAGTCACGACAGAGCCATAGGGCCATGCCATGCTGTGGCAAGCATCCCTTTGGGGGCTTCTCATGGGCAAACACAGCCTCATACCTCGTCAGTCCACCACAGTGTTTCTTGACTAACAAGCTATAAGGCCTGGGATGACATAGCCCAAAGGTCGATGTTGAGAGGGGTGGTAGTAGCTGCAGAGATGGGGAGCTGGCACAGCTGGGCAGACCACCCTCTATATCAGTTCTTCTCAGCCCATGCCATGCTTCTGTAGTTACTCCAACAGGGTTTGGGGCAGAGCCATCCCTTCTGGGTTCTGTACCACTATCCAGGGGTTCCTCACAGTGTGCCACCCCACTGGGTGGGTGATATCTTTGCTTCTATGGCAGCAGTGCCTGCAGGAGTACCATGGGCACAGCAAGGCACCGCTGCGCTTGCAGGTAGGTCATGACAAAGCTCCAGTGCCATAGCTAATGCCCTCCCACACTGCCCATGGAGCATCGTGTTCTCAGACTGCACCTTGGTGCATGGCTCCTGTATGGGGCCACCGGCGGGTTAAGTGGTGCACCTGGGGCAGAGCTTTCCTGGCAGGGGCATTCCTGGGGCGATGCTGCAGGCACCACCGGGGCAGGGAGCTCATGGGCAGCCCACGCACGGGCGTGGGCGGGAGCGTGCAAAGCCAGCACCACACTCGCGTGTTCCCCAGGGCTGCAGCGCCTGATGCCGTGCGACGTGGTCCCGGCAAGTCTTTGTTCTCTTCTGGGCTCCGAGAGTCTCTGCCTTTCCCGCAGCCACCTCTGAATCTGCACGCCAGAGAGGCTCCCTCCTCCGTCTGGCAGCGCTGCCCGACCTAGTTTGCTGCTTTGCAGTCATTAGATCAGGCAAGAGCGCTGCTGGCGTGGCCGCAGATCCCTCCCTCCCGCTCGCAGGCAGTTACCAGCGGAGAGCAGAGCCGGCCGTGATTACTGCACGGCTGCCTGCTCCCCTGCGCTGGAGCCTCGCTGTGGGGAGCCGGCCCAGCCCTGCCGCAGCTACCCCACCTGTGGCTGTTGTCCCCGTGGCTGCTTCACCAGTGGGGAGCTGGGAGCCTGTGGGACTGCGGGGTTGTAGGGTGCAGGCAGTGGTAGTGGTATTGCACGGGCCCCGGAGAGCTGAGCCATGAGCTCCTGCGTGGGTCCAGCACGTACTGCCTTGCCAGCCCAGACGTGCCAGTAGTTTGAGGATGCTCCAGTCACAAGCAGCAGCAGCTGATGACTTCTCCCAGTTCCTGGACTGCAAGCAGAACATGCTCCCAGAACTAGTAACCTCTTGGGTCAAGTCTCGGCTTGGTGTGCCAGCAAGCTGGTGATATGACACTAACTATGCAGTGCTGTCCCGTCTCTGAGGCCACCCTCAGCCCTGCAAGTGCCTGGGGTAGGAGAGGCTCAGCATCCAGAGATGTTGCGTGTGCCCACCTCTGGAGCAAAGCCACAGGCCCCCTGGCTCAGGGGACAGCTCCATCTGCACACTGCATGACAGCAAAAGTGACATATCCAGGGATGCTGCAGCCCCATGCTCATCCATGGGATCCTTCTGCTCACAGGTTCACTAGGTGCAAGAATCAAAGGGGAAATTACACCCTGCCAGGCAAAGCCAAGTGAGGAAGACCATAATGGGCACCCATATCCCCAGATCCTGGCCAGAGACCTGCAGACACAGGAGATGAGGCATGCTCTGGGGAGTACCCAGCCCTCCCACCCCTTGTGCACACACAAGGTCAATCAAACTTTGGCGCATAGTTGCCTCATTCTGTGTCCCTGTCCTCACAAGTCACCCAGGAGGGTACAGGGTCAGTGCTGGCACCCACCTCCCTGATACCACCCCCACCCCGAAGAACCTGTTCAGCGGGAAAGGGGCCCCACGGGTGCTTGTGTGCAGATAAGGGCGGGAATGTAAACACCCTCCCGGCTCTGGCATCCCAGATATCTGAAGTAGCAAGTGCCTCCAGAGCAAATTCCTTCCCCTCCATCTCCCACCTCAACTGGGGGCCCTCCTGCCCTGATCTGCAGAGACTTGCAGGGACCTGTGTCTGCCCCTAACTGCCCTGTAGCTTCCGATTTTCACTCATCTCACATGTGCACTTGTCTCACTCCTCTTTGCCCCAGCCTGGCTCCCTGGAAGCCTCCCAGAACACCCCACGTTGTCACACCATCCCATCAGGAGCCTCAGTGAAGGGTGGTGGATATTCCCCCACCAGCTCCAGCAGCCTTAGAACTCCTGCTCAGACTGGTTTTGCCAGAAGTCTTCACTGCCAGAGGCCAAGGGGCATTTCTCACTGATTTTGTAAGCCAAAGCACAGCTGTGATGGAGTGAGAGAGGCCTTAGAAGAGGCTCAGGGTGTTGCAGGGCACCCCAGTACAGGACACTGAGCATCGCTGCTTTGGCTGATGTCTCAATAAAACTTCCTGCTCTGAAATCAGTAAAGGAAGCTCCCATAAACTTCCTTCTTCCTTTCATGGGCTAAAGTTGGGGGGACAGCCCTATCGCAGTTTTAGAGGAGAGGATTCTGCAGGGCTTTGGGAGCAGCCACTGGTCCCCACTGCTCCCTCCCTTTTGTAACTATGAGCTCAGTGTCCCACCTAAGTCCTCAGCACAGAATACAGCTACTCACACTGCTGCCTTGCGACCATGACTGGTTGCTGTTGCATGGCAGGGATCTGCTTAGGCATGCTGGTGGCAGGGTGCAAACCAGCAACACTGGGATATGCAAAATACGCTTGGGGACATTACCTGGCAGTGTTCCGTTGAGGCAGAGAGGAGAGGGCACCTGAGGGGATGGGCGGCACAGCAGCATGAGGGACTCAGTGCACACTGGGAAAGCTCACATCACAGCATCCCAAAATGCTGCAACTGCAGTATGGGGCTCCACCAGAGAACCTGTTGATATGGCAACCCTGCGTGGAGAAATGCCTGCCCCGCTCTCCTCTGCATCCCTCTATGTCCCCTCCGTGTCTCCTCTGCATCCTTTCTGCACTCAGGATCCCCTCNTAGTAGTGAAATGCAGTCAGATGAAGCAAAATACCACAAAGAGCAGAAAACCAAGCCCAGTGCTCGTATACAATGCGGGGCTTTCAATTTCCATTCGGGTAGGAGACCTTGATCCCTCTCTGAATTGCCAGTGATGCTTGCAAAAGGCAAGCAGGAGAAGGATGAATGGATGCTGGAAAGAAAACAGGAATCGCTCTGGCAGCATGTGCCAGTACAGCAGAGCCATGTCCTGAGCTGTGTAGCCTGTGCTGCCCTGGCTTCTTGAGGGACCGAGCATCATCCCAGAGGTGTGGTGAGCTGTGGTGAAATTTTCATTTGAGAAGAAATTCAGTAGTCTGGGAGTTTCCATCAGTATCCACCATGTCTTTCAAAACAAGGAGAGAACTTAAATTAGGTGGCTTGGCAGGTTCAAAATCAAGGAAATACTTTCCTAGGATATATAGGGAAACTGTGGATCTCATGGCTGCTAAGTTGCGTGGGGACAGAGAAGGATTACTCCCCACGTGCCCCATTTATTGCCCTTTGCCTTTTTGGTTTAATTTGCAGAGTCCTCAAACCACACAGCCCTGGCAGTGCCCTTCTGCTTTATTCAGCCCCTCTTGGGCTGCTTTCTCACCTACACTACTCCACATGTCCACCAGTGGAATAAGCTTCAGAGCAGTCATTTTCCCAGGACTACCCCTATTTGTCAGGAGACAGGCACTGCTTGGCAAAGCTCCCTCCACCACCTCACCTCTCACTTGGTTTTGGAAACATGCGAGTTTTTCTGACTGTGAAAAGTCACAGCCCAGCAAAAAACTTCCTTGTCCTGCACCACGAATGCTCATGG
>VWZE01013043.1:210767-243429 GCA_013396675.1 Eubucco bourcierii | reverse complement strand
AGAATCAAAAGAAAGGCTGCAAGTCCTTCTCTGGGATCTCATTCACACTAGCCCCAGGGCTCTGAGTCTCTTTGCACATGTGCCCTTGATGCTGCAGCTGGGAGGGAGCAGACATAGCTAGGAAAGCACTGCCAAGCCCAGCTGGTGTGGTGGTGTGGGGATGCCACTCAAGGCCATGGTGGGAACTAAAGGAAGGAAGTGATTTGGACAGGCACAACAGGTGACCCCCACTTCAAGGAACACATTCAAAGCACTGTTTGGGTATTTCACAGTGTTTTCCCCCACCAAGCCCCAGTTTGTGTTTCAGCTGCTGTTTGAGTGCCTGGGGAGAGAAGCAAAAAAGACTTCTAAATTCTGGTAAGAGCCCCCTTATGTCTTGGCCTTCTCCATCAAGGCTGCTTCCCATTCTCTACCCTCCAGTCTCCTTCACACAACAGTTTACATGACAATGGCACCTTCAGCCTATGATTATATGGGGAATTTGCACCAGAGTCCAGCTGCCAGCTTGCCCTTGGGGCAGAGGGCATGGCCCAAGGTCTGCCTCAGGCCCCTGCCCACATCAAGGGTGCAGCAGGGAACCATACTGGTTAGTGCTGGTGAAAGGATGGAAAACCCTGGGCAAGCAGGTGTGGGGGTGCCCCAAGGCCACTCAGCACACTCATGTGTGTGTGATGAGTGGATGGCACGAGCCTCCCTGCAGGACTGCTTGAGCTTGGCACTCAGCACCGCTTCTTCCCAGCTCTTGCCAGATGGTGACTGGTGCAGAAAGGCAGAAATGTTTAGTAGATATTTCTGTTCTGTATTTGGAACGAAGAAGGAGGATATATTCATCTCCAGATGATACTGTGGATGGAATATAAATCCTGCCATCTGTAACAATGGGGGATGTGAGGCATGATGTCCTCAAATTCAGCATTTGCAGATCATCTGGACAGCTGATGCTCAAGAGTCTAGAAGCAACTAGCTCAAACCAGTGCTATAGTTCAACAGATCTTAGAAAAATGGGCGAATTCCACAAGACTAGAGAAATGTCAGGGGAGCTGCACTGTTTAGAAAAAAATAGAGGCACAGCCCAGAGACCTGCATATCAGGTAGGCTGCTCATGGAGTTTGTGGGGTCTTTCTTTTGGACAGGTTCATAGGTCTGGCTGATAAAGGCAAGTGTGCCAATGCAGCAAACCTGCATTTCCTCGGAGTGCTTTGCTGATTACTACATGACGTTTGGATTTAAAACCTCATGCTACAGAAGGAATTATCTGGGCACACACTAGGTGGACTAGAGTGTGTCTCAGACAGATCTCATGGTGTGTTGATTATGGGGAAGACTTCAGAGGATTGGAGGTGTCCTCAGTGAGGTCCCTTAGTGAATCTGTTCCTGCTGCACCAGCATGTATGTTTTCAATCCAGCGATCAATATGATCAGGAAAAAAGCTGTGATGGTGAAGTCTGCAGGTGATGTGGTGACTGCTAGGGATGATAGCAATGAACAAGCCAGGTTGCTGCTCTAGTATCTTTGAAATTGCTTGGTAAAATGGCCATAGTCCAACTAAATGTATTTTAATACAGCAGCTTGCAAGGGAAGGCATCTGGGAACAAAGACTGCAGCCTTTATCTCCAGGACAGGGTTTGGAAAGCTGGAACTCAGAAGGCTCAGGAATGATTGCAGGTAACTGCCACTACATGAGCTCTCATTTTAGCAGTGCTCTGAAAGCAGCTAACACCTTTCTTGAATATATAATGGAAGAATGTCAAACAAATGTAGTGAAGCAATCTCACCGCTGTTCATGTTATTGTTGAAATTATACTACGGATGTTATTGCCAAGTCGGATATCCAGAATTAAAAATGACACCAAAGTTCTGCAAAGAAAAGGCTTATGTACTGTCCAGGCATCAGAAAACAAACTGTGATATGAGACAGGAATTATACAAGCTGTTCAGCTTGCTGGAGAGAAGACTGAGAGATGTCCTGACCTCGTCGAGAAGAGTTCCTGACAGATTAACAGTTTCTGTCTTGCAGAGGAGCAGCAAGATCTGAAGACTGAAGCAGAAGTCAGAAAAATTCAACCTGGAAAGAAGATGCAAGAACCTAGCAGGAGGGCAGGAGATGCTGGAAGAGCTGACTAGAATGCAGGAGATTTACCAATTTCACAAAAATTCATATATGTGAGATAGGTAAATCCTATTCTGGGGAGGCTCTGTAGTTCTGTTGTGCAGAAACTTTCCAGTATCGAGGACTGTTTCAGCAGTCCTGGACCTACCAAGATTGCCCATGATGGCCTCAAGGTGTTCATGGCTTGCATACCATAGAAGACAAGAGGTGGCTCCCTCTCCCTCCTTTCCCAGGTTTCCAACCTGGGAGTCCAGGTCAGCAGGGTCAGGCAAGATGCTCAGCACACTCGGGTTGGACGCCATGCAGAGGTGGTCTTGGATGCTGAGCCCTTGCCTGAGGGACATGGAGAAGAGCCACTGGCAAAGGCTCCACATGGCAGGCCATCACCTTCAGGGCCTCCACCCCCATTGTGTCACCCAGCACCCAGTCCCTGCTTTTTGATAAGCAAAGCCCTGAACCAGTAGCAGGACACCTTATGTATTCCCCTACCCGAGAACCTCTCCAAGAATCCTGCTCCTCTGTGGAAGATGGAAGTGTCTCATTTAGTGAAAAAAATGCTGTGGATCAAAAGCAGTATTTTTTCCTTAGTGGTTTTGGGTTTTGTTTTGGTTTGTTTGTTTGTTTGTGTTTTTTTATTAAGAAAATGTGCATCTCTTTGTTTGAAATACAAAAAAAAGTTTGGAAGTTTGCTGTGTTATTTCCCCTGCCTCTTCTCCCATCTCTTTCCATTTAGTTGTTCGGGCTCCTGAGTGGAGCAGAAGGATAGTGGGTGGGGACTGCCTTATGACTTTTCCCTTTCTAGCTGGAATGGGGCCAAACTTCCTCAACTTGGGAGAAATTACAAGAGGAAGAAAAGAAGCCCTAATTTTGGTGATCTGGAATGGCAGAATAGTTTGAGGTTTGGCTTTAGTTTTTAGTTTGGTGGTTTGTAGGGTTTTATTCTTTTGTGTGTATGTTTGTTTGTTTGTTTGAAGAAGCCAAAGAGGAAAGCGAAAGGCAAAACCACAAAGAAGCAAGCAAAGAGAATGTGGACGGACAAAAATGAGAGGGTGCACAGAGAGGCTCAGATTTTCAAAACTAAAACAGATTAAGGAAAAGCTTTCATTGGAACCAAGCAAAACAAGAACAGGATTGAGATTTTTCATGAAGTTGCTTTTCCATTTATCACTGTGGGTATCAGCTAGAGCCCTGGTAGGGTGGGTACACAGCATCCGTTTGGGAAATTAACTCATCTCCTTAGCCAGGCAAATCTGTAGAGCCCCTGTAGCAGGCAGCCCTTCCAAGAAGAGGCTCAAAGGGGTCTGGAGGAGGTATTTCATCGCATTAAGACTCTGTGAGGGTTTGTGGTCTGCACAGGCAGAAAAATGAATCTCTGACGAGAGCAGGAAAGTTAGAGGGAGGATTAGTGAGGCAATAAGCAAAATATGTCAGAGCTGGCTCTGCGTTGAGGCTGAAAACCAAGGGAATAGGCAGGAGGAATGAGAGGTTCTCATGCATGAAGATGGTTGTGATTTAGCTGGCGTTGCAGAGGCCTGGTGGGAGGGTATGTGACTGAAATGCCGGTGGGGAACCGCGCAGAGGCACCACTACGGCAGAGGGAACCACAGGGAGGAGTGCCAGACTGCCAGCCCAGCAAGCAGGCATGCCAGAGAGGGGGAATTAGCAATATCCTGGAGACTACAGCAAAGGCAGCCACCACCATTGCAGCTGCGGAGCCCTTTTACACCAGAATGGAGCCTTGCTGCTGATCACAGAGCTCATGGGAGGCTCTACTGTTGTTTAGACGAAAAGCTCATTTTTATTCATAATTAATTGCAATGCAGATCAGTGGATGCACATCTGAAGGGCTTAAAACTTAGAGCTCAAACACAGGATTGTGAAAACTTAGTGACTTATTAATAACAGACAAGCTTGTATGGAGAAGATCATTAAATAAGTGAGTTACAGACAGCTGTGAGAAACTGCCACAACCTGAACTACAGCCAGAGGCTTTTGCAATGAAATTCAGCCTGGGCAGCAGGTCAGTTGCTGGGGTGTACATGTCTCTTGCCTAAGGATGGGAGCATGAAGAGGCTGGCAGGCACCAACACAGCTCTAAATTCCTCTCTGCAGAATAAGCAGCTATTCACACTACATCATTTCCAAACCAAAAAGCTAAAACTGAAGAAAAGAAAGGAGGAAAAAGACATTTCCTGACAAGTGGGAGTCCCTATTTGCTAAAATTGGTTGGAAACAAAAAGCAAAACCAGTTTTGTATTTAGTCAAATATGCCACAAATGAAGCAGAAAATAATTCTGTGTGGTAGTGGGAGAGTGGTACCAGGGTGCCTTCTGGCAGAGAGGGCAGAGACAAGAAGTATGTACATGCAGTAATGCCAGCAGAGCATTGGCCAGAATTGGTGAATAAGTCTAAGAAGATGAGCTTATAGAAGTATCCTTGAAACTGAAGCCCTGGATGATGCTGCAGTAAGCCAGCCCTGCCTTAAGGCACAAGTGCAGGCATGGGGTGAAGGGCATGGAGTGATGGATCTGGAGTAATGGGCAAGAAGTGATGGGCATGACGTGATGAACACAGAGCAATAGGCCTGGAGTGTTAAGCACAGGGGTAAGGTGCTGCAAAGCCAAGAGCCTCCTGGAGGCAAGGCAGCAGGGATCCTGATGGGACTGGGGAAAGGCACAGCCACTTTAGAAATCACAGTCTGAAAGCAGTACAGGGTACTCTAGCTAAGGGAATCAATCAGGAGCCTATAACAAAGACTGCTTTGCATTTAGAATGTAAAAAAGGATAATAACACACAACAACATTAGTCTTTAAACAAGCACCAGGTAATAAATTTCCAACAATTTGACCCAGATACACCACTTGAGAACCTCTCCTAATTGTAAAACTAGAAATATTTTTGCTGTAAATGCCACTGGATGACATATAGGGAAATATTCACCCTGTGCCACTCCACATTCTTTGAGACAGTTGAGACCCTCTTTATTTTAAAGGTTGGTGCACAGAATGTCATTTACATTTAAAAAAAAAAAAAAAAAAAAAAAAAGGCAGCTGAAGAGGAGCTAAAATAGGTTNCAATTAAAAAAAAAAAAAAAAAAAAAAGAGGCAGCTGCAGAGGAGCTATAATAGGCTTGACCCTGGAGGATTCTCAGATATCTGGATGGGCTGAAGCTGTCTGGGAAGGGAATACCACATTAAACTCCAAAGATTGGTTACTTCAATGATCTCTCTGAAAAAGAAGTGAAAAAAAAAATAATAAAAAAATCCCCACTTTTAAGGAGTAAGGCAAAAGTGTAACATAATACAGAAAAAATCTGGGAGTAGTTGAGAGGATAGGAAATTTTAGATGGAGCCAATTCTGTATCTGTCATTGAAAAGCCAGATTAAGGAGGGAGATGCTTTGGTTTACATTATTTAAATGCAGCTGCAACACATGAACACCATTCTGTGAAACTGCTGCCTGACAGGCTGGTTCCCAGCTAAAGGGGGGAAAAAAAATCACTGTGAAATGAAGGGCATTTGCTTCAGCAAATAAACTGTGAAGAGACAAGCTTAAATCTAACATCAACCAGATCTTTAATATGCTATTTGGGCATTGTAGGGGTATGAGAATGCCCTTTGATATTAGTCCTGCTTCTGAGATATTTTACACAGTAATTGCCTACGTCTTTAAGGTACAATGTATTGAAGCTGCGGTGATTGCTGGTTTAAATTGGGCGATGGCTCTACACCAGCAGAACCGAAGAGCCAGGCAAGAACTGCAGAGAGTGGAGAAGATACTTCAGAATGAACTTTAAAAGGTCAGAGTTTGGTCTAGCAGAATTACCTGTACTGGCTCTGAGCTGAGGCATGATGGCTTTGTTGCCAATTTAGATAAAATAGAAGGAATAATTAGAATGTCTCGCCTCTAGGATATAAAGCGGCTCTATGGAGATTTATGAAAACAATATACTATTTGGCAATATCTGTTCCTAAATCTATGGCCAGTATTTCCTCAGGAGAGAAGTGCTGCAGTTTGAGATTGCCTAGCATCAGGCAGGCAGAGAAGCAAGCACTAGAAAGGCTAAAACTGTGGTGATGGACACCCTTCAAGCAGATGCTGGGACCGCTGCCCCATGCCTGCTCTTTGCAGGCCCTGCCTGAAGGCAATGGGCAGTGAACCCCAGGGGAGCCATAAGAGGGTTTAATTTACAGAAGTCAACCAGATGTTTGCTGCTGGAATGCATGATTATCTGAGCCTCTGTGGCTTTCTCTTGTGCCCAGCAGACAGATGTGGCATGCAGTATGTTTTACTATAGGTGTGGGCAAAAGTGGGGTAGAAAGGTCTGTGGCAGGCTTCTGGGCCCCCCAAACCTGTGCTGCCTTGCACGTCTGCCTGAACTAGCAGTGTCGAGCATAGAATAGAATAGAATCAGTTAGGGTTGGAAGGGACCACAAGGATCATCTAGTTCCAACCCTCCTGCCATGAGCAGGGACACCCTACCCTAGATCAGGCTGCCCAGAGCCTCATCCAGCCTGGCCTTAAACACCTACAGGGATGGGGCCTCAACCACCTCCCTGGGCAACCCATTCCAGGCTCTAACCCATCTCATGATGAAGAACTTCCTCCTCATGTCCAGTCTGAACATGACTAAACACAATCCCACTGAGGGTTTGGCACAGAAGGAGGAGCCTTTGAAGACCCTGTCTTGCACAAAACCTGTTCTGCCAGTTCCACAACAGCAAAAAATATTAAAATAAACTGCAGATTATTCCTTCCTTAAGAAACCCTGCAGTTGCTTAAACCCAAGACATGCTATAATGTCTCTCAAGCACTTCTGTAGTCTCCTGAGGGAAGAGCCCTGCTCCAGTTCTGTGGGACTGTGGGGGACACAGACTGGTCTGTTCCCTTTGGTCTCTATAACCATGGTAATGCAACTGCTGTTGTCAGTACCTAAATTTGGGCTACCAAATGCCATAAATAAGTACGGCATACATAGGTGTTCATTTCAAAGGCTCAGCTCCAGGAGAGGCCAAGTGCCAAGCCTTTCCCACAGCAAAGCCCCTGTGTGTTGGAATTCTGACATATGTACACTGGATGTGTGGATGTGTCTGATGCTCTGTTGTGTTTATGTCCCATCTGTGAGTGCTCAGCATCTCGCAGAATCGTGCCTGTGATGATCAGAAGGAAAGAGTTAAGACAAAGCTCCAGGTTGAATATCCTTTCTTAGCAACACGGAGATGCTCCTGTAGAAAGGGAAAGCCATGCAGTACTTTCATTATCGCTTTGGTGTTAAGTGGTGGCAGATGGAGGTGGTGAGCCCCACACCTCCCAAAGGTAGGGGGTCATCACGAGTTCTCAGCAATCACTTACCTGTTTTTCAGGTCCATCTCCCTGAAGATACTGCTGCACCTTCATCAATCCCCTTGCCAGTGGGTTGGTGGCAGGTCCTATTGCCATTCATTTGTAAATGGCTGACAGATAGTTCTGTTGCCCGTGGGCAAGAACAAGCTGGGATATATCATAGGGGGAGAACTGTGGTGTGAGTGGCCGGCAGGGAGCGTAACAATTCAAAGATAACTCTCAGATATGAAATGCACACCTAGAAAAGCATCAATACCATCATCAAAATTACAGGGCAGAGGTAGGAACCAAGAAACAAGAAGCCAGCCCATATGTCTGGGCAGGGCCATGACCTATTCACTTTATCAAAAATGTGAACAATCCAGACCCACATGGAGGCAAGCAAGTGCCAAAACAAGGTGTACCTGTGGCAGTATATGCTTGAACTGTCTGTAGTAAACACCCTCCACATGGACAGCTTCACACTAGTCACACTGCAGTGTTTGTACATCAATAATTTTATTTAAAAATAAGAACAGAAGGGCAGAGGAATTAGGGAATAAATACAAGTCCTTCAACAACCAAAGGCTGAGCTGTGCTGACTCCAGGGTGGTTTGGGTTGGAGAGAACTGCTCTCATCTACCTTCAGTAATGATAATGAAGAAATTCAGGATTCTTCCACAGGAAGCAGAGGATTTATGAGAGAGCAGCTGGAGAGGCCAAGAGCAAAGGATAAACACAGAGATGGTAAAAGAGTATCTGACAAAACTCAACCTACATATTGTAAATCTGCAGGTCCAGACACAGTGCGCCTGAGAATTTTAAAAGAAATCTCTGAAGACAATTTTGAAAAATAATCTTCTTTTCATCACAGGAGTTATCTGGCCCCTGGGAGAGGCCAAATGTGAATCCCATTACACAAAAAGATTGAGAAGATGGGGCAGGAATCTGCCACCCACCTGCCTGCAGCTCTCCAGAAGGAGAGTTTCAAACTGGGTTGGTGTTTTCCACCCCTCTACCTCCTGCTTTCCTACTTCTGCTTACAACTGCCTTACCAAGCCTATGGCCTCTGCTCAGGGCTCCACAGAACTCCTGGGAGCTGAGAGGCAAGGCAGTTTGCCTGCAGTGCTCATTGCTCACCTGCATATGCAGCTCTGTTTCACACCTTCCCGTACATCAGGAGCGGATATGTTTTGCTCCACCTTTGCTTCTGTACATGAAGACTTCTTTTTTTCCTCTATCCAAAGGGAATCAGTGGAGAAGGAAAGCTAACTCCACATCTTATTTTCAAACTTCATTGCTTCATACAACATATAACCCACAGCCTTTTTAAATGCAGGCCCTGGAAAATAAGAATTTTGATAACCTCCATTCTCAGCTAACCTGCTGAGCAGCCACTCATCTCTCTACCTCATGGGGAAGCAGATGTGTTGCTTTCCTCCACGTCTCTTTCTTGTTTTGCGAAAGGATTAAGATGTGAGAGAGCTGGTATGATTTGGGAGAGCAAAAGCTGAAGGGATCAGTAGTATGAAGTTTCCTAAGGATGGAGAAACTCCCCTTTGCCCAGGTCTTCCAGTGCACAGCTCATGCCAGGGATGAATCACAGAGAGCTTGGAAGCTGAGCACGTGGAAATGTGGTAATGAGGAAGCCAGTGTGGGGATGCACCTTGAGCCTTACAAGCAGCTTGTTGTTATGGGACCTCTGCAGTAATTGGAGATGCTTTTGCAATCGGTTGCTTCAAGGCACCCCAACCGCATGCTCTCTCCAGCCCAGAGGGACATTCAGCAGGTGTGGAGCTGGGACTGCACTGCCTCTAACCCGCTCCCTCTGTATGCATTACAATTAATTTTCTTCCATTTTGGAACACATCATCCTCATTATGCAGCTTGCTTCTCCATCTCCTGTGTGGCCAGTCCTCCCAGGGTCGTTTTTTTTAGTGCTGTAACTAAGTTTGCTTAAAAATGGAATGGGAACTCTATAGATTTAAGGAATCTGGTGTGGGCTAGAAATCGGTTGATGAATCACAGCCTCAGATAGTAACCACAAAAATGAAACTTCAAAATTGGGAACAATTTCAGTGACATTACCACAGGAGACAGGACCAGCACTTCCATTTCAAGTTTCATTAAGCAGAGAATGAGGTAACACCGTTCATATGGGCGTCATCAGTGGGCACTGAGCACAGCCCAGTCTGCCTGGGAACACTGCAGCCATGGGCTGAACACAGCAAGATGAGACCCAGCACTGTCAAACAGCAGTCTGGAGCCTTCGGGAGAAAGGGGAAAAGCTTGGAGGGCTGGAAAGCAGTGAGGTCAAGGCTAATGGGTGAGAGTCAAACAAATACTGTATATTCTTGCAGTTCCACAGCCCGGAACAGAGATGATGCCATTGAGCATGGAGGGCTGAGAAGAGAACTGCACAGCAGCTGTCATGCGAGTGCCTGCTCCAGTGGCACTGCTCCCTTGGTGATACTGGCAGCGTGGTCCCTCACAATGTCCTTTTGTCCCAACAGCACCTGAGGACTTGCCAGCTGTGCACTCACCCTGTGGCTGGACACCCTTGCACTGGGCTCATCTATCCTGCCTGCCCCTGGGGAGAAGGACCTGAGCAGCAGAGGTGCAGACAGCATGTCATAGTGCATGTCTGCTTGCCTGAATGCAAGTTGTCCCATGTTTTAAATATGAAAAATGTCCTTCCATTTTGAGAAATACAGGTAAGAGGTAAGTAAAAGGAATTATGTTAAGATTAAAGCACACGATTATGAAAGTCTGAAGGAACCAAGGTTTTATAAATTAGCAGTATGAAAAGTCAGAGGGGATGTAGTCTTGCTCTATAAATACCTTCAAGGTAACAATATAAATGAAGGAAGGGAATTAATTCACAGTCTCAGAAGATGGTAGGACAAGGAGCCTTAAGTTAAGGAGGAAAAGCTGAGGCTTGAATGTAAGACCTGGGCAAGGCACTCAGCTCCCCATGGCACATAAGGCTGGAATGATGCAGCAGGAAGGATGGCAGCAAGGAGCTGCCCACGAGTCTGCTCCTCACATGATGCTAATTGGTGGTGGATAAGGTCAGAAAGAAGTTTGAAGCTCTGCAGAGACAAGCAGTGAGCAGGAGGGTTTGTGTGTCTGCTGTGGCAAGAAGCTCTGCTGGTTGCCCCGGGGCAGGGACTGTTTCCTGTCCCATTCCAAGGCAGCAGTGGCACAATATCCAGTACCGGGATATTCAGGTTGGGTTAGTATCTCATTTGCAGACTAGTCCCTCCTCAGGAAACTGCTAAGGTGGGCCACCAGGGTGCCTCCCCACTCCATCTGGGGCAGAGGGCAGCAGAGACACCCCAGCAAGACCTGCCAGGCATTGCCACCCATTCCAATGGCCATGTCAGGGCAGCTCCTTGGAGGGTTGGTTCCTCCTCACACTTCCATAAATGCAGAGCATATTCTGTCTAGGACAAAGGTGAGGACAAATGCAGTATCCAGTACTGCCACACAGTGGTGAAGAGGCATTTCCTAAGGTAACATCTGCAAAACCACCACATGGAGAATTTTTGATTGGAGCTCGAAACAACCCTAGGTGGACCTTAGGGGACACCTGGGCAGGTGGTGGGTGGCAAGAGCTCACAGCTACAAACCAAATCTAAAGCTATGTGCTGACCAGCTCAACTCTTCGCCAGTGGACACAATTTCTTGCAAGGTGCTCCCAAAGATGTGCTTTCCTTTCCACTGTTGGTGTTTGGGACATGCCCTTCATGGTAGTAATATCACTATGGGGAACATTTTGTTATTACTAATTTAAGTTACTTCTATTTGATTTCAGGTCAGAATTCCTGTTTATATCCTCTCACATCATCCAAAACAAACAGCCTACCACAATGGGCTCCACAGACTGCACAGACTCACAGCTCAATAGCTCATCTTGTTTTGGCCACAACCATGGAAAGTGATGCTATACAGAACTAACAGGTTCCACAGCAGGTTCATACAGTAGGTTTTAAATGTCAGTGCTCAAATAAGCAGAGAAGTTCCAAGGAGGACTCTCATTATTTGTATCCAGGTGTCTGGCTCACACCCCTTTGCAAGGCTCAGAGCCTTCCAGCAAGAATCCTGCAGAGATTTGCCTTAAAAATGTGATCTCTTGATCAGGCATGTGCTGGTTTGAGGCTAATTGGAATATTTTAATAGAGATAATTATACTATAGGCTGTGAAAAGGAAACATTGGTGATGTCTACTTCACTCATAGGCTTGCTGAGATGGATAAGAAAAGAATACAAAACAAAGATAAGACACTTGGGCAGACACTCTTGGGCTGTCTGGCTTCTCGCCTTCTCCTCTCTGCCGAGTAACCTCACTAACCACTTTCCTTCTAACCCCCCTGGCTGATCCTCCAAACTCATCTTGTGTGTAAGCCAAACACTGAGGGTAAGGTACAGGGGTGGGGAGAAGGTGGAAGGGTGGTTGGAAGCTCCTCCTGGGGACTCTGATTTCTGGGAGGGGAGTTGTGTTTCTGTATTACCTTTAACTTGTATATTTCTGTAAATATTCCTGTATATTTTGTATATATCTGCTTGTACATTGTGCTAAGCTGTAAACAGAGCTTCAGTCCTTAACTTCCAGCCAGCTGAGTCTAGTCTGGGTGATTTTACAAAGTGGGGGGATGGACAGGGAACTCCCAAACCATCACAAGGCAGAATGTACTGATCTTTGAAAAACTGACCAGGGATGAATGAAACACAGGCCTCCATTTCCCTATGGTCTGAATGGCTCCTCCCAAAACACCTGTGACTCCCTCCAAAATACTTGTGTCTTTCAAGGGTGTAGTTCACTTACTGTGATAGCTTCTGCCTGTATTGCTGAGGTTCATCATCCTTTTGAGTTATTTACATTCCTTTACTGGTGTGCACAACCCCCCCAGCTTTGGGATGATCTGCACGCACACAGTGTGCTGTTAATACTCCATTGCAGATCATTACTACAGAAGTTAATTAATACTCTGCCTAAGTGTTAGGCCTGTGGCAACCTGCTGGAAACTCCATACAATCAGCAGGCTGCAGTTTACTGGCTTTTGTTGTTCACCCCGCTGATGTCCCACTTCCCCCATTTCACCAGCCTCAATTAACTTCTGAGGCATGACAATAGACAAGATTTAGGTGAGCCCATTACCCAGTGGCTGTGAAATTTGATCAAAAGGAATAATTCTTTCAAGGGAAACAATAAAGTTCCATGTAATACGTATTAGTATATTAATCTTTGTGTAATATAGCTATATAAATATTATTTTACATAATAATAAAGTGGCCACACCATGGCAAAGCACAGAGGCAATGGGATTTCCTGGCCAGCACTTGGGCACTCTAATTTAGCACCGCAGAGTTTACCAGCCCACTTGAGCACTTTAATTTAACACCACAGAGTTTACCAACCCTTTTGGACCCACATCACACTGACAGCTCATCTGCAAAAGGCTCTCTGCCAAGACCTGCAAGTCCTTCTCGGAACTACTACTTCCAAAGTCCACATTCCTTATTTGTATCCATCCTTCTTTGGTTTTATAGAAGTGACTTTACTATTCCACCTACTGCAACAGATGATGCTTGTCTGCCCCTGTGGTATAGGCAGTGGTCTGGGTTGCTTTGCTGATCATCACCTGCGATGCCTAGAAGGGTAGCTGCGGGGTAACAGCCGCTGCTCCTGGCAGGCACTGCAACTGTTCATGCCAGTTGGAGGGACCTTCTTCTCCAAAGCAGGAAACTGGCAACGTGAGCTCTCGCTTTCCTCCTTCACCGCCCACTTACCCTTGCAGGCTGGCAAACACCATTTGCTGGGTTCCCTCACTCTGTCACGGGCACACAGGTTCTCGAGACATCTTTGAAGGAGTTTGGAAGCAGAGAGAGTAGTGAGATGACACAGTCTGAAGATGATATGAGATTATTCAGGTTACTGAAATGAAGCTAAACACAACTAGAGCTGACTGCAAAGAGTGGAGAAGTGATCTCAATATTGAGTCAGTGAATTATAAAATGAAATTCAGTGTTTGTAGCTGCAAAATTATAGACGGGTGAAAAAAGCAACCTCCATAGAATCATAGAATCCACTGGGTTGGAAGGGGCATTTAAAGGTCATCTAGCCTAATCCCTCTGCAGCAAGCAGGAACATTCCCAACTAGATCAGATAGCTCACAGCTACATCAGGCCTAACCTTGAATGTGTCCAGGTATGGGGTCTCCATCATCTCCCTGGGCAACTTATTTCAGTGTTCCACCAACCTCATAGCAAAGAACTTCTTCCTAAAGTCCAATCTAAATCTACCCTTCTCTAGTTTAAAACCCCTTGTCCTATTGCTACATGCTTTTGTAAACAGTCCTTCCCTAGCTGTCTTGCAGGCTTCCTTCAGGTACCAGAAGTCTGCTATAAGGTCTCCCCAGAGCCTTCTCTTCTCTAGGCTGAACAAACCCAGGTCTCTCAGCTTGTCTTCTTAGGAGAAGGCTCTTAGAAGGCTCTTAGGAGAAGGCTCCAGCCTTTTGATAGTTTTTGTGGTCCTCCTCTGGACTTTCTCATCAGTTCAATGTCCTTTTTGTGCCATGGGCTTCAGAGCTGGACACGGTACTCCAGATGATGTCTCACTAGAGCAGAATGTCAGAATCATCTCTCCATCTTCTGGCCATGCTTCTCCTGATGCAGCCCTGGATGAAATTAACCTTCTGGGTTAGAAGTGCACATTGCTGGCTCACATCTAACTTTTCGTCCTCCAGTACCCACGAGTCCTTTTCTGCAGGGCTACTCTCTATCACATCATGGAAGGGCAGCTCCTGCCTGACCAACCTGATCTCCTTTTATAATCAGGTTACCCACCTGGTGAATGCAGGGCAGGCTGTGGATGTAGTCTACCTGAACTTCAGCAAAGCCTTTGACACTGTCTGCCACAACAAGCTCCCGGCAAAGCTGGCAGTTCATGGCTTGGACAGATTCACTCTGATATGGGTCAAGAACTGGCTGGAGGGCTGGGCCCAGAGAGTGGTGGTGAATGGTGCCACCTCCAGTTGTCCCCCAGGGATCAGTGCTGGACCTGGTCCTGTTCAATATCTTTATTGATGATCTGGACCAGGGGGTTGAGTCCAGCATCAGTAAGTTTGCAGATGACACCAAGTTAGGAACAGATGTGGATCTGTTGGAGAGTAGGAGGGCTCTGCAAGGAACCTGGACAAGCTGGATGTGTAGGCAGAGGCCAATGGGATGAGATTTAACANGTTCTGGGTCCCTCAATTCAAGAGAGATATTGAGGTACTGGAAGGTGTCCAGAGAAGGGCAATGAAGCTGGTGAGGGGCCTGGAGCACAGCCCTGTGAGGAGAGGCTGAGGGAGCTGGGGGTGTGTAGCCTGGGAAAGGAGGCTCAGGGGTGACCTCATTGCTGTCTACAACTACCTGAAAGGAGGTTGTAGCCAGGTGGAGTTGGTCTCTTCTCCCAGGCAACCACCAACAGAACAAGGGGGCACAGTCTCAAGTTGTGCCAGGGGAGGTCTAGGCTGGATATTAGGAGGAAGTTCTTGACAGAGAGAGTGATTGGCATTGGAATGGGCTGTCCAGGGAGGTGGTGGAGTCACCATCCCTGGAGGTGTTCAAGACAAGACTGGATGAGGCACTTAGTGCCATGGTCTAGTTGATTGGCTAGGGCTGGGTGATAGGTTGGACTGGATGAGCTTGGTGGTCTCTTCCAACTTGATTGATTCTATGATCATCCACCAACATGTACTGATAACAAGGATTGTTCTGACTTAGGATCAGGGCCTTGCATTTGGCCTTGCTGAACCTCCTGAGGATCACTTGGACCCACTTCTCCAGCTTTTCCATGTCTGTCTGGGTGGCATCCTGTCCTTATTGGGTACTTCTTGAATGTTTCTTGTTTTTTCATTATCTTTCTTTCCTCCCTGCTTCAAGGTCATGCCAATGTATGAAAGCCTATGCTATCAGCATAGTTGCCAGACATTTGGAAAAGAAAGGTTGGACAGTGAAATGACAAAATTTGTTGACAGTAGTTATTCAGGATTAAAGGACAAGAACTTAATGTGAAGAGATTAGAAGGATCTTACAATTCAGAATGACTGGACAATAAAATGCCATTAAAATCAGTGTAGATACCTGCAAAGTGCTCTAATGAGAATACACAAATCTAATTTCGAAGGCATGTGTTGGTCTGTGTGCTGACTTTTACCACACAGAGAAAAGATCTTGAGGTTACCACAGAGAAATGCCTGGAAATGTCATCCCAGTGTTCAGCAGAGATCAGAAAAGAAATTCAAACAACAGAGGAAGGAATATAGACCAAACCACTAAACATCATCAAGTGCACTGTGGGTGCTGGGTGCATTTCTTGTCCCCATCTGGACAAGCAAAGAGCAGAGCTAGAGAAGAGGGGAGCAGAGTAACAGAGGCAGTTCAAACCCCCAAGTAGACAGGGGTATAGAGGAATTGCTGAAGGGACTCCTTACTTGAACTAGCACAACTGTGCTGTGTGTTTACAAGCTTCTGAACAGTCAGAAAAAGCTGAACTGGGTTCAATGTTTCTTTTAATACAAGAGCAAAGCATGAGCAAAGCAACCAGATGGAGATTCAACACCAAGCAGAAGAGATACCCCTTCAGAGGAGAAGCAAATTATCTGAGGAACTTTGCTGCCAGAGGATGCTGAGCATGATGAAAGATCACAGCATTCAGAAAGTAATTTGGGCAGATAAATGAAAGGCAATTTTATCATAGTTCATAAATTGGGGGAAAAATAATGCTCACCTCTTCTGATTTAGAAAGAGCCTGAGTTATGACTGGTGGGATGAAGGAGAGCAGACCAGGAAGGCACCTGGTCATGTGGACTGTGCTTGGACTCCATGAACCTCTGGTGCAGTAACCTTCTTGAGGTCTGTGAGGGCACCAAGTCATGGAATGACGCCTGTGCAAGAAAAGATGAGAATTATGTATCCTGTAAAAGACAGAGCTGAGGAAATGTCATACAAGTCTATAAAATAAAAAAAAATTACACAGAGAAAGGAATCCAAGAGAAACTCCTCACTCTTTCTCACTACAGAGGAACTGGTAAAGCTTCCAGCTGAAAGGGGTCACAGGTGTAAAATGAACAAAAGGGAGTCTTTTTTCTCCACTCTGTATATATAAAATGGTGGAATTCATTGCTACAATGTACTGTGGAGTATAAACGAGCTTAGAATGGGATTAGACAAATTCTTGAAGAGTAGGCACATTTGTGGCTATGAGACAGAATTCTGTGGCTGCAAATTTTCTTTTAGGAGCTGGGAAGGGCTGGTGTGTTAGGGCTCTAGCTAATTCTTCCTTGGCCCGAGCGGCTGAATACACGTTCTTAGCTTCCTATAAACTGTATAACATTCTGCATACATATTATAGAAAGTATTAAGTGTAAGCTTATGGTTTCTGGTATATTCTTAGCCTTTGATGGAGAATGCAAATGCTATTTTAGGGCATGCTGTGAAGAAGGCACATTGCCAAGGCAAGCCTTTGGTGCAGACTGTCTTCTTTCATCTGCTATCAGGGCTTTCCGCATTCCAGTATTTCCACAATTTTTGTGCCATCAACAAACTAATGATTAACAATTTGCATTTTCTGTTTTCTTCATTCCTAAAACTTTCAAAGTGTGCGTGGCCAGGAACTGATTTCTTTGGGCTCTTTAGTCACACCTCCCCCTGCAAGCATTCCTCATTTACCATTACGCTGCCAAACCTGTGTCAAAGCTGTCGAGAAGCCACCCCCTGACTCATGTAATCTTTAGCATGTTTGCTTGCATGTTTCTAATTTATTAAAGAGGATGTTTAGTATTAGGCAATTAGAAGTCTATCTGTAGATGGTATTAATAGACTTTTAAAAACTGAACTTGTCAACTACTCAAAAATACATGAAGTTAGCTTGGTATTTTCCATAAATTCAGCGGGGATAAGTTCTATTTGCCAGTTTTAATTCTTTACCAACGTGCTGTAACAGCCATTTCATTCTTTAGCTGTGGCTAGTTGTCGAGATGAAGGGCCTAGAACTGTGTATCTCTTTAAATACTTGAACATTAATAGTTTTTAACAGATCCTTGAACTTTTTTAGTTCTAAAACTTTTTTGAAAACCAGCAGTAATCATCTGGACAGCTTCCTGGCTGGCTCCTACAAAATTCTCAGTTGCAGATTATCTAAGCTACTGATTTAAAAAAATGGTTCTATGCATTTGCCTTCCACGATCAACGGGAGTTAATTATGTCTCACCATCATTTAACATGACAATGTCATCTATCTCTTCCTCTGAAGATAGAGGATGATGATTTCTAAAAAATTGTGCTTTTACAATTTCATCATTTCTAGTAATAGACCAATATTACTGTTAGGATTGTTTTCATTCCAAATACACTTACCCAAAAAAAAAAAAAAAAAAAAAAAAAAAAAAAAAGAAAAGGTTTTAAAAATTAATTATGTTAGGCATAGCTTTCTAGTTCCATCCTGACTGATTCTCCTTTTAAAAAATGATGAAGATTAGTCAGGATTTTGGGTTCTTCTATGCTGTTTGGCTTGTGATTATCTTCCGGTAATGAAAAATATTTGTCAACTCAAACTGAAATGATAATTTGAAATAAAGAGGACATGGAAGAAAGCATGCAAGCGAATCAGTACTGGTGAGAGCTTTCTCCCACTTCTGATGGTGGCTCTGATTTTTGATTTGTCTCAAATTCTCTGTACCTTATGGAAAAAAATATATATTTTAGTATATTCATCAGTTAGTTCTGGAAATTGTTTTGGGGAAGGGTGAATTTAGTTGTGCAGAAGGCCACAGCGAAGAGATATGGCACACAAGTGCTGAGCAGTGGGATGGAGGCAAATGGCCACAGCTAGGAGATGCTGGAAGAGTTGGAGATGGACTTTGGGTCTCTCAGGAGGTGGGAGTCTGGCACCAGCCACCCATCCCAGATATTCTCAACGTGCAGTGCTACCCTTCGTGCTATGGCAAGGAAAGACAGACTTTCCTTAAGTCTTAATGACTTAAATACATTTTACATCTCAGTCACTCTCTTTAAGTTTCTCCTAACCGCCTCACCCAAATTCTGATGGCTCTTGAATCCTATCTCAGATATCATTTTCTAACCTCTCATCAAATCCATCCTGCCATTTTGCATTTTGCATGGGCATTAAAAAAACACCGACATGTCACACAGCTTTTTTACATCATAAATTTTGCAGAGGCATAACAAATTGCATTAGAAGGAAACAGTTTAGTCAGCTTAAATGAAGAAGTTCTGTTTTCCTTAATAGTGATGACTGAAAGATTAAAAAATATCAGGTAATTCATGTTCAAGAAATGGAGTTTATTAGCCTCTATATAATATTAATGATAGATTTGGTTCTCCTTTCATTTAAGTTAGTACATTACATAATACTGATGTTTATCATTCTGAAGATGGTCTCAGAAATGCTCTCTATGAAATTAGTAGAATTTTTGCTGTTGACTTCAATGGGCCAAAGGTTTTACCCCCAGCAATTAGCAGTCATTCTAGTGTGTAACATGGCTCCCTGAAGGGCTGCAGAGCTCAGTGTAATTATAACAGGTTGTGTAATAAGGCTGGCAGGACATGCAACCAGCAAGGAGAACTATATATCCCCCTGTTTTTTTTTTTTTGTTTTTTTGGTTTTTTTTTTTTTTGGTTTTTTTTTTTTTTTTTGTTTGTTTGTTTGGGGTTTTTTTTGCTTGGCTTTTAGTTTAAAAAAAAAAATTCCCAAAAGGAAGAGTAAATTTAAATGAAAACATTTGCATTATAAATGTGTTATATATAAGCTAATGATTAGGATGAGTTACAGAAAACTAGTCAACAAAACATCATGTTTGAAAATATTTACATGTTCTTTCTCTTCTCCATTGAGAGAGAAGATGATGTGTAGTTAAAGCTGCCAGGCCATTCTTTGATGTGACTGGCACAGTCTCTGTAAAAAAGAGCAGAATAACAGAGAGGAGTTGAGGGAGAGAGAGAGAGATAAGACTAAGGCCTGTGAGTGCAAGAAAGTCAGCCTTACACTGGAATTTCCTTTAGCTTTGTGAGTACATTAGACAACTGGCTTTGCTTAGAAAGACATTCTCAAGGTTGCTGAGCCCGACTCACTTCCATCCCCACTTCTGGCAAACTTCTTAGGATTCTTAGTATTTGTTTGCCTTACTCCCAAATGCTCCAGTGCTCTTAGTTTAAACCAAACACGTAACACCCCTGCCCAGAGTTTCTCTAACCTCAGCAGCCACAAGTGACTCTGTCATGGCATCATGGGTTGAGCAAATCCCCAGCAGTGTGTCTGTGTCTGCAAAGGCAGCGGATGGAGCCCTGTCCTGCCCCTACCAGGAAAGGATGGNTTTTTTTTTTTTTTCCAAAAGAAATCAAAAGTTAAATCTTTCATGTGCTCTGAAATAGTTCTTATTGTGTTGGGATATGTGTGTAAAATTGTTAGTTAATTATAGATCAATCCAAAGCAATTTTGTTTTAAATATTTTTCTCAGTTTGCCTTTCAAGACTTCAGATCAGTCAGATGCGTAGCTGCTCTCACTAGAGGCACGATAGTCCTTCAGCTCCTTTTTTAAAATAAATCCTTTCTGACTTCTAGCATTTTTTCTTCACCTAACACAGCTTTTGAGGATACCATTTTTAACTCTGGAAGACCAAGTCCTTATCTACAATATATTTACTTTAAGAGAATGCTGCTTTTACTCCTTGAATGAGCATGTGTCTACTGACAAGTAATGGTGAGGTATTCTGAAAACTATTTTTTGGTTTTTTTTTTTTTTTTTTTTTTTTAAAGTTGTATAATTACATACCAACCCGTGGAGCTTCTCGCCTGATAGGCATCTATTTATGCAACACCACACTGTGGCTTTTCCACAGGTGCTGTAGCAGATACTTGCTGAATATGCAGCCCGGCTGATTTTTAAACTGCAATATCTCAGCTTTCTCTCAAAATACCAATTCTGCCTCAACCCCTTTTTGCCTAATTGCTTCTTAGATTTATTGTTTAATTAAAACCATTCTCCGGTTATACAAACAACAAATCCCATTAATGTGTGTTTTTTCCACATACAAATTATTTTCCGAGGGGTTGTGTATCTTCAGCTCGGGGAAGGCTTCTGTCCCTCTTGGCTGGGCTGTCATTGCCAAGTGCAGCCTCGTGGTCAAAGCTGTTATTCGAAGTTTATGATGGCAGCATGACAAAGCTGTATCTGTGGAGTCAAAGTGGCAATACTAAAATGCCATTTGAAAGACTGATGCAGTCTTTAAGCTGATGCAGTAAAAACTCTTCTTTACTTTATAGCATTTTCATACGGACTCTAACAGCATGTCTGGTCATGCACTAGGGAAACATAAATAAGATATGAGTGATGAATTGGATGAGGAAGCACCCCAAGAAGACTATGAGGGACGTCACCTCCATAGCAAGCCTTTCCTCAAAGCCTTCCTTGCCTGGCAGTGTCATAGAATCATAGAATTGTAGAATGGTAAGGTCGGAAGGGACCTCAAAGATCATCTAGTTCCAACCCCCTGCCATAGGCAGGGACACCTCCCACTCTCTCTGTCCTGAGAGGGGACAGCGTGGAGACGCACAACAGCACTGCCCATGCACTTTGTGGCATCAGCTGAACTCTTCACCACTAAACTGATGTTTCTTAGACAGCCTCAGGCTGGACTGTCTCTTGACTTCCAAGTGGAGGTCTGAACTCAAACTCCTGTTTGGCTAGATTGGACAATATGGCAACTTCTGCTAAAAACCATGCACCTGGAGAAAGGTCTAGCCAGATACTCAAGTCTCAGTAGCACAACTGCTCTTCAGAAAAAAAAAAGAAAAAAAGAAAGAAAAAAAAAAAAAGAAAGAGATATTCATATATAGAATTGCATTTGCATGTTTTACAGGGAAAAAAAATAAATAAAAAACATTTGAAAGCTTTTCTGCAAGGAACATATGCTGCAGTTCCTGGAACAAGAAGAACCCAGCTCTTATGAGGATTCTGGCTGTCTCCAGTTTTCCAATATTAAAGGGCTCTCTAGCAGATTAGAGTAGCATAATAAAAGCTAATAAAGATGAAACTGGACAAATTCAGTATAGAAATTAAGATGTGTGCTTTTAACAGCAATAGAGTTACAGTGGTTCCAAAGGGATGTGGTAAACTGCCTGAAGCCAAACCCACCAAAGACGTATCAGCATTGTCAGTGATCAGAGCAGGTTCACAGGTGGGCTGGGAGAGGGCAGCTGGGCTTAGGGAAGCCCTGCACTGGACCAAAAGGCCGGAAAGAGCAGTGGAATGGGGGAACACTACGAGTGGCAGCCTGGTAGTGTAATGCAACCATAGGGAGGGAGGTTTCTGGGGACTGAGCTTCTAATTGCTGTATCACTGTGACTTTATTTTATTCCTTTCTCCAGCCTCAGCTCACATTGCTTGGGTAAGGAACCTTCCTACAGCCCAGCCCTACAGCCCCTATAGCCTCCATGCTTGCCTTCAAGTATCATAGAATCATAGAATCAACCAGGTTGGAAGAAACCACCAAGATCATCCAGTCCAACCTATCACCCAGCCCTAGCCAATCAACTAGAGCATGGCACTAAGTGCCTCATCCAGTCTTGTCTCGAACACCTCCAGGGATGTCAACTCCACCACCTCCCTGGACAGCCCATTCCAATGCCAATCACTCTCTCTGTCAAGAACTTCCTCCTAATATCCAGCCTAGACCTCCTCTGGCACAACTTGAAACTGTGTCCCTTTGTTCTGTTGGTGGTTGCCTGGGAGAAGAGACCAACCCCACCTGACTACAACCTCCTTTTAGGTAGTTGTAGGCAGTAATGAGGTCACCCCTGAGCCTCCTCTATTCCAGGCTAAACAACCTCAGCTCCCTCAACCTCTCCTCATAGCTTCCTTTTTCCTTCTGTCCCCTCCAGCAACTGTCAGCGCCTCCAGTCTACTGCAGAGGGAAAAGTTCAGGCTCTGTATCCTGCTGGGAATTTTGGATAGAGAATTGAATAGGAAACAGGACCCAAAGAGGGTGCTTGTTACCAAGGTTGGGATGGAGGGATTGCTCTTGCCACAGTGAGGGGCTGCCTCCTTGCTCAGAGATGGGGGAATTGGAGGGTGGAGATGAATTGCTCTCCAGCATAGAGGTTCTCTCTCCTTTTGTCTCTCTAATGTGATGTATAAAAAGATGAAGTATATCTCTGATTTACCCCAGTGCTGCTGTGCTTTGCCCCAGTGGTAATGCAAAGCAGCTACCTGAATTTACAGTTGCTTTACACAGCCAGCAGAGAATGTAGCAACCAAAGCATGCAATGCTTTCAGTCCTACAGCTGGAAGTATTGATACATGTTTTAACCTAGGGAAACCTTTTAAATTTGAAGTAGGCACAAAGAAATACTCCTTACATTAGGCTGTGATTTTAAATATAATTTAGGCCATCATAAGCCATCACTGTTGCAGAAAGAAATGTCAGTTGTCTAACAGCACAAGTCTAAAGAAGACTTGTCATGGAAAGCAGCCCTCTCTTCCCACCACCATGTCTCTCTAGTCATGCCCTTGCACACCTCCACCTTGTGCTGGTGCCAGCATATGCAAGGCTAGGAGGACAAATGCATCAAGAATAAAACTGGGGTTTGCTAGATTAGTTTTAATCCAGAACTGCCCACTGATTAAATTCCCAGTGCAGCCTCTTCTATAATGCAACGGAAAGCATGGTATCAGGTAGGAATAAGATGACATGGATGTTTAATTGGGTGGCATGACCAGCATTTTCTGCATTCAACTGTATGTGAAGGTCAGGTCCTAAAATACTCTGTGTGTGTGTGTGTGTGACTATGCATGGGGATTCTCCTCATCAGAAAATGGGGAAAGGCTGTTTCAGTGCCAGCTATTATCCACCCCAATGCCGGGGAAAGCGGCAATGGGTGGGAGGAACACATGAAAGAGAATGGGTTCATGTTCCTTCTGGATGCCTGCAGCAAATCCACATCTGATCACAGCAGCTGAAGCTGGCTTGTCTCACCTTCTTTGTAGTTCCATTTTATGAGTTTTGATTGCTCTACATAGATTCCTAAGAGAGTATAGAACCACAGAATCATCAGGTTTGGAAAAGATCTTTAAGATTATCTACTCCAGCCATCAACCCAACACCACCATACCCACTATACCGTGTCCCAAAGTGCAATGTCTACATATTTTTTGAATACCCCCAGGGATGGCGACTTCACCACCTCCCTAACCAACCTGTTCCAATGCCTAAAGATATTTTTTCTTAATATCCAATCTAATCTTCTCCTGATGGAACTTGAAGCCATTTACCCTTGTCCTATTGCTAGTTACTTGGAAGAAAAGACTGACCCTCACCTCACTACAATCTCCTTTCCAGGTAGTTAAAGAGCAACAAAGTCTTCCCTCAGCCTCCTCTTCTCCAGTTCCCATAGCTGCTCCTTCTAAGACTTGTTCTCTAGACCCTTCACTAGCTTTGCTGCCCTTCTGTGAACATGCTTCAGCACGTCAATGTCTTTCTTGTACTGAGGGGCCCAAAACTGAATCCAGTATTCAGGGTGCAGCCTCACCAGCGCTGAGTATAGGGGCATAATCAGCTCCCTACTCCTGACGGCCACACTGTTCCTGATATGGGCCAGGATCCTACTGGCCTTCTTGGCCACATGAGTACACAATTGTGTACCATGCTGTTGTGTAAGACAGAAATGCTTCAGGGAACTTATTTGTACAACGGTTCATTTTGTATCTCATGAGAGTGAGATTTTGAGTGGTGGTGTTATTTCTGGATCATCAAGAAAAATTGTTTGGGAATTTAAGTTTCTTTATTTCCTTTTTAAAAATTACCTGGCTTGTTACACATCTCCTCCTGAACTCAGTTGTTCCTTTTCATTTCCACTCAGAACTGGCTGGAGGATAGAGAGAACGGAAACTGAGTCCATTGTTTAACCCAAATATAAAATTGATGATCACACTACTTTCTTTCAATGTATTTTCTGAAGTGAAGTTCTTATTGTAATTAAAAAATGTGAACTGTAAATGAGAAGGACAATAGTCACTTTGAAGAAGCTAGAAGCTAATAATTCATGGAATGAAAAGTAAGGAGAAAAAAAACCAACTATAATTTTCCTGGTTTTATGAATTTTAGTGGGTACACAGAACAGCATCAACAAAGATTTTGAGGAAACAGGAACTATTCAGCCCAGCCCAGCCACCAGTGTAGTCCTGTGTCTTGCCATGACCAACAGCAGTTGATATAGGAAAAGGTGTAAAAACTGATGGGACATGTGAGGACTGCTCTGTTCTCAGCATGTTCTCTGCTTGACCTTGAATATTTAAAGGTTGACTTGCACTCAAAACCAGAAGGCAGAATACTCTTGGATGGTTTTAGTTATTAACTATGATAATGTCAAATATTCTTGGTATCAGAGGAATGTAGTGCAGTGATAACATAAAAATTGTGAAAGTCTTCTGCACATCAGCAGAGTACATTGAACGGATGGAAGAATGAAGATTGCAGGTGACACTCCCAGCCTCACAGTCTCAGGAAAATCACACCAACTGAAATTTTACCCAAACAAAACAAAGACTCCAGCACAGCAGGCACAGCCCTCCTTGGGAGAGAAAGGGGACAGAGAACAAATCATCCGAGCCTGACATGAGTCACATCACTTTATGCATGACTGAAAGGTGCTTAGATACTGCAGCCATGAGCCCAGGCCAAGAACCTATATAAAGAAAATTTGGCAAGTGGTGTGCTAAAGCTGTTTAAAAGACTTGTAGGTAGGAAAATATGGGGTAGAGAAATAAAAGTGTGGGTGAGTTCAGTACTTGCGTTGTGAAGTTTGACTTGGAGGCAGTCTGAGCAAAGAGAGCTCGGAGGCATGGCAAGGATGGCCAGTCCCCAGGGCAAAGACTCAGCCTCAGAAACAGTCAGCAAGGGAGTGCTTTGAGGGGCTTTGTGAGTGTGTGTGTGTGTGTGTGTGTGTGTGCGTGCACGTGTGAGAGAAGAAAGACACAGACAAGCTGAGAGACCTGATGGGATGAGGGTTAGCAGAAGGGAAAAGGCAGGAAAGGCTTGGTTTAGGGGAAGGCTGAGGAGGAAGACTTGCAGCTTCCCGTACAGTCCATGTTTCATGTGTAAGACAGTCAGGAATGCCCAGCCAGCACATTTCTTTTGCTGAACACACCTAACCCTTCAGTTCTGGAGAAATGCCACCTTAAGGTGCTTTTGAAAACAAACCCAAATACCACATTATTTGCGGAGTGACTATTGGAGCCAACGTTCCCACGCATCAAACAGCACTGCAGAAACCCTTTACACCTGAATTATAAGAGAATCTCTACCGTGTTTATAACCTGTTCCTCACCCACTTTATTGCTCTTACTTAAACCTGCAGACAGCCATCTTCAAAGTCAGGACAAATGTTTCAGGAACAGGTTTCCACAACCGTTGCTCTGAACACCTTAACGGGACCAGTGCTTAGAAAAAGCCCTGTCATTGTCACCACAAAAGCAATTGTTATGCTGAGGGACTGCACCTTTCTGCTAGAATCGTGATGGGAAGGTTAGTTAAATTTAAACGAAATTTATTCCCTGAAATTCCTACCACCTTTAATAGGAAAAGCTATAACATCCTTGATGCACAAAACAGCCCTTGCAGCTGATGTCTGAAGTCTGCACCTGTTATTCCAACAGAGGTGACCTCTGAAACAAGAAAGCCATTCTATATAAACTCCGAGTTAAGTGACTTTCCCCATGTCTCCTCAAGTAACACCCAAATATCTTTTCTTGTCAAAATCTTGCACTTGTCCTATAGTATACACGGTAAATCATGACAACCAGTGACTTATTTGAAGGCCGGAGCCCAAAGCAAGAGGTGCTGGTGCTGAAAGAAGTTTAAGCAGTCACCAGCCTCTAAAACATTAAGCCATAAAATACAAATCTATTTCTACAAAGGCAGTTCTAAATGACCTGTCAAGGTAGCTGGTCCCTGCTGGGTTTTTTTGCTGTTATTGTTTGTTTGTTTGTTGGGGTGTGATTTTTTTTTTTTTGGTGGGTTGTTTTTGTTTTGGGTTTGGGTTTTGGTTTTTTTTTGTTGTTGTTGTTGTTTTTTTTGTTGTTGTTGGTTTGGGTTTGTTTTTCTTTTCAAGATGGTAGAAAGAATGAATTGAAGGAGGAAAAAAAATCACTAGGAGATTGTTTCAGTTTACTTCTATGATATGTGCATGTCCTGCAATAGAGCAGCAAAACTCTGGGAAGCATTTAAGTCCTGTTCAAGCTTATGAGATTAGGTGTCATATATCCCTTATTCTGCCCTCTTCCCAGCTGTGAATCCTGCCCTGTGAGCACTGTGAGGATTAGTCCCACAGACTGGAGGAAGAATGCTGCTCCACATTGGTATCCACCACTACAAAATGATCATCACACCACTGTCACACTGACACCTTCCCCAGGTCCATAGTATTTCTATGCTGTTCACATGGACCAGCCACTGCAATCCAGTTTCTGCACAGAGCTCAGACGCTGAGCTTCACACTGGGAAAATTCTCTGTTGGGTCTAAGAGGAGGAAGTACTATTCAACTGTAAAATTCTCCTGCCAAGTTCACAGCTGCCTATAGCACTCCAGACCAGCTCTGGCACCTGTAATACTTCAAACAGGAGATCCCAGATTTCACCTGTGTAGCTGGGGAGGGGCCCAAATCCCTCCTCTGTGCCCTTACTGTAGAAGGCCAGAATGCTCAAATGATTCTGCTTGATTTCTTTGCAGAACTGAGCTGTGGAGCAGAGCTATAGAGACTGTGTTGTGCCTGAGGGTTCCTGAGACCTTTCTAAGGCCACTTTTGCCATTCACATACAAGAAGGCTGCGGTTATCTGATCTGGGGGGCAATTCTTTATTCCCACCTCCTTTTCAAGACTACAGCTCTAAAACTCTGAGGCAAGAATATAGGACTCCCCACTTACTGCACCTTGAAAATTCCTGATTTTCTACGTTAGAATTTGGTAAAGAGCATTTGTGTCAGTTCCTTTGGGGATATAAACATCAATCCAATATATTTGTCCTGTTTTCCTGTCATCTGTTGCAGGAGAGCCATGATCAGCGTGATCCTTCTCCCAGTTATGCCTGCTGTCTCTGTTCTCTAAATTACCTTTTTATCTTATGTGGCTGTTGTCAGAAGGTGCTGTTCAGCACAGAACTGAGGGCAGAATCCATCCTGCAATCAGGCCTGAAGCCAATCACACCATCAAAGAAAAACGGGAGCTTTGCAATCCTACAAAATATTAAAAGCTGGTAAGAGGCATAATTCTGGGAGGGAGGAGCAGCTGTTTGGGCAGAATAACTTTTGGTGCTGGGGAAAAGTATTTTGGGATACTTGACTTGCTTTAATGTGAAACATTCAGCATTACTTCATCTGCTGGTTGGTTGTGAGCAGAAAATTTGAGGTGGATTTTTATTGCAGAAAGAGGGTGTGGAAAAGCTTAGTCAGCACAAAAGTTTAACCTCACTAACAAGGTCTATAAATTTGCTGCAAGGATAAGGCACTCCCCTTCCTGTCTCAATGCTTATAAGGACAAGTATTTAATCAAAGCCCACTCCTGTACACATGAGTTGTGTTAGTGACATTCTTCATTTCATAGTTAAAATGCAGCCTGAAATTTATAAACAGGATTGCTTTTAAGGTCTTTGAACATAGTCTCTGGTATTTTCTTAACTGCTTCATGACTTCTTTTAAAATGGTTTCAGTGTGTTCTGAAAAGTGAACATAAAAGTAGGCAGGAATGAAAATTAATACGAAGGGAAAAAAAAAGAGAGAGAAAGATTGATTTAAAATTTGATTCCAGAAGCTCCTGCTTTCAGCGGTGTGAAAGTGAGGAGGGGAGCTCTCAGCCCCTGGATGGATTTTCTGACAAGGCTAAAATCAACTGAGAGCTTTGATCCAATATCAGGACTCACTTCTCAACAGTTGTTAGGATAAAACACCAGCTTCTTCCCCAGAGCAAGTCCAAAAGCCTAGTCACTCTGCAAGTCTGGGCCAGGCTGGTATTGCTGCCACTGCCTGACTTGGATCTGAGTGCAAATCCATCCCTTCCTTCCTGGGTTGCCATGACCTGAGAGCTTTGAATTTTCTGCACTGGGTTGCAGAGTTTTGAAAGCTTGTGCTTTGCACTTCCACAGGGCTATAAAAGCCTGTGGGCACTGACCAGGCTTTCAAAACCGTTTGAGCCGACCTGTCCTCCGGCACATGGCAGTGGGGCCAGCAACTGATCTCATTTCACTGCTCTGCCACCGGCTCCTTTGCGACATTAGCTAAGTCAATTAGCTTCTGCGTGCATCTGGTTTTCATCTCTAAAAGGGGGACAGTAGTAATTTACTACCTCACAGTAATCCTGTGAGGATAAATATATTAGCTTAGGAAGTGCTCAAATACTGGTGTGATTAGTGCTCCTCTCCATCTCTTTGACAGTCTGTATTTTGCAGCCTGGAAGCCTGTGGTCTGCCAAACCATAACGGATTGGAGCTGAAGACCACCAGAGCAACTCTTGGACTAGCTGAGCACAGATGTCATGGCAATGAAAGCCAGAAAAATGCAGTTTCTCAGGGATCTGACAAAAATGGAAAGTAATGTAGGAGAAGCAAACTCAGGCAGGAAATAAGAAGGGGAACCAGTCCAGCAGCAAGCTCACTGCATTTTGTGTATTGCTTGTTTTAACTTACATGTAGATGATGTGTCTTAGTCTTTCCATTATCATTCATTTAGGGTTAGAAAAAGACAGTGAGATGATATTTCTGGGACTGGAACACATGGAGATCATGCTGCTAAGCAGAATTATTCATCTGTAGGTCTGCTTTTCTGAACCAGCAGTTGTGTTTTCCATGAGCCAACTGCTATGAGTACTCCAGATTTTGACTATTAGGGCATGCAGGAGGTCATTTCAATTTCATTCCCAGTGACCAGCATTCCCAGGGCCTTCCTCTGTCACACTTTATTAATCAGGAACAGAAACTTTTCCCATGTATTAATGCTCAAAATATGTCCACACACAAGGAGCAAATTATCATGTAGTGGCTCTTCTTTGGTGTTTTTTTGGGTTTCTTTGTTTGTTTTCCCCCAAATGAACTTAACCTTTCTTGGTTAGTGTGAGAAGGAGGTAAATGAACTATGAGAATTATTACTCATGTTGATGGACTTCATAGGACCTCTAGGGCACCAGGCAAGAGAACAGAAGAGGGCACAGACACTGACCACATCTAGTCAGGCAGCTGAGACAATGCAGAAGGGGAAAAATACTTGTACCTACTTTCCAGAAAGGCACTCAAGGAACAGAAAACTTATGGGCCTTGGCCAGGAAACAGAATCAAACACAACCTTAGTATTGTGACTGCACTTCTATTACAATGCCAACTTCTTCAATCAAGTAGTAGTAAAGCAAAACCACAGGCAAGTTGTTATCCTCAGCTTAAGGATTTCCCAGTCCAGACCACCTAGTGGTGGATGAGGAAGTATCAAGTTTGTCTCTCCAAGGCTCCTTCAATTTGAGTAGAAGAAAAATGGGCAACATTGTTTTTGTTTTTTTTTTTTTATTATTATTTTTGAGAAAACAGAGTTTCTAATAATGCTGTCTTACAAAGGAAATGAAAGAGTCTTGGGGGTAATACTGAAAAAAGGGTGGGCAGTCAGAGTCATGGCCATATGGTCTTCAAGCTGTGCTGTCAAGCAGATGGAGATGTACTATCTTGCGTGAGCACCAAGTTGAGTATCGCACTAGGCACTTGTGAATCAGATGATGAGATCTGACAATGCAATTGACAATTACTACAAAATCAGGTGAGGAAAAGTCACCAGCAGTAATGCTCCCTCAAAACAAAAATAAACATTAAAACCAAACCAAAACCAGAACAAGAGAGAGGAAGGATGAGAGGATGATCTTCTAACAGGATCTGCAGTTTACAGATTCAATCCAGAGCATTTATCAAGTTGAGTAACACCTGAAATGAGAAGGGAAGTTGTTCTAACAAGTCTTGTAAAAAATTGAGAATCCCCAGCTTTTGATTTTATACTGATTTGTTATGTTAAAGGCAAGCAAAACCCATCCCACACTACCTATACACTAGTTGGCTATCAAGTGGGACATGTGACAAGACTATGTTTGTTCTTAAGAACAGGATCAAAGAGAAGGAAAAGCTACTTGGCAGTAATCTCCAAACCAAGTGCTACAAATACACAAGATTTTGCTTTCCAAAAAGTGTACCACTGGAAACGGCCGGGCAGGGTGGAGCGGTAAGAGCTACCAAATAGACACAACTGGATGTTACATATAAACTGGTGATCAGTCTCAGGGCTTTAAGACTCTTGTACACCTCCTTCCAGAATACAACTCTGTTGTCAACAAGTCAGTGTATCCTGTATTAAGCAAACTTCTCAAATGGATGCCTTTGCTTTGAGGGACAGTGCCCCACAACTGCAAAGTTCTCAGACAGGTGAAGGAGCGACAAACCAGACACCCCATATTCAGAGGACCACAAAGCATTAGTGCCTGTTGGGCTTACACTATTCATAGTCTTCCAAGTGTTTACATCATGAAGGCATGGAGGGCACAGGGGAATAATACAGTTTTGAGTGGTAGCTGTATGTGAAAACTCTTTGTTTCGTGATCCAGATGATTAATGGCTTACACTCATGGAACAATCACTTATCTTCAAGTTTTGCCTAGAAGCTTTAGGGTATCAAAGGTTTATGAGACAGTTCTGTGTCAGTCACATGAATACACGTTTGTGAAGGTATTCAGGAACCCACACCTTTAGGTGTCTAAAAATATCTTAAAAACCTGTCCCCATAGAGTGTCCTAACATTCCAGTGTCTCAGTTCAAAAGCTCTCAAGCATCTGACAAGACTAGCAAAGGAGCGGTAAGCCACTAATCTTCTATTTTCCAAGGCAACTTCAAAAACCTGGTGCTTTCACAGAAAATGAACAGGGGTTGGGTTGACATGACCTGCCTTAAATGTGTCAATATGACAGGGAATAGCTCTGTGAATCCCTGCTCTGGATCAGAGATCTCCTGGCTTCCCCATGGTCTTGCACTCAGAGCAGCCTGAAGCTGATTCAAACTTTAACATGGAGAGCAGAGCCCCTGGGCACTTTGGCAGTGCTGCATGGCATTCAGCCAACACCACTTACTCTAAGCTCCATAGCCTTACTGTGTAATACACAGAAGGGCTATTTTGCAGTAACATTTCGAAAAACATCCCCAGAACCAAATGCTTTCAGTGCTGGAGCTTTCTGCCATGTGTCAGGGGTGTAAGACTGGCTTTAGGTGCTCAATTTATGGTGGAGCCGAATGATGCATGAGGGACTGGGCATCTCATTCTGAAGTATGAGGATCAGAACTCAGAGTGATTGAGGCAACCACACTGGGGTAGAGGAAGAACCTCAGTGAACTATTTGGCTCTCACGCACCACCCTGGCTGAACGGAGATGAGAAGACAACGGCAGATCCTCAAAGGAACATAGTTAAAACAGAAAAAAATGCAGGAGACCACAGAGAAGAAAAAAATAAACGTGCTGTAAGAAATGCCAGAGTGACCCCAGTACAGCGTGCTGAGAACGGCAGCAGGGCAAAACCGGCAAGCACTGTGGTGTGGTCCACGCTGACGCAACCCCAGCTCCTAGGAAGGGGTTGGGCAGTGAGCCAGGGATCACCATCACAATCGGTGTTAACCCTTCCACCATCTAAAAAGGCTGCAGATAATCCCTCGCAGTTTCGCTGCTTCATAGTTCGGGGCCAAGGAGGGATAGAAGAAAGGACTGGAGTAATTAATGCGGCAGAAAGGCGCTTCTAGAACAACTGGAACAGCCGGAACAACTCCCCGCAGCCGGCACACGCTCAAACCGACCATCACTCGCAACAGGTCTCGACGTGGCGCTCAGCCACCGCTGCCACGGACGGCGACACTCCGCGGGCGAGTGGGGAGTGCTTCAGTCTCCCTCCCGACGGGCGCTTCTTGCACGTATTGGTTCCAACTCTCGCCGGCAGCCCCGCGCCAGTTCGGATCTGACCCATAACCAAAAGCCACAGCGGCCCCGAGTTAAGAGCGGAGGAACCGGGCGTGGGTAAGGGACACCGCTCCGAGGCACACCAGGGCCCGGGCCAGCGGAGAAGAGAGAGGGGCGGCGCGGTACCCACCCAGTTGCCAAGCCAGCT